>OU538845.1:2420000-3020000 GCA_912999785.1 Hydriomena furcata
GGTCGAGGTCGAGGTCGAGGTGAAGTCAAAGTCAAAGTCAAAGTTGATTTTTTTGAAAGAGTTTTCTTATCGGTCACCACGCTCAAAAAGTTGAATTAATATCAAAGAAAAACAAAGGGGAAAAAAATACTGCATAAATAAAATAAAAAATAAATAATTATAATTAAAAAAGTTGATAAAAAATGTTATGCAATAGCTTTACCACGGCAGTCTCCGAGTGCCACACGTCTTTTTAAGGGTTCCGTACCCAAAGGGTAAAAACGGAACCCTATTACTAAGACTTCGCTGTCCGTCTGTCTGTCACAGGGCTGTATCTCATGAACCGTGATAGCTAGACAGTTGACATTTT
The DNA here is from genome assembly GCA_912999785.1 of Hydriomena furcata. Lineage (NCBI taxonomy): Eukaryota > Metazoa > Arthropoda > Insecta > Lepidoptera > Geometridae > Hydriomena > Hydriomena furcata. The sequence goes on from OU538845.1 coordinate 2,420,350, forward strand.
CACAGATTATGTATTTCTGTGGCTGCTATAACAACAAATACTAAAAACAGAATAAAATTAATATTTAAGGGGGGCTCCCATAGAACAAACATGATTTCTTGCCGTTTTTATAGATAATGGTACGGAACCCTTCGTGCGCGAGTCCAACTCGCACTTGGCCAGTTTTTTTTTTAGAATAGGATTCTCTGTTAATTGCAATATTACAGGCAAAGTGACTTACAACTTCTTCAGTTTTCTCTTCAGCGTGATGTGGTAATTCTAAATTGTTTATATCTCCACCTGAAAAAGACAATAATTCACCTTTATAAACGAAATCACGTTTATAAAACAAGTACTAAATGTTGAATCGTTTTTTCTCAATAACCGCAAAACATACAGTTTTGTATTTTATGACAAATATAACATATGGATATAATCTAGATAAATTACAGACAGAAACACGATTGGTGAAACTTTTCTCGATAGATTTATTTTCCAAAGTTGGCTCTTCAAAAACACGAGTTTCGTTTTTATTCAAAACTATGAATAGCTAAACATTTCATTTTTATTAGGGTTCCGTACCCAAAGGGTAAAAAGGGGTCCCTATTACTAAGACTCCGCTGTCCTTCTGTCTGTCACAGGGCTGTATCTCATGAATTGTGATAGCTAGACAGTTGACATTTTCACAGATGATGTATTTCTGTTGCCGCTTTAACAACAAACACTAAAAACATAATAAAATCAATATTTAAGTGACTTTTTTGCCGATTTTATAGATAAAGGTACGGAACCCTTCGTACGTTCCGTCCCATTATCTATAAAAAACGCCAAAAAACCATTTTTGTTGTATGGGAGGCCCTCTTAAATTATTTAAATTAATAATAAAATTATTACTACTCTTAAATTATTTTAATTAATTAATTTTAATTTAATTATTTTTTCTCTAATATTTATTTTATTCTATTTTTAGTATTTGTTGTCATAGCGACAACAGAAATACATAATCTGTGAAAATTTCAACTGTCCTAGCTATCACGGTTCATGAGATACAGCCATGTGACAGACAGACGGACAGCGAAGCCTTAGTAATAGGGTCCCGTTTTTACCCTTTGGGTATGGAACCCTAAAAACGTGGTAATTAGCCGTATTTCTATTTAAAATCTAGTTCTCATAGCTAGATTTATAATAATCTTCCTACCTTCGATTTGGGAACACAGTCTCGATCTCCGCTTCGTTAGCGTTTCAAAGAGCGATACCAGCCTCTGCGCAACATATGGATGAAGATTCCTAAATTCACCTGTAATATAAAAAATATCGGTCAAGGGTGAGTAGGCTCATGTTAATCTTTTTTAATAGAAGACTAGCTGACCCGCAACAGACGCTGTCCGGTCAGAATATCAATAATCGCATAGAAAAATGCTCTTTTTTTCTTTTCGAATTTTTAAATTTTTCAGGCAGCTTCCAATTTTTATTTACCGTTGTCCTGTCAAATTTCAATAATAAAGACTGAATGTTTTTAGTCTGTGATATCAGATTTGTTGCACACCAGCTTCATCTATACAGAAATCATCCCTTTTGTTGATGTTTTTCATATTTTAAAGTAGTCTATTATTTATTCGGGCAATATTTACAGCGAATTTCAACTTAATCCGTTATGTCGTTTAGGCCTGATTGGGGAACAAACATAAGTACATACAAACTCACAAACTTTCGCATTTATAATATTATTATGATTAAGAATGTTTCGCAACTCACAGCTCATATTAGCGATGGCTGCTGCACAGTTCGTGTGCAGGTACTTATCCCGGACCCACGCCATATTGTGCTGCAGGACTCGAATTATGATCAAAATCATCAAACCTCCAAGCGATATTTCAGATATTGATCGCTCCGTGTACCAGTGAAGGTTTTTCAGCATCTGAAATCAAGAATAAATTCAAATTCAAATATCATTTATTTCAATAAAATCACAAGGATCACTTTGAACTAGGAACTAGGTGAAGCTACGCCGATTCCACGCGACTATTGTCTAGAAGAATCAGGCAACAAACACGGCTTGGGGTCTACCTTTTTTTCAATGATCCTTTCCTTAAAATACAAATAAAGGATCATAGCTCAGTTGGTAGTATCTCTGCCTTCTGCGCTGTAGGTTGTGGGTTCGATCCCCACCCGGGATAAACATGTTTATTCTGTTTCGAGTGTTAATATGTATAACAAGTATGTATTTACAAAAAAAAAAGTATACAAGTATTCAATCAGTTATCTGGTTCCCATAGTACAAGCTTTGCTTAGTTTGGGGCTAGATAGTGTTGTGTGTCAAGTCCGCCAATATTTATGTATTTACAAATAAAAAAGTATTCTATTAGTTATCTGATTCCCGTAGTACAAGCTTGTTGCGCTAGATGGCGCTGTGAGTAATGTCCACCAATATATATTTTTTTTAATATAATTTTTTAATACTTACAATTGTATGAACATTTTTGATCAATGCCTCGTCCTCTGTCAATATCAGGAGTACAATAAGTGACATATATATTTGATGGGAATTATTTAAATTCGCGTCATACAACACTTGCAGTATTGGAACTATCTGTAAACAATGAAAATAAGTTTTTTGTTATAAGAAATATATACAAAACTAGCCGACCCGTGACAGACGTTGTCCTGTCAAATTTTAATAATTGATTGACAGCAAAATCCCCAATTACAAAATGATCCGCCATTTATTGAATTCATTTGTTACAAAAAATGTGATAAATGAAGAACCGCTCTACCGATTTTGTGCAAACTTCACATAAACCATCTACTAAATATTCCGAACAAAGCCTAAACATTTGGTTTGGATAGGTGAGCCCATTTTTGAGTTATAAAATTACAACGAAAAGTGGCATTGATTTTTATAAAAATAGATAAATTGGATCACGACTGTAATCCCCAAGCAATGTAGACATAATCCTCTCAGTTCTTTGAAGATGTCTAAAGGGGTACATCAGAGGCATGTCCAAACATTCGGCGTCGCCGCGAACTACACGCGGCTACACGAACTAGATGAGTTGCTGTCGAAGTGCCGACCGCGTCTGATCCGGTTCGCGCTATGCTGTCACCCTCTTTTGTACAAAAATAATTTCAATGTTTCACATCAGAAGTCCATGACCAACTATTTTTTTAAACTGGGGCTATTTTGTAATATCATGATTATCATGTTATGATATTCATACCAATATTTATTGGTACTGAATGCCATAATACCTACTTTTTATGCTGTTTAGGCACCTATACCTACGCTTCCAATACAATACCTACGTAGGTGCTTATGCAGTGAATAGTTACTATTAAAAGTGTACGGATTAGGTATTCTCTAACATTATGTATTGCATTTAACATCATAACATGATGTTGCGCGCGTTATGGTCCACTCACCCTGAAGAAGATTCTCTAGATGAATCGAAACATTGTCGGTGTCCTCATTGACAATTTATCATTTACGTGAGTAATTTCCCGTTGTTGTAATAATGTGTAGCCCTGCAGATTTCGTAGAATGAAATATTAAAATTTGCTAATATACTCACCAGGTTCTCAATATTGGGCACTGTGCTGACATACTTCTTGTATGTCTTACAAGAATGCAGCATTAGGTAGAGAAGCAGCGTTGAATGTTCACAGCCAGCTGTGGCACACAGGAATTTGTGTAGCTGAAAATAACAATGGGCTATTTGACAAGATTTTGAAAACCATTCTAGATTATTCAGTAGTGACTGTGGAACCCATAAAAAAATATTATTTTCAAATCTGTTAAGAACTGGCCCTAAAAATGTAAATTAAATATCGACAATTTAAATAACCCCCTAAAACGCTTCTTTAGCAAATGGCGTCGCACTAGTTTCTGTGACGTTATATGCTTGTCAACAAATAAACAAACGTCAAGTTTTTCAAGGCAGGCACATATTGACAAGCATGTTACGTCATCGTCGATTCGACAATCCTGACCGTTTTGTGTCACGTGACTGGCGTTTAACTTTAATTATGGGTTTTTTAATAAATGATTGCTTATTTTCAAGTTATTTTACTCCATAACGCTTTTTGCAGGCATAATTTACATAGATTACTATCAACAACACTTTATTTTTCATACTGTCAAATAGCCTATTGTCACGAAACGTCAGCAATACAAGAAAAAAAACGTGGTAATTATTTATAGTGAAAATAAGATTTTTTTTAGATTTATTAAAAGTATTAATTCAACTTACCGCTGCCATATCTATTCTTGGTGGTGTTATATGTGTTCCTTCATATTGTGAGTTTTTGGATGGTGTTGTTGATGAAGTTTCTGCAACAATATACACAAATATCAATATATATCAATTACTAGCCGACCCGTGACAGACCTTGTCCTGTCAAATTTCTATAACCGCATACCTAAAAGCAATTTCAAGCAACTTCCAATTTTTTTCCCAAAAAACCTTGCATTGATAAAATAAATTACGAATTTTGGTAGAATGCGTATTATTCAGTTATCACTTGAAGTCAGATTTTTTTGATAAAATAAACTTAATTACCAATTTTAGGTAGGCGTATCATTCGGCAGTCAAATAGATATTAGATATTTTTGACAAAATAAATTTCGAATACCGACCTTAGTAGGATTCAACCTTTTTGTTAGAATACGTTGCTATGACAATTCAATGTTTTCGGTATGTTGTTTAATTTTTGGCACATCAGCGCCATCTATCTATATCATCCTTTTTGCATTTTTTTATCATTTAGGGGTTGTTTTTCGGCTTATAAATTCCCCCTTCTGTTTATCTGATTTTTTATCTACATACTACATCAAATTTCATCTTAATCCGTTTTGTCGTTTAGGATTGGCTAGAGCACAAACATATATGGCGAAGGACTTGCAACCTGTCACGTATGGAATGCTAACTACTGCAAAATGTAGGCATGTGCCAAATAAAATGTTTGGTACCGTACCTCTGACTACCCCACAAGACACCTTCAAAGGATCTAAGCGTCTGGAGATCTGAGAGGATGTCTACCTTACTTGGGGTTTACAGTTGTGATCCTATTTATTATTTTATTTTACATATAAACAAACTCACAAACATTCGCATTTATAACGATGACAGGCCTCACAGCTCAGTTGGTAGTAACTCTGCCTTCTGCGCTGTAGGCTGTGGGTTCGATCCCCACCCAGGCCAAATATTTGTGTGATGAACATAGATGTTTGTTCTGTGTCTGAGTGTTACTATGTATTTACAAAGAAAATAAGTATATAAGTATTCTACTAGTTATCTGGTTCCCATAGTACAAGCATTGCTTAGTTTGGGGCTAGATGGTGTTGTGTCTAAAGTTTATTTATAATATTAAACTCACCACCGATATCCTGAGCGGACAACAGCGCAGCTCTATACAAGTTCTCCTTCCTGATGCAATGGTTGGCCAATGCCAGTAGCAGCAGGCATGCTTGGTTGGCGGCTGCATGTTCCAACTGCAGCCTTTGCAGCAGCTCATGGCGATCAGCTGGGGGGTGGGAGTGAAGGGTGCGGGGAGTGGGGGAGGTTAGGCGTAGCATGTTCCAGAAGCCAGCTGTAAGAACATACAAAAACAAATTATTATAAAACCGGCCAAGTGCGAGTCGGACTCGCGCACGAAGGGGTTTTGTTGTATGGGAGCCCCCCTTAAATATTTATTTTATTCTGTTTTTAGTATTTGTTGTTATAGCAACAAAAGAAATACATAATCTGTGAAAATTTCAACTGTCTAGCTTTCACGGTTCATGAGACAGACAGACGGACAGATAGACGGACAGAGAAGTCTTAGTCCGAGTCCCGTTCTTACCCTTTGGATACGGAACCCTAATAAAAACAAAAAACCGCGACTGCTTATACTCCCTTTTTTAAGAAGGGGGGTTCCATAATTAAAAAATATATAGCGTATGTCACTACCACAATTGAGAAGAATCCAACGACACCTCTTAATTTGTTATCCGTCAAGTCGTTAGGACTGTAGAGCGTGTTAAACAAATGGACATACATACATACATACATACATACATACATACATACATACATATATACATAAGCTTGAAAATACCTGGTACCTGGATAAAAAGTATCTTTTCTGTAATTCTAGAACTTAAGCTATGTATATATTCTAAATTAGACTAAAGAAAACTCTACAAAAAATAAAGGGCTTACTACAAAATATTTGATTATTTAGATGACAAATGTAATTTTGTAGTTCCCACAGTATAAGCTTTTTTTTTAAGCTAGATGGCGCTGCGTAAAATTTTCACCAATATTTATTCATGCACGTGAACATATATACGGTATAATATATTTGGACGTCCTCTGACTACCCCCTTTTAGACATCTTTAATGACTTGATATCTGAGAGGATGACTAACGTACTTGGGGATTACAGATGTGATCCTATTTTCATATAAGGTGTAGTGTAGACTATAAGAACTTACATGCTAGATCGATCAGTATGCTACCGCCCTCGGTTCTGGCTCCAAACATTGTAGGTGGTGCGGGTAACAAGTTGCATATATTATTCACTAATGTCTTCACCAGCAACGGGGCGTGCATACTATACCTTCCTTGGAATAGTGTCCTGAAAACACATAATTACATTTTAAAACCTGAAAAATAACGCACGAAGGATTCCGTATCTATAAAAAACAGCAAAAAAAACACGTTTGTTGTATGAGAGCCCCACTTAAATATTTATTTTATTCTGTTTTTAGCATTTGTTGTTATAGCGGCAACAGAAATACATAATCTGTGAAAATTTCAACTGTGTAGCTATCACCGTTCATGAGATACAGCCAGGTGACAGACAGACGGACAGACGGACAGAAACCTTTGGTTACGGAACCCTATAAAATGCATCTTATTAAGAACCTTATATTTTCATCCGTGAAAAATGAACTTTTCTTTTCTTTCCTTACATACATACATACATTATACCCCCCATGTTGAAGATAAGGTGTCCATTATAATTTCATGATGGTGAAAGTTATCTAAATATTGCGTTGCTAAAACTGTTGCGTTACTAACTGATTGATCTACCAACACACAGCCTAAGCCACTGGCCCAAGAAACTCGAAATTTGGAGAATATATTCCTTTTAGTGTGTAAGGGTACACTAAGAAAGCAATTCCCAAAATTCTACCCCTAAAGGGGTGCAGCGGGGTTTGAAGTCTCTTAGAAAATAACACTAGTACCTATATATAAGCGAAGATTCGATCAGTCTCGACTGCTCATGTAGTCCAGCGAACATGTAGACAGACATCAGTACTAGTATAGTGTTTATACACTCTAGATGTAAATAGTAGGTATTGTCTCTGTAACAAAAAAAAATACGTTTAAATTACTAATAGGCTATTTGACAAGATTTTGAAAACCATTCTAGATTATTCAGTAGTGACTGTGGAACCCATAAAAAAATATTATTTTCAATTCTGGTTAGTATTGGTCTTAAAAATGTAAATTAAATATTGACAATTTAAATAACCCGCAAAAACGCTTCTTTATGCAAATGGCGTAGCACTAGTTTCTGTGACGTTACATGCTTGTCAACAAATAAACAAACGTCAAATTTTTAAAGGCAGGCGATGACATATTTATTGACAAGCATGTTACGTCATTGTCGATTCGATCAATCCTGACCGTTTTGTGTCAGGTGACTGGCGTTTATAAATAGATAATTTTAATTATGGGTTTTACATAAAATCATTGTTTATTTTCAAGTTATTTTACTCCATAACGCTTTATGAAAACATAATTTACATAGATTACTATCAAAAACACTTTTTTTTTCATACTGTCAAATAGCCTATTATAAATATATTACTTAATTTTAAATTACTAAAAAGTAGGGGGGCTAGAATTAATGAAAAAGGGGACACCCCAGAAGGAGAGAAGATGGAAATCTATATATATAAAAGAATGTTGTGTTAGTTACACTATTTATAACTCAAGAACGGCTGAAACGATTTGGTTGAAAATTGGTGGGGAGGTAGCTTAGAACCAGGAGACGGACATAGGATACTTTTTATAACGGGAACGGGAACTTAACACAACATTTGTTAATTCTAAAGCGATACTAAGTTCGCCGGGTTAGCTTGTATTTCTCTAAAATATCTTTATTATCATACTCACGTCACACAAAAAAGCCGTGTTGGCCGAGTGGTGTTGGGTTCGAATCCCGGCGTGCATCAAAGGATTTTTCCGAAAATTTATATGCGCATCAAAAACACGTGCTTACAACGGTGAACGAAAACATCGTGAGGAAACCAGTTAGTGTTCTTACAAGCGGCGATGGACTTGCAACCTGTCACGTATGGAATACTAACTACTGCAAAAATGTGAGCATGTGCCAAATATAATGTTTGGACGAGACGTCTACCCCCACTAGACATCTTCAAAGGATCAAAGTGTCTGGAGATCTGAGAAGATGTCTACCGTACTAGGGGATTACAGTCGTGATCCTATTTATTTATTATTTAACAAACTGACCCGGCGAACTTCGTATCGCTTTAGAATAAGTTCCCGTCCCCGTCCCCGTTCCCTTTCCCGTTCCCGTTCCCGTTACCGTATTATCAAACCTAATAAAGCTCAAATTGACTCTACGTTTTAGTTAGAAAACTTTTGTATGGTAAAAAGAAAAGGGCTGTTTTTAGGGTTTTCCCGGCAATTATTCGAATTTTTCTCACCTTTTAAACCTTCCCTAGACCTCCACGAACATTTCAAGACCAAGATAAGATAAATCCGTTCAGCCGTTCTCGAGTTTTAGCGATACTAACGAACAGCAATAGATTTTTATATATATAGATTTATACTCACGTGACAGGTACGTCAATAATAAGACTAATTAGTGCGTCAATGACCATTTCAACGCGACTTTCTGGCAGCAATTTTGGCGAAGTCTCCGCCTCGTTGGCCGGCGATGGCGGAAATTCTGTGGCGATTGGCTCACCATCCTGGTCTTCCTGTGGCTGAAATATAATTTACTAGTGAAAACCCGAAAACTTCGTTACGTGAAGATATTTTCAAACAAATTTCATTGTTGCACCCCATTATGGGCTGAATTTCGGGAATTCTTGTCTCAGTGCACACAAAAAACCGGCCAAGTGCGAGTCGGACTCGCGCAATAAGGTTTCCGTACCATCTTAATAATATTATAAATGCGAAAGTTTGTGAGTTTGTATGTATGTTTGTTCCTCAATCAGGCCTAAACGACAAAACGGATTAAGTTGAAATTTGCTGCCCGAATAAATAATAGACTAATAATTAAAAGATGAAAAACATAAACCAAACCCAAAATGATAAAAAAACTCAAAAGGGATGATTTCTGTATAGATGGCGCATGAACATGCAAAAAATGTAGTCTTTTCTATTCGATTATTGAAATTTGACAGGACAACGTCTGTCACGGGTCGGCTAGTCATCTATAAAAAAAACCCCAAAAAAATGTTTGTTGTATGAAAGCCCCACTTAAAAAAAAAAACTGTTTTTAGTATTTGTTGTTATAGCGGCACCAAAAATATATAATCTTTAAAAATTTAAACTGTCTAGCTATATAGTGTACGGACCCTAAAAAGATCCTTCAAATTTCTAGTACCAGTAGTTTAGGCTGTGCGATGAAACATCTGTCAGTCAGTCACGCATAAAAAATGCATTCTGAATTCTGATTTGCCAATTCAATGTCGTGGTTTACACGGAATCTGTAGCCCATATGTGTTGTCTAACAGTGTTCGCCTTGCATGAGGAGTCGACTGTGTGAGTAGTAGAGAGAGTAGAGAGTAGTAGAGTGTTAGTGTGAGTAGACTGTGTGGTCGATGATCTGAGCGCATGGAGATCTGAGAGGATGTTTACCGTACTTGGGGATTATAATCATGATCCTATTTAATTTATACTTTACAGCAGGGATGTTACGGAGCTTCGACTCCGACTCCGATAAGTCGGAACTTCCGATTGTTATTACACCTCCGACTCCGACACTTTTAAATCGGAAGTTTTAATCGGAGGATGTGTGATACACATGTCATTAGAATTATTACTACAAGGTTTTTTTTTTACATTTACATTTAATAAAACAAAATAAAAATCAACACAAAAACAAGTGATTTTGATTTAATTTGTTAACTGTTAAAGGGTAAACTGTTAAATGTTAATAGGAAACATGGCAATTTTTATTTTTATTGTCTGTAAGTACCTACTTTCAAATTAAAATTAAAAATGTTTACTGAATAATGTTTTTATTCTTCTCTGCCGCCACTTCTGATTCCTGATACTGCCTCCGACTCCGATAAATCAAATTTAAAAACTCCCGACTCCGACTTTGATTCCGATAAAATTACCTCCGCTACATCCCTGCTTTATAGTTACTCACAGTAGGTGGAGTTTCTTCATGCACCCGGTGAGGTCTTCTGTCAGGCTGGACGTCCATATGCTGACACAGTTCGTGCTCGGCCACCATTTCTACAAGGTATTTGGTGACAGCTCGTATGACGAACAGGGCATTGTATGTCTGCCATGCTAGCATTACACTGTAAAAATATTTACAATTGCACAGAAAAACTCAGTTGCCTTTTCATAGTTAGTTTGTTTGGTGGTGTAGGTTTTTACAACAATAAATGTTTTTTTATGTGCAAACATATCTATAATATAAAAATAAGTCGGGTTTTCCTTCCTGACGCTATAACTCCAGAACGCACGAACCGATTTCCACGGTTTTGCATTCGTTGGAAAGGTTGCGGGCTCCGTGAGGTTTATAGCAAAGAAAATTCAGGAAAAATTTCAAGAGAAAAGCAGGAAAACAGGAACGGAAGCGGGAACGGGAATGATAACGGGAACGGGAACAGCATTTGTTAATTCTAAAGCGATACGAAGTTCGCCGGGTCAACTTGTAATGTATAAATTTAAAAGCAGGACACAGACTTCCAAAGCTCTTCAACATCAAGTGGAAACTTACAAGTGAAGTAAAATATCTAGGGGTCATACTAGACAGCAAACTTCTTTGTAACAAGCACTTAGACCTCAAATGGAAACGAGCCTGCACCACTTTTTATCAATGCAAAAAGATGCTCGGTAAAACTATTATATAAAACTATATTCATTATTACAACAACGGGAAATTACTCACGTAAATGATAAATTGTCAATGAGGACACCGACAATGTTTCGATTCATCTAGAATCTAGATTGACAATTTATCATTTACGTGAGTAATTTCCCGTTGTTGTAATAATGTGTAGTACAACTCACGAAAGTTTTGAAAGTAAAACTATATTATCAGAAAGTAACATAGGTCTTATTAATGTTAAAAAAATTAGAGATCCGCACGAAAATTCCAATAATAAGGTATCAAATTCCTAAGGTATCAAATATAATCTTCATTAAGACGATACTTGAAATTTTAGATTTTTTGTATGGGCTGAATCTACATGGGATAAGTCGGAAAATGTGATAAATCTGCATTATCTTTAAAACCATCAAATTAAAAAAAAAACCGTCTGTAATTTACTTAGCTTGTATGATTATTTAACGATTTATATAAAAATGAACAGTTTAGCTATTCATAGTTTTGATTAAAAACGAAACTAAGGTTTTTGAAGAGCCAACTTTGAAAATAAATCTATCGAGAAAAGTTTCACCAATCGTGTTTCCGTCTGTAATTTATCTAGATTAAATCCTGAAGTTATCTTTGTCGTAAAAAACAAAACTGTATGTTTTGCGGTTATTGAGAAAAAACGATTCTGCATTCTTCAAAAACATTTATTACTCCTCTTAATACCTACACACCCGTATGAAGCCAGGGCGAGCAGCTAGTTTTATACTTTTTTTTTCTCTTTATAATATTAAATATAAATATTGGCGGACTCTACATATTGCGCCGACTAGCCCCAAACTAAGCAAAGCTTGTTCTATGGGAACCAGATATTTTTTTTGTAAATACATACTTTTTCGAGTTACTAGATGAAACATGTTGATTGTTTTTTATAAGTTACAGAGTAAGAATAAATTATATATTTATTCCCAAAATGATAAAAAAACGCATAAAGGATGATTTTGGTATAGATGGCGTTGGTGTGCAAAAAATATGACATCAGTCGTCATAGCAACGTGCAAGGTCTGTCGCGGGTCTGCTAGTTTTATATAAATAAAGCGCCTAGCGGTTTAATTTAAAATATTGTTGTGCCCTTACAGGGTTTATGTTTGAAACTACCTACTTTACCTACACCATTGTCACAACATAAAGTACAATATACAATTTGAATTTGAATTTTATACATATTAGGTTAGACATTAGACATACTTATCACTATTAGGCGAAGCTAGCAAAATAGATGCTCGGGTGATGAAAACTTGTAGCAGCGATCCAAGGTTTCCCGTTTGAAGGTTGTTCTGCAGAAACTTGGTGAAAAGAAGTTCGGTGCTGGAGTCAAAAATCAGCTGTTCTTGTCTGTAATAGAAGTAGGTATATTTAATAGCTACATATTTTTTTGTATGGAATGCTAAGTACTGCATAAATGTGGGCATGTGCCTAAGATAATGTTTGGACATGCCTCTAACTAATTTTAGACATCATATTCATATTATTCATATTCATTTATTGTTCCATAAGAATGAAATAGAAGTATAAAAAAAAATACCCTTCATCTTTAAGAATCTTTGTGCCTGGAGATCTGAGAGGATGTCTACCGTACTTAGGGATTAGTCGTGGAAATAATAACAACAATAAAAACATTTATTCACACAGATAGGTTTACTAAGTTGGTAATTAATTACAATGTATTTCAAAAATGTATATAGCAAAATGTATCTATTTTAAATTCTAATTGTTTAGTTTGAGCCAGCATCAATTATATTTTGAGGTTTCTCTCTCTCTCATGCCATCAGTAGGACATGATAACCCCGGGAAAAGTTTAATTTTTTAAAACATATTTTTTTGTGTAAAGCAGTGATTTTTCTTCTTTTTGAGCATGGGAATCTCAATAATGAACAAAATTTCACATCTACAGCACTATATTCTATGTCCAAATTTATTTCTTGTCTATTCTTTCATAGAATTATCAATTTCTTATATCAATTAGCTATGCCTGATTTTATAGTTATTTTGTAGCTCTTAAGAGGCTCCCAGTCGCTGATTGCTCTTTTTCGAAAAGAAAAAAGAAATACTTCTGAACAAGCCACATCTCCTATTTTTATAAGTATATTACTTCAGGTTTCTACCTAGATTTCTATTAAGCTGAAAACATAATAGCAGAAACTTTTCACGATAAAGATATTATTTCAAAATGATATGTTTTAGAATTTATGATCGAAATATTTTATATACCTACTATTAAAATCAACTTGTGATTTATTGTTAAAGATAGGTAATATGTAGATCTAGATTTCTATTAGAATAGATTTTTGATAATACATAATTTATATCATTAATTTATTCGAAAAGCTAAGGCGGACCACGCCGACGTGTGTTTGTCGTCATTGCGGCGGTCGGTAGGATTATTTATCGAAGTGATTAAAGATGGGTACATCTTTATTCACATATACTATACATTATAAAATAGGAGATGTGCCTTGTTCACAAGTATTTATTTTTTCGTTTCGAACAAAAACAATCGTCGACTGGGAGCGCCTTAAGGCGTTTCAAAGTGCTATATTGTAATAAATGATTTTTGAATTTGAATATAATACTTACGAGCTGGAAGGTGGATTTATATTGAAAGACAGCATCTGATTCCAGAACGGATCGTTGGGCGATATGATTTCTGTTGAGCAGAACCTCATGAGGAGCTCGTTGGAGCCCAGCTCCGAGTATTTACTCACTGCAACTCCCATTGTCTGAAAAACAAAACATTAGTCAACATATGACCACAATTTCAATTACATTGTGTGTCTACATCAGTTATTTAAGAGGTAGACAATAAGTACTGGTTTCTTTAATAATTTATCTATTACTTGCAGTCCACCCCGGCTTCGGACAAGTGAATAAATGAAGGATTAAAGACAAATTTTTGATACATTATTGAAATTTTTGAGAATCTTTAATTTTTTGAAAATAGAATAAAGCATTTACTCGCTGATCGAAGCTACATTAGCTTTCGAAAGGTGAAAAAAAAAATTGGGCCCTTGGTTTTTTATATTCGGTAAAACTTTATAATACTACAGTACGTAGATTGATAATGGTTTTCTTATGTATCTATTAAAAAGTTTAAATAAAACATGTCCATGTACAAGATAACACGTCTAATCAGGACACGACACTAATGAAACTGTAAAATTAGAGTAGGTACAAATGGTACATGATAAAAAAGTATTTTAGGCTGAATCTGAATCGAGTTGAAGGCTATATTAATTAGCACAGCTCTCTAATTAAGCTCAGTGTGTACTAAATTACGATAAATACTTCCAATATCAACAATAATATACGTTCGATATTTTGGCTTAGCTGATGGCTGTATTTTTTAGCCAAACAAACATTAGACTAAATCGTTATGTAGATTATTCTACAGCGAATGTTATGAATATGTTACCTGTAATTGTTTTCGCAGTAATTATAATGAATTAGCCACTGAAGTAAACAAATAAATTGAAATTATTCTTCAAACGTATTGTTCGCCACGAAACCAATAAACCATCGCCGAAATTTTGACAACAAGAAAACGAAACGAATGAATGAATAGTCAATTCAAATGACAAGGGAAACTTATGATGCGTTCATAATTAGATAATAATTACTGTCGATTTCAACCATATGTAGATTTTGGTGATTTTTTCGGAGATGTTCGGTTTACTACCTGTAGAATAATTTGTATTCAGGGTTATAATCTCTCCTTGTTACCTTGTTACGTGATATGAATAACAATATTTGGATCCCATAAATAATATAATCTGATCTACGTTTGAAATCTAACTCAGACTAACTAAATAACAAAAAATAACTGATTTCCGATATTTTATCACATCCAGAGATGGGCACTTACCCGGTAAAAATCATTTTTACCCATTCATTCCTATTTATACCCATTTATACCGGGTAAAAATGATTACATCTTATTTTTTTTACTTTTTTGACACTTAACTAATTATGGATCACGATTTTCATATTTTCATTAGTTTAGATCTTTCGAAGATGTCTAGTGGGGGTAGTCAGAGGCACGTCCAAACATTATATTTGGTACATGCCCATATTTTGCAGTAGTTAGCATTCCAAACGTGACAGTTGCAAGCCCATCGCCGCTTATAAGAATACTAACTGGTTAATACTAATTAATTATGGTGTTTTCTTGTTATTATTTTTTACTTTGGATTATAATTATTCAGACTTTAGCGTAAAGAAATAAGAGCGGTCGTTTTCAGGAATTTTAGGTTTAGCGTGGAGACAACAGAATCTCCACCAATCTAACAAAATTAAACTTAACACAAATTCCATAAAAAATATCGAAATTCTATCTATTTTAATTATTCATATTATGCATGGTTGTATAGATTGTTTGTCCTGCCACTTTGACGTGTAATCTATAAAAAACCGGCCAAGTGCGAGTCGGACTCACGCACGAAGGGTTCCGTACTATTATCAAAACGGCAAAAAAATTACGTTTGTTGTACGGAAGTACCACTTAAATATTTATTATATGCTGTTTTTAGAGAAATACATCATCTGTGAAAATTTCAACAGTCTAGCTATCACGGTTCATGAGATACAGCCCAGTGACAGACAGACGGACAGACAGACGGACAGACAGACGGACAGACGGACAGAAAGACAGACGGACAAACGGACAGACAGATGGGCGATGGGCTTGCAACCTGTCACGTTTGGAATGCTAACTACTGCAAAATGTGGGCATGTACCAAATATAATGTTTGGACGTGCCTCTGACTACCCCCACTAGACATCTGCGCCTGATGCGTGATCCATAATTAGTTAAGTGTCAAAAAAGTAAAAAAAAAGATGCAATAATTTTTACCCGATATAAATTGAGTATAAATAGGAATGAATGGGTAAGAATGACGTCATTCTTACCCATTCATTCCTATTTACACCCAATTTATATCGGGTAAAAATGACGTCATTCTTACCCATTCATTCCTATTTATACCCAATTTATATCGGTTATTTTATTATTTATATTTTATTTATATCGGTACTTTGAGGTTTAATCTATAATAAGTAATCTAAAAATAACTTAAACAAGTAGTATTTCATATAAGCACTTAGTGTTTAGGTAACATATTTAAATAAATTGTTTTGTGTCGAGCGTAGGTAGGTACGAGTACTTTGGACAAAAGTAGACTAGCCCGTCAATCCCCAAGCAAATGCCGGCGTTCGCGCTGTGACGTCACTGCGCCATACATTCCGGCGTTCCGGCCGGGGATTGAGTGGCTAGCTAGAGACAAGTTTAACGGGAAGATGGGGTGGGTGGGGGATGCATTGCGTTGTACTTGTACTGCGGCCATTTTGTTTAGTACCTAGACGTTAGAGGTGGGTCGTACTTGTGTTTTGCCATCAAATACCAGGTTTAAAATACTTTAAAGTATTTAGTTAGTAACCAACTCTCCACCCCCCCCCCTAGGATTGGTAATTTGATGAAGTATATTGTATATTTGTTGATAAACACTGAAGTACGTAAAAGTATTTTTCAAAAATACTTTCAAGTACAAAATACGCGTTTAAACTGTGTCGTCATACTTGGTACGTATTTTTTTATAATATTATACTATATCATATTATACCAGGTTTGCAAACCTGGTCGAGTAAATTGCGCGCTCCCGCGCACCCTTTACGTGTACTTCGATGATCTTCAGTGAAAAATAATTTATCAGTAAATAATATCAGTTTAGTTTGGTTGAATTGCGAATTTGTGTATAACCATAACAAAAGGTAAGTGAAAAATCATTTACATTACGGTACGGTAACAGTACGGTCGGTGGATCTAGGCAATCTATACGATAATCTTCACGATTACTTAGATCGGCCAAATGTACCGTGCTTAACTACTTAAAAGTGTAGGTAGGTCGATGTTTGCCATTGGTTTCGCAGACACCGGCAACAATCAGTGTTTGTTACTTATATTTGGAGATATGGATCTTTGTTCATTTTTTAGGGTTCCGTACCCAAAGGGTAAAATCAGAACCCTATTACTAAGACTTCGCTGTCCGTCTGTCTGTCTGTCTGTCACAGGGCTGTATCTCATGAACCATGATAGCTAGACAGTTGAAATTTTCACAGATTATGTATTTCTATTGCTGCTCTAACAACAAATACTAAAATTAGAATAAAATAAATATTTAAGACAACTAACGTGATTTTCGCATTCTAGCACCATCTAGTTTCATTTGATGTTACTACGTTATTATAGGTAGTTTTCGCGGTCTCATGCGACCGCTCGGGGTTTGAGAGGTAAACCAATGATTCGCAATTCCGCTGGCAGGTGGCGCTATTTTACCACTATCGGTAAAGTAAGTCGGTAAATAGGTGGTACTTCACATGATCGACTAAAAAGTTTGAAATTGAATTATTGAATTCATGTAGTTAGAAATAGGTACCAAGGTAGTTATTATTAATTTCAAATTAATTTCGAGTTCGAATCCTGGCCATGCATCAATGGATATTTCTGTTTGAAAAATGTATATGCGCGTTACACGTGTTTATAACTGTAAAGGAAAACATCGTGAGGAAACCTGTTAGTATTCTTGAAAGTGTCAAAAAAGTAAAAAAAAAGATGCAATCATTTTTTCCCGATATAAATTGGGTATAAATAGGAATGAATGGGTAAGAATGACGTCATTCTTACCCATTCATTCCTATTTATACCCAATTTATATCGGGTAAAAATGACGTCATTCTTACCCATTCATTCATTTCTATTTATACCCAATTTATATCGGGTAAAAATGATTGCATCTTTTTTTTTACTTTTTTGACACTTAACTAATTATGGATCACGATTTTCATATTTTCATTAGTTTAGATCTTTCGAAAATGTCTAGTGGAGTAGTCAGAGGCACGTCCAAACATTATATTTGGTACATGCCCACATTTTGCAGTAGTTAGCATTCCAAACGTGACAGGTTGCAAGCCCATCGCCCATCTGTCCGTCCGTCTGTCTGTCCGTCTGTCTGTCTGTCTGTCTGTCCGTCTGTCTGTCTGCAGGTCTGTCTGTCCGTCTGCCTGTCCGTCTGTCTGTCCGACTGTCTGTCCGACTGTCTATCCGTCTGTCTGTCCGTCTGTCTGTCTTTCCGTCTGTCTGTCCGTCTCTCTGTCCGTCTGTCTCTCTGTCCGTCTGTCTGTCTGTCCGTCTCTCTGTCCGTCTGTCTGTCTGTCCGCCTGTCTGTCCGTCTGTCTGTCACAGGGCTGTATCTCATGAACCGTACCTAGACTGTTGAAATTTTCACAGATGATGTATTTCTCTAAAAACAGCATAAAATAAATATTTAAGTGGGACTTCCGTACAACAAACGTGATTTTTTGCTGTTTTGATAATAGTACGGAACCCTTCGTGCGTGAGTCCGACTCGTACTTGGCCGGTTTTTTATAGATTACACGTCAAAGAGGCAGGACAAACAATCTACACAACCATGCATAATATGAATAATCAAAATAGATAGAATTTCGGTAATATTTTATGGAATTTGTATTAAGTTTAATTTTATTACATTGGTGGAGATTCTGTTGTCTCCACGCTAAACTTAAAATTCCTTTAAACGACCGCTCTTATTTCTTTACTAAAGTCTGAATAATTATAATCCAAATTAAAAAATAACAAGAAAACACCATAATTAATTAGTATTAACCAGTTAGTATTCTTATAAGCGGCGATGGGCTTGCAACCAGTCACGTTTGGAATGCTAACTACTGCAAAATGTGGGCATGTACCAAATATAATGTTTGGACGTGCCTCTGACTACCCCCTCTAGACATCTTCGAAAGATCTAAACTAATGAAAATATGAAAATCATATGATAAATATGATAAATATGATCCATAATTAGATAAGTGTCAAAAAAGTAAAAAAAAAACGATGTAATCATTTTTACCCGGTATAAATGGGTATAAATAGGAATGAATGGGTAAAAATTATTTTTACCGGGTAAGTGCCCATCTCTGATCACATCACTACCAACCACTACACTACTTCCTTCACTCGCACTTTGTTTTTGTTTCCTTCACTCACCGGCGACGTGCGTGTACGTGTATGTATCATTGTATGCATGGTTGTGTTGTGGTTGTGATGGTTGCATGGTGGTAGATTGTGATGTGATTTGATTACGAATTTTTCTGCCTCTGTATCTATTTGCGAATCTCTTGATTTGTGAGATAAAATTGACACTTACTTTCAACATAAATCTGCAATCATCTTACAATGTGAAACATTTCATCAAAAAAGCTTGTAAAAATGGACGAGGACACATTAGTAAAAGTCTTATATTATCACAACCCGCACTCGTTCTGGGTTGAGGTAAAAAATCATGATACCTACGCGCTTCAACAAGTCGGTTTATTCGGTGTTGTGCCGAGAAAGGCCGCTTTGGTAGATGGAGAGAGAGTTTGCACGAAAAGCGATTGTTGGGATCCAAAGACAAACGATATTGTGGACGAGTTCCTTGAGTCTAAAAACAAGCTTTATTTCAAGGCTGTCTACCGTCTTGATGATGATAACGTTCAGTACGTATTTAAAACTGTTCAAAAAATGTTTCTATAGTCATGCTCTTAGTTTATTTTATTTTTAGAACCAAAAACCGTACTCGCGCTACGAGGTTTCCGTACAAACTAAATAAGGTACTTTCTGGTAAGATCGGACTATTTTTCAGAAGACTTTTTTTGTATTGCCTCTATTTACTCTCTTAGAACGCAATGTGTTCTACACTGATTCAAAAATTCAGAGGTTTTATTTCTTACTAGCGACCCGCCCGGGCTTCGCACGGGTGCAATGATGATACTAAATATACTACAGAATGTCTTTATATAAAAGTTTTTTTTTCACAGCTTTTTTGTCATTAGACAATTATTGATGATTTCTTTTTTTCTCGAACGTTCGCGACCGGCCGATCTGCGCGTTTGACGCCTAGCTGTTAGGCCGGTCGCGAACGTTCGAGAATGTTCGTTTTACGAAGCTACTCGCTAGGTGACTCGCTACCTCGCTAGCCTCTAGGTTCCAAACCAACCAGCCTGACTGTGCGTTCGCGTTTTTAATTAGGAATGACTGAGAATGTTATAAACGTAAGAGTAGACATATATAATCAGAAAGCTTCGAACTGCTAAGCTATCGGGAGTTACACGTGTTATTGTGAGTAAAGTAAACCATAAAAGATAGACATATGCTGTCGTGGGATATTTTTTATATAATTTTAAGGAGAACATTTCCGTCATACATTATTTCTGTGTAGCTTTAACCATTAAGGTTGCACACGCGACGGAAGCTTTAAAAATGGAGTAACTTCTCCCGTTTTCCCATCATTTCCCTTCACTGCTCTGCTTCTATTGATTGTAGCGTGATAAAAAGTATACTATAACCAGCTCAGGAGTATGAAAAATAATTGTACAAAGTTTCGTTCAAATCCGTCGAGTAGTTTTTGTTTCTATAACGGTTATACAGACAGACAGACAGACAGACAGACAGACAAAAATTTTACTGATTGCATTTTTGGCATCAGTATCGATCCCTTATCACCCCCTGATAGTTATTTTGGAAATATATTTCATGTACAGAATTGACCACTCTACAGATTTATTATAAGTATAGAAGATTTGTAATGATTTGATAAACACAATGGTTGACGATTTATGAATGATCAAACAGAGCATAATTATTCAGAATGGCAAGGAAAATATTGGACCCTGTTAGGGTAAGACCGGACTACCTTGTAACAACTAGAATAAATAAGCTCTATCACAAGAAAATATTCCGTCTTACCAAAGTACAAAACTAAGTAAAAATAATTATTGAATTAGTGATAAAATATGATAACTACAGAGAGACAGACAGAAACACTAGTGATCCTATGGGTTCAGATTTTTCTGGTAGTTCGCTACCCAAAAAACTTCACAAATTACATTTTTATTTACAGAACTTCAATCTTCAAAGACCAGCCCCACATCTTTGGAGAAATATCTACAGTGAGGAAAGACGGAGTCCGTAAACTCCTGTCGGTCAGCCTCGACAACTCTGTTTACGCTTACAAAAGCAAAAATGAATTCTGGCAGATGCTTGATGAAGGGAAGATTAAAACTAAGCTTGATGATGATGCAGAAATAGAAGTACTACAGAAAATCGTAAAGCATTATCAAGCAAATGGTAAGATCAATTTCTTCACTTTTTATAATTTTTAGAAAGAATCAAACTTATTTTTCTGTTCTCAATAACCTCATCACACCGCGCAGCATCAAGCTCTGCCTTCTGCGCTGTAGGTTGTGGGTTCGATTCTCACAACAAACATTTGTGTATAATGAACAATAGGTTCTGTGTCTGTGTGTTTGAAAAATATAAATAAACAGAATCATGACTAAACCACAGGTACGGTAGTTATCTACTAAGATTTGCAGTACAGCTGATTGCCTATGTAGCTTTTAGTTCTTATTTTTCTTTTCTTCATCTTTTATCTTAATCGGCTTTATTCTGCTGTTGTCTCTTCTCTTCTTCTTTTTCTTTGTAAAAAATTTAAACAAGTGGAATACATAATGTGGATTCAAATTGGTGTAAGTGCAACATTATATTTAACATATTCATATTTAACAATAAGAAAACTGAATCCTAGGTTACTTAATAAATAAATAAATAAATAATGTTAAAATATGTATTATTTTCAGGTACTTGGAATAAAAGCAAAGAGGCATTCTTCTCGTACCTATCTCCTACACAACTATCTAAGCTGCGCATCGAGCAAGCATCATCACTGAAACTGACAACAAAAAACCTGGAAAAACACCAGATTCTAACACGTCAGTACAGCGCTGACAAGGAAAATGTAGCAAAAATCTCAGTCGAAGTCAGACCGAAGAAATACCAAGATATTAGCAATGATGGACTAACATGTCAGCAAAGCGCTGACATTGTAGAAATACCAGCAAAAATGACAGCTGAAGTCAGACCGAAAAAGTACCAGGACTTTAACAACGACAGATTGGCTCCAGTGGAGTTTGTTGAAGATATGATTAAAAAGTATACCGTTGAAATTAAATCTAATGATAATGTTGATACTAGAAATCACATTATTGTTAAACAGAGAGGGAATGACAAGTTGTTGAATGACACTGGGTCTGTCATCTCGAGGATAACGGTGTATGATGAGGAAATAAACCCTCAGGACTCGGGAGACGAAGACGGCATGAATTGTAAGTCCACTTTTAGCATCTAACAAAAGATTGACAGCCTCACAGCTCAGTTGGTAGTAACTCTGCCTTCAGCGCTGTAGATTGTGGGTTCAATCCCCACCCAAGGGAAATATTTGTGATATGAACATTGTTTTTTCTGTCTGGGTGTTAGTATTTACAAAAAAAAAGTATTTAAGTATTCTATCAGTTATCTAGTTTGGGGCTAGATGGCGCTGTATGTCCACCAATATTTTTAATATATATTTTAGATATAGAAGTATAGATAGTGAAAATGATCCCATTCCTTCTCTTTCAGCATCAAACAGAAGATCAAAAAGAGCCATAGGACGGGCCAACACTCGCACTAACAGAAGTAGATCGGACACATCAAGAAAAGAAAATGATGACAGTCAAGAAGTATTAAGCAACAAAGAGAATTTCAAGTTGGCTGTAATGTCACGAGAGGAAAGGAGTGAATATTTAAATAAGTTGGAAGTGTATGAAGAATCCTATGGTAAGTAATTTTTCTAACCAATTCTAATGTTATTATAGATTTTTTTAAAGTGTTGGACGTGTGGGAGCTGCCTTGGCTTTCAATCCAAAAGTCATGGGTTTTCATTGATAGGAGTATTAATACGTGCTCGGTATGGTGAAGGAAAACATCAATGGGCTTGCAACCTGTCAAGAGGATGCTAACTACTGAAAAATGTGTTAATGTTCGTAATGTATTGTTTGGACGCGTCTCTGACTACCCTTTAGACATCTTCGATGATCTTAACGCCTGAAAATCTAAGAAGATGTACCGTACTTGGGAATTACAGTCGTGATCTTATTTAATTTTAACAAAAATCATTAATCCAGTTCTAGAGTGTCGAGTGTAACAACCAACGATTTTATTTATAAGTCTATTTATATTTCAGCTTCTAGTGGAAATGTTGAAGAGCGATTAGTAGCATATGGTCCTCCTATGAGCAACAAGCATTGCCTCGTGAGGAAGGTAAAGAAAGACTCACCCTCGAAGATACTCGAAGAAATCACTCATAACATAGGTAAAATAAGTGATGGATTTGGTAAAAATGTCCAGACAAACTTTGATGGGACTAATTCTAGATTTGGTGATTGTAAAGATGATGTTGAGCGTAAAACTGATTCAGATGACACTACATTTAAAACATGTCTAAAGGGTCTGAATGATCCTAAAACATACAACGATTATATTGAAAAGAAAGAATGTAATAACGAAATAAATGTATATAAATTACGTGGTTTGGGAAGAGATAGTTATGAGAAAAACAATGGCCTCAATAAGAATCAATTTCAAAACGTAAAGCAAACGCCATTAATGAATACTACTAGGAATAAACTTATTGAAATGATGCGTAAACAAAAACAGAAATTAGATCAAAGTATATCATCAACCGATGATTCTTTTACCCAAAATATAAACTTGAATGATACATCAACCGAAAACAATTCTAATCTCGATGATTCTGATGACGACTTAGATGCTATACACGAGAAACTTAAACTCAAACCCGAGACGATTACCATCAGCAATAAACTAAGTCTTCAAGTTAATGTAAAAACCAAACCAAACGTAAACCCTTACAAAAACCTTGACGGCAGCAAATCTGTGTTTGTAGAAAATTTGGTACAACCCCTTTTGCTTGCCCACACAAAGAATGATAATTTAATCCTACCCCAAACGAATCTAAGAGATATACCTTTCAAACCTGTAATACACAATACATTTCATAAAATGGGGGTTAATGAGCCATCTCATATACAATCGGTTACCTGGCCTTACATCCTCAGAGGACACAGCATGTTTATCATAGGCACTCCTGATAGTGGGAAAACACTCGGCTACATTCCCGCTGTCTGCAACTTGGTCATGGATTTTAACTTAGACTTTAGAGGTAACGGACCGATTGTGATTATCATCTGCGCAACAGCATTTTCTGTCACAAACGTCACGGAGATGTGTCAGATGTTTTTGAACGGTCTGAAGGTGGTCGCTTGCTTCCCCGGGGTAGATACCAAGGAGTTATTGACAAGTCTGCTGAATGGTTGCACTGTTCTCGTCTCGACTCCGTCTATGTTATATAGGTTGTTGGGTGCTGATATAGGAATTGATTTGCGGAGATTGACCACGGTGGTTTTTGAAGACTGCGAACGCCTCGAACAAGTGTACGAGTTAGAGGTCAAAGCTATATATTTGTATATCAAAAAAATGCTTAAATCGCGGACAGACAAACAGGTGAAGGTGCAGTACATATTGGCGTCGAGGAAATGGTGCGATTTTATGAGTCCGCTTGCGAAAAAGGTCCCGGATCCTATAGTGGCTTTTGGCGCGTTCCACGAATGCGTGCTGTACTCCAAGACGCATACTTCAGTTAGTTTCGTGAAGAAAAACAAGAAAGTTGATGCTCTTTTGGAGTTTTTGAAAGAAACGGACGATTCCAAACTGACTGTGATAGTTTGCAGGTCAGATGATGAAGTGGATCTTTTAGAGTCTACTTTAACATATCTGAAGTTGTCCGTGGTCGCTTGTAACAGTAAAATGACAATACACGACCTGTACAAGATGAGAACCGATGAGTTCAGCTCGATCCTCGTCTGCTGCGATGGTAACTTGAAACATCTTAACGTAACTAACGCGAATTATTTGGTCCACTTCTCAATGCCGGCGGTATACACGCAGTTCTGCAAGCGATTCGTTGTCCTGAACGAAAACTATGCTTCTATATTTGGAACGGAGAAACAGGATGTGAAAATAAAGATCTTTCTCGAAGAAACAAACGTGGAACAGCTGCCGAAGATATTGCGATTCGTCAAAAGGTGCTCCAGCAAGGTCCCGGAAGCGTT
The DNA here is from genome assembly GCA_912999785.1 of Hydriomena furcata. NCBI lineage: Eukaryota > Metazoa > Arthropoda > Insecta > Lepidoptera > Geometridae > Hydriomena > Hydriomena furcata. Next base: position 2,445,526 of record OU538845.1, read on the forward strand.
AAACGAGATTTCTCGCAGGATTCTAGAGCAGAAGGACATGGAGAAAGCTCGGAGCTTGGTATCCCTCTGCAGCAAAGTTTTAGCATTTGGTGAATGTGAGGATATGTACACTTGTAAAGATAGACACGCTGTTTTGGAAGGGTATGACGAACCGAAGCCGTGGATGCCGTGCGATGGTGTTGTTACTTTTAAAATTCTACATTACCACACGGCTACATTGTATTCGGCCAGAGCGATAACGCACGTTTCGAAAAACAAACGAACGGAATACGTTGATACGTATAAACTTCTATGCATGAAGCTAGGTTTGTACTTCAGTAAAGAAAACAATAAAATATCGCCCATCGAACTGAATGTTGGGAATATATACGCTGTGCCCATAAGGAAGAATTTAATAGCAAGATGTCAAGTCCTCCAACTCAAATACGAGAGAGGACAGGCTAAATACGCTATGATTAACCTTATAGACGAGGAAAAGATAGATGTGGTGAATGCTGTGGAGTTATATTACTTACCGATGGAGTTCAAAGCTTATGAGACAAATGTGGTGAAGGTGTGCTTAGCTGGCGTTAAACCCCAAGACAACGACTTGACATTCTCAGAGCTGGCTAAGAATAAACTTAAGACGATAACAGACAACGATGAACAGCTCTATTTTAAAGGTACAGTTGTCATGTCAATTGGCAACACCGTGTTTGTTTCGACTCTAGAAGCCTGCGCGGAACTATCCGCGTTAGGTGAAACGGTCGTCAAACACGACTTTAAGAATATGTTGTTGGATAAACACGCGGTACCGAACCCTGACCATCTGCCTAACTTGAAGAAGTTATGCGATATTGCCAACTTAAAAAAACCCGAAGTTGATGTTCCAATTCCAAAACCGAAAGCTCGACCAGTGAAAATAGAGACGAAATGCCAATGGGCCCATTTGGATAAAAACGATTGGTCCGATGTAATATTCTCGAACACTATAAACGCTGGCAAGTTCTTCATGCGCCCGCAAAAATTCAGCAAATGTATCAACTCCCTTATCTCTGATATAAAAAAACACGTCGCAGATAATCCTGAAGCTGTCGAAAGTGTATCGGCGAAAGATGTGGTCCTAGCGGAGTTTCCCGATGACTCCGTCTATGAAAGAGCAATTATAGACGAAGTCATCGATGATACGAAAGTTATGTGCTTCTTTGTCGACAACGCTGATTGGAGGGAAGTGGCCGTGAATAAACTAAAGCCGTTACCGCAGAAATTCATTAAACAAATACCGTTCCAGTCTATTGAGTGTAGATTAATAGGCGTTAAGCCACATGGCGAGGAATGGACAGAGTTCAGCACTAACTGGCTACATGACAATTGCTTGGCAAACGCGAAGGGGAATCCTAAAAGGATGTACGTAAAATACTTTACGAAAGAAAAGGCAGAAGTCACTGGTGGTCATAAATACGGTGTTATACTTGTTGATACAACATCGGATGACGATGTGGTGATCAATAAGAGGATTATAGAACTAAATTTAGCAGTGGTAGATGAAAAAGAGATGGAATATCTTGAGAAACCTCTAGATTTCGTGCGTGAGAAAACTGACACATCGTCTCTCGAAGATGATTTTGAAATAGATACAGGAGAGTTGCAAATTGAAAAGGACGAAGCAAACCGTAGTAAGAAAGATTTGATTCCAATTCCTATCAAATTGATACCTAACGATAATGAAAAGATCGATTGGGAAACGAATGAAGTAAATAACGAAACTGCTGATGTCAAAAATGACAGCATAATAACACCTTACGTTCCTAATAACAGTGAACTTCCTTATGACACTCCTAAAGTACCGCTAAAGAATTTATTCGGTGAAAAACCAATAAGATCTTTTCCTCTTGTGAGTGAGAGTGATGAGGATTGTGACAAATGGGACGTCTGTATGGGCGAAGATTTTGGAAAGTGCTTTGGTCTGCCGAAACTGCCCCAATCTTACAATAAAAATAAAGGCACAGAAGAAAGTAATTCTAATGAATTGTCAAAGGGAAAAATATTTTCTGCAAATGCGAGTAATGATAATCAAATTGATAAATACATAGAAACCCATGGTAATAAGAAAACAACACCTGAAATTACAAAGATTGATAGCAAGACGCTCAAACTACACGAAAAAGATAATAAATCTGTTGTAAAATGTGATATTCAAACACCTAACAAAACACAAACGGTAGATGTGGCAGACAAAATAAAAAATGATTTTGCCTCAAATGATAAAATACTTGACGAAGATAATATACCAGAAGAAAATTTTGATGTTACAAAAGCTATAAACAAGGCAGTTGATACTGAAGTAACGGATTCCAGTGAAATGGACTCCGATTTAAACATTCTTCGAGGCGAAATCAAAGATGTGTCATTATATGATTCTGATGATACCTTATCAATAATCACAACAAATGACAAGATTGAAATCAGCATGGTACCAACCAAAACTCTATATAAAAGAGAACCATCTATTTTAGACTCTGATGACACCCTATCAATTTTGACAGAGATTGACAAAGAATCAAGCATTGAAGAGCTAAACGCAACAAACAAAAGCGTCTTAGATTCTGATGATTCAGAGAATAAAGACGTAGAATCTAAAACAGAGTTCTCTAGTGTTGAGATTTGTAAGGAAGCTAAGAATTTACGAGGTAGCATTATTGATGTAAATAGTGATGGAATAAGAGACATAATTAAAGGTATGAAAGGTAAAGCAACAAAAAACATCGAAAGCAAAGTGATCCCTATAACCAAGATACCTAAGGCTCATATTGTCATGAACGCGAGTGTAAACAATGATGATAAAGACGTAAAGGAAAAAGTTGACGCAAATACTGTCAAAGAAGCTAACAAAATTGAAACGGGAAATGTTCTAGTAACCAAAGTTGATAACGAAAGTGCCAGTGAGTTGAAAGGCAAAACTATTACTATAACACAGACAACAGATCCAGTAAGAACTCCTCAAGTTGTGTGGAGACAAGATAAAAACATAATCACTATCAAAATTAAAGTTATTGTAGATGAGTATAGTTTAGAAACAGGAAACAACTCAATAGTATTCTCTGCATATCAGAACGAGGTTAAATACGCATTTGATATTGAATTATATGGCGTTATAGATCATGAAAAAACAACACATTCTAACAAAGGTCAATATATTTTAGTAACTTTAGTGAAAATGCTAAAAAAGAAGGCTAATTGGCTAAAACTGACCATAGAAATCAAAAACTGGATAATCTATGATGTAGATTCGATCGACACGTCCTCCGACGAGGAAGCGCCGGTGAACGATGACGCGTTGAAAATCATCATGGATCACCATGAGAAGGCGATGGATATGGATAATATTGATGATGATGATGTGGATGATACCTCTGGGTATCGCTACAGGAATTAAGCAAGATCTTAGTAATCGAATAATCGTGACAAAGTAACATCTTTTCGACTAGTTAAAACTATGAACGACGTAATAGGCTATTTACAGTATGAAGCGTTATGGAGTAAAATAACTTGAAAATAAACAATGATTTATTAAAAAAACCATAATTAAAATTAAAAAACCCATAATTAAAATTAAAAAACCCATAATTAAATTTATCTATTTTTAAACGCCAGTCACGTGACACAAAACGTGGTCAGTATTGGTCGAATCGACGATGACGTAACATGCTTGTCAATATGTCTGCCGCCTGACGTTTGTTTATTTGTTGACAAGCATGTAACGTCACAGAAACTAGTGCGACGCAATTTGCATAAAGAAGCGTTTTTGCGGGTTATTTAAATTGTCATTTACATTTTTAAGGCCAATACTTAACAGAATTGAAAATAATATTTGTTTATGGGTTCCACAGTCACTACTGAATGATCTAGAATGGTTTTCAAAATCTTGTCAAATAGCCCATTACTTTGAGAATCATCGATGTTCGTAAACCTACTTACAAAACACAAAAAAAAAAATACGAGAATTTGAATTTTAAAACGAAACGATTATTACGATATATCGTTTTCGGAGTAGACACCCTTGTCAGTAACACGTGAGGAAACCAGTTAGTATTCTTAAAAGCGGCGACGAGCTTGCAGCCTGTCACGTATGGAATAACTACAGCAAAATGTGGGCATGTGCCAAATTTGATGTTTACTTGCCCCCTTTGGATGACCAAGGAAGAAAGAAAGACGTATCACTAATTAATTTAGTTTTTTCTAAAAACTATTATTTTACTTTTCTACGGGTAGGTTGAGTATTACACTTAGCGCGGCATTCGGACACAAGTTTGCCGCGTGACTAGTTGAGACATAAAGGTTATCGTACGCGCGGCCGTCGTCCAATCAGAGCTCAAATACCGCGCTATGTTTGGCTACCTTTATAACTAGGTTAGGTACACTTTTGATTTGCGCAGAAGTTACAACCTTTAGATTTATCGACATTCCATTTTGCCATATGGAGATAAAATCTCTTGCTTTCCAAAGACTGTTTTTTAAGATTTTGGACGAATTTTACTTATTTTTACGGCACTTAAGACTTATAAAAATGCAAAAAAAATAACATTTGTTAAAAACAAACAAAGATTATGTAGACGAGATGGAAGAACGAACCACGGTATAATATATACTAATATTATAAATGCGAAAGTAACTCTGTCTGTGACATTTTCACGGCCAAACAGCTAGGCCGATTGTGATGAAATTTCATTAAGATAATATGTCTTGATATGGACTAGACAGACTCCTTTTTATTTGATTTTCAGGAATTAAAATGTTTTAAGATAAAGTCGATCGATTCGATTGATTGAAGCTAGTATGAATCTAAACGGTTCCCTAGGATAGTTTAATTTTAAGTTCATACTTACATATTTTAGTATTTAAGAGCATCTTAGACGAACAATCGTAGAGAGGCACGCATAGTGTCAGTCTCGTACTATTTTATTACAGTTTACAAACCTGTATTAAGACGAAGCTGTAATAGGATTAGAATTTTATATCGTATTCTATTTATATATCGTCGGTTTAAAGGTAAAATTCTTTAACCCTTTGTAGCCCAAGATCATATATTTTTTAAATATTTATGGCATATGACAGGTTTAAACAAATTAAAAAACACGTATTTCTCAAAAATTGAATATTTTTATTTATTATTTACTTATTTGGCATTTTAGGGAGTGTAACATTACTGTAACACTGAGTTAAACTAAAATAAAATGTACTTATGTGGTATGGAACGTTCTAATACAATTATTTTGTTTGTTGTAGCATAACGCTACTCCGCATTTTTCGCAAATTGTTTGTGATACACCAGTGCATTTGGGAAACTTGCACCGAACTCTTTTTTCTACCCAAATCGGCCAGTGGCAATTTGATCCTGCCTTACTGCCAATGGCGGGACATGTTGCGCTGGTCCCTTATGTTTTTTGACTTGAATTTCATTTTCAATTGACCTTCGGTTCTTGATATTAGGTTTCAAGCCTAGCTTGCATAAAGTTTCACCGATTTCAAGTCGAAAATCTGCTGAAGACATTTGTTTGTCATTGCCGTTTTTTGCCTGCCTAACTCGTCGATAAAGCAGCCAAGAATTTGCCATTGTCAGGTCTAAAAAGTGATAGAACATTCGAACTTGCCATCTTTTACTTCGTGTCAAAATTTTATACCTTCCCATAATACTATCAATCAAAGCTACGCCTCCCATATGCCGATTATATTCACCGACGATATGAGGACGATCAATGTTGATGTACTTCTTATTGGCCTTATCGTAACGTCCAAGTCAGACGTTCGCCTTCGGCAATTCATCAGCAAAAGTTGATACAAGCGTTACAACTTTGTTGTCTTTCCATATAACGTTTGACACATCTATTCCGTCCATATCCGCCACATATTCAACGGAAAATCCGCGTTCTTTTTTTATTACTTCCTTGTCAGCGGGTAGTTTGCAATCTGGAATGCGATTGCGACATACTGTCCCAAGACTCAATATACCCTCTTTAGCTAAGTACTCCAGTAATGCCAAGGAAGTAAAATAATTATCAAAATAAAGTTGATAATTCTGATATCTTGGTATGCCCCGCGCCAGTCTGACTACTACATTTGAAGATGCTCCTAAATCTGGTTCATTGGAGAGCACAACATTTTCAGCCCCTGTTTCAGGCTCAATTTTATAGGCAAAACCTGAAACCCCACTTAGTACAAAAATCTTGTAGCCCTTGCATCTATTTCAACTGCAGTATCTCCACAATCAGAAAGTTCTAAATCTTCTAATAACGGCTGAAAATCTGGATCAATAACGCTGTCATCATCATCCTCTAATCCATCTTCGCTATCATATTGGTATAATATGTTATGTATTTCACTATCCCTCAGTGAGTGTGACCCCATTCTGAAATAATATGCCATAATTTTACATCAATAGCCACATACTTATTTACAATTAATATTTCCATCATCACTCAATGTAACAGAAATGTTACAAACATATAAAGTTTCATTTTTCACATAAAAAAGCAAAAATTGGCTTTGGTTACAATAAATGAATAAAACAATTCACTTACCTATATGTTTCAACGAAAACAATACAATTTTATACACTTTTATTATATTTTTATGAAATTCAACATCTCAACGAATTTAACTTGTCACTTTCGTCAACATAATGACATTCAAACTCCGTACAATTGACAAGTTACGCCATCTATGCGTTGTGTTTGATACTAAAATGTTCCGTGTGGTATGTTACAATACAGTGACACTGATTTGAATGAACTAAAATGTTCAGTATATATTTTAGGGAGATTATTGAGGTTTGTTACAGAAATGTCACACGAGTCTATAAAGGGTGTGACATAATTGATCAAATTCATTAAATTCGTGAAACGGTCTCACCAGGGCAATATCTACAAAACAAAGCAGTTACAAAAGCAACCTAATAATCTAAAAACAAAATCAAACTCAATAGGATTGCATTTAAAACTATGAGCAAAATGCAATCTTTTGCAAAAAATAATTATTATCGCTTATAACTCCATACTAGTTTTTCGCATTTAATGAATTTTACCTCTAAACCGACGATATATTTCTATTTAAAAAATGTATACGCGCATTAACACATACTCGAAACGGTGAAAGAAAACGTGAAGTAACCAGTTGGTTCTTAAAAGCGGCGATGGTCTTGCAACCGGTCTTGTTCGATTATCACCGAAAAAAACTAAAACAGAAGTATTTTTTTTAAACTTAAAAGCAGGTTAGGCGTTTTTCTATACAAACGTATTCCCCCGTTTTCTCCCTGGATTATGACATTAGAGAAAATATGTTTCTACCATAAAATCTATGAGGAACACAGCCCTGGCCAAAAATCGCCCAGTGTTATCGCGCTCTTCAGATGTCCATAAAAAAAAGTGGCCAATAAAAAACATAAAATAAATACATACAGGCATAGCAAAATCTTTCTTTTTATTATATTATATTAAATAGCGATTTCGTCAATTTTAAATAAGAATATTGGGTCCGCGCTGTTTTTGTCTCTATCGCCACTCATATCTCGGGCATAGCGCGACATAAAATAGATTTTTTTTAATACCTATTTTTCAAATTTGTTGCTGCTAGGATTTCCTCTTAAGATTTAAGTTATAATATAAATCTAAACGGTTTCCTAAGCTAGTAAAGATTTAAGTTCATACTTACATATTTTAGTATTTAAGAGGATCTTACAGAAACAATCGTAAAGGCAACACAGTTATCAAACCTGTATTAAGACGAAGCTGTAATAGAATTAAGAGTATACATTGTATTCTATTTATGTATATTTATATTTGAAAAATGTATACGCGCATTAACACGTGAAATTAACGGTGAAGGAAAACATCGTAATTACACATTTATTTTTGTTTCTTGTAAATTAAAGAATTCTTTTTCAACTGCACATTATGACAAAACGGTTAAATACGCGTGTAAAAATCTATAGTCAAGTTTTTTTCTGTGCCAAAACTGTGGTTGGTTTAAATATTAGCTGAATGTAATTTTACTAGAGACGAAAGTATGTACACGTACAGGGAATGATTTGGAAAAGATGTGATAGTTAGGAATGGTCTCTCATCTCATTAGTTCGTTTTCGGTCTCTCAGAATGTGACTGACTTTTTTTACAAGTTTTTATTCAACTTGCAATGTAATCTTAATAATATTATAAATGCGAAAGTTTGTCATAACGCTGCTATGTTTGTTCCCTAATCAAAAATAAACGACAAAACGGATTAAGATGAAAGTTGCTGTAGTATGTAGATAAAAAATCTGAATAAATAAAGGGGGAACTTATAATCCGAAAAATAACCCCTAAAAGATAAAAATATAGATGGCGCTGGTGTGCAACAAATCTGACACCACAGACTAAAAACATTTAGTCGTCATAGCAACGCAGTTTTGACTAATGAATGATACGCATTCTACCAAAATTCGTAATTTATTTTATCAGTACAAGGTTTATTGGGAAAAAATTGGAAGTTGTCTGAAATTGCTTTTTCCTATGCAAATATTGAAATAGAAGAAGGCAGGACAAAGTTTGTCACGGGTCGGCTAGTATATGATATTTTATTAAAGAAATATTTAACATCTAATACATTATAATTACAGAATATATCCAAATTATATATGAACCAGTTAGGTGCAGAAATACTTGCTCAGTAAGGAAGTGGAGAATACTCGGGGGGACGTTGCAGCCAAGAGCGGGATAACTTGGCTTTTTAACGTGCCAGGGGCGCCTCACTTCGGGGGTCTTTTTGAAGCGGCTTTAAGCCATATAAAGACCGTTAGCAAACAGTCTATAGATAGCTCAAATGATCCAGATCAATACCAGTCGGAAGCGTTTCCAAGATACATCTATCTATATCTATACTTATAATAAATCTGTAGAGAGGTTAATTCTGTACATGAAATATATTTCCAAAATAACTATCAGGGGGTGATTAGGGATCGATACTGATGCCAAAAATGCAATCAGTAAAATTTTTGTCTGTCTGTCTGTCTGTATAACCGTTATAGAAACAAAAACTACTAGACGGATTTTATCGAAACTTGGTACAATTATTTTTCATACTCCTGAGCTGGTTATAGTATACTTTTTATCACGCTGCAATCAATAGGAGCTGAGCAGTGAAGGAAAATGTTGGGAAAACGGGAGAAGTTACTCCATTTTTTAAGCTTCCGTCGCGTGTGCAGCCTTAATGGTTAAAGCTACACAGAAATCATGTATGACGGAAATGTTCTTCTTAAAATTATATAAAAAATATCCCACGACAGCATATGTCTATCTTTTATGGTTGACTCACAATAACACGTGTAACTCCCGATAGCTTAGCAGTTCGAAGCTTTCTGATTATATTTGTCTACTCTTACGTTTATAACACTCTCAGTCATCCCTAATTAAAAACGCGAACGCACAGGCAGGCGGCTTGCTTGGCACCTAGAGGCTAGCGAGTCACCTAGCGAGTAACTTCGTAAAACGAACATTCTCGAACGTTCGCGACCGGCCTAGCAGCTAGGCGTCAAACGCGCAGTTCGACGCGAAAAAAAATCATCAATAATTGTGTAATGACAAAAAAGCTGTGAAAAAAAAACGTTTTATATAAAGACATTCTGTAGTATATTTAGTATCAGCATTGCACCCGTGCGAAGCCCGGGCGGGTCGCTAGTAAATAATCTATTCTCAATTCATGAATTTTTAACCAGTTATCTGATGGGGATAACTGGAGAGGAGAGAGGAGGATAAATCGAGCTGAAATTTTGTATACTTATGTAACTTCGGTGATAATGCAATAATGTGACAGCGAGCTGATCTGATGATGGAGTCAGGAGCTGTTCTACGGAACTCCTCAGTAAATAGTCTGAACTGTGCTCTGTAGGTTGTCTGGAAGAGAACTCTCAGCGCTAAGACCATAGTTGTATAGCCTTTTCAATCTCAACTTAACTTATTTCTGATTGATCAATAACATGTTTTCTATGTGATTTAAATTGATTCTTGTGATTCTAATGAGTACTGTTGGGTCATAATCGCTCTGTGACCAAGAAGAACCAATGTGCTGAAAGGAAGGGAATGGTGCTAAATTATAAAGTCTCTAGTTGCTAACTAAATAAGTTTTTTTGTTTGATTATATTTTTTTTTTATAAGAGGGTTGACGCCAGGCAGGCGTTCGGTTGTGAAACATAAGCCAAATGCTCTTCGCAACGTGTTTTGTCCATCCCACATTAAGGGTAGAGTATATTAGACCGGACCGTGCCGTGTTCGAGGCCCGGACGGGGCACGGATTTGAAACGTTACATACATTTTGTATGAAGCAGTTTATGTTAAACTGTGCCTGATCCGTGTCCGGGCCCGTCTGCTAACTTAAGGCTCCGGCCCGGCCCGGACACGGCCCGGTCTAATTAATATTCACTAAGTGGTAAAATGAAAAGAAAATGATGATGATATTATGTTTTATGAACAATTTTTTTTTGTATTATCTTATATTTAAGAATAGTCAAAAGTCAAACTTCGATGTCATAGTTATAGTGTAGAAAGTACTTTTGTGATGTCATAGGTATTAGTACTATCGCCGAAGAATCCGCCTTTTATTAATGTAAAATTTTTAAATTAATCGTGTATTTTTAATGTAAGTAATAAGTTACTTACAGGAATCATTTTGTTATAAAAATTTGTGTAAAAAAAATATCTAAACATTAAAAATACACGATTAATTTAAAAAAGTTATGGAGAAATAAATTTTCTAATATTTAGTTAAAAAAAAATTGTTTTCATAGACAGCAAGAGTTTTTAGTGAAAAACCAGATAATTAGTTTTTTAGTAGACCTATTATATAAAATTTTTTTTACCAGATAATTAGTTTGTTAAGTAGGTAATCTATGTTATATTTTTTAGTTTTAAAGTTTTTTTTACTATTTTATAATTTTATAGGCAACCCAAGTGATTTTTGTAATGTAAGGCATTATGAGGGTAGTAGTAACATCTTATATATTAAAAAATATTTACAAAATATACAAGAACCAGTTGAACTATCTAAAGATCGTTGAGGCAGCTCAACTAATCTAGATATCTACTAAGAAGTCAGAAGCGATCCCAAGATACTGACAGCCTCACAGCTCAGTTGGTGGTAACTCTGCCTTCTGCGCTGTAGGTCGTGAGTTCAATTCCAACCCGGGACAACCATAAGTATGTATTTACAAAGAAAAAGTATTTAAGTATTATATCAGTTATCTGGTTCTCATAGTACAAGCTTGTTTAGTGCACCAATATTTATTTAAATTATAAGATCTTTTGTACTTAAGAAAGTAAAAAACTTCTTTTTTTTTTACAAGCGTTTATATAACTTGCAATATATGTATGTAACTATGTTTGTTAAGGTGGAATCTTGCAACCCAATTTTGAAGCAGTTATCCCATACCGATTTAGTTGAAATTTTACATACACCTTTCGCTCTGGTGATAATACAATAATATGGTGACAGCGAGCCGATCTGATGATGCAGTCAGGAGCTGTTCAACAGTCACTCACAACAGAACTTTTTTGTTAATACTTTAATTGAGTAAAACTTTGCATTGTGATTGTTACCAAGTATAAATGACTATGTTCGACGGTTCAAATGATTTTACAAAAGCTTGTAAAAAACTTATATGACAGTTTGACTTTAGGCGATAGTACTTTGACACTATTTAATTTTAGTGTCAAATTATTGATATTTATATTATCTAAGTTATGTTTAAGTTGGTGTATTTAAGATTTGTAGTAGTAATAACAGTGGGGCTATTTTGTAAAAACATGATTATCATGTTATGATATTCATACCAATATTAGTTGGTACTGAATGCCATAATACTGACGCTTTTTATGCTGTTTAGGCACCTATACCTACGTTTCCAATACAATACCTACGCAGAAGCGTAGGTATAGGTGCATTAACAGTGAATAGTTGCTATGAAAAGTGTACAGATTAGTTATTCTCTAACATTAGGTATTGCATACAACATCATAACATGATAATCATGTTTTTACAAAATAGCCCAGCAGAAGTAGCTTCACCTAGCTAAGGCGTTTAAAAGTGATCCTTGTGATTTTATTGAAATAAACACATTTTGACTTTGACGTATGTGAAGGAAAAGGTCTGTCAATAGTCTTATAAGCGGCAATGGGCTTGCCAACACTGTTGCGTATGCATTACTATGCAATATTTAACGGGTAGGTATTTTTGTTCAATAGAACATGACGTCAACTTTGTTTTCAAAAGATCATTTTAGTTTTTTTGCCCTAATTTCGACATAAAACAGATAGTTTTTTTTCTGAATTTGCTCTATAGAACAAGATACCTATTGTCCACGCCAAATACTAGCCGTTTGTCCTTAATGTTTGGACGCGCCTAACGTATTCAAGAACGACACTATGAGAACACGCACCCACAGTGGACGAAATCTTTTTTCATAAACATCACTTTCTGTGTTGAGCGACACTGCGTAGTGTGAATAGAGGCACATTGTCGTGTGCCTCTAGCCAAAGTTGAGCTCTAAAGGCACACGGTAGCGTGCGCCATAGTGCCGCTCAACAAATAAAGTGATGTTTATGAAAAAACATTTCGTCCACTGTGGGTGCGTGTTCTCATAGTGTCGTTCTTGAATACGAGGCTGAGTATATCAGATGGGGCTAGCCCTTTATGCATCTGATATACCATATTTTGTAAAACTTTGACTCATCCTTTGAGTTTAAAGAATGTTTTTTGTGATTGAATAAATAGTCATTTCCTAATTTGTTGTTTTAATATACCCCTATTATTGCCTTCTAAAATATTAAAACTCTACTATCCTACTTCATCCTAATCGTAATAATATTATAAATGCGAAAGTTTGTGATAAGGCTGCTATGTTTGTTCCTTAACCGATTCATTGCCCATGACGCACCTAGCGCGTCATGCGTCCAGTGAGGTCAATGACGCGCCAGGCGCGTCATTAGAAAAATGTTGAAATATCAATTTTTATTAAATTTAAACCGAAAATCCTTGTTTTATAAATAAAAATGTACACATTATAGACACTAATATCAGTGGAGTGTCAGATTTTTTTGAAAAATTTAATTATCAGGTGTCGTCAACCACAGGTTTAATTGTTTATTAATCCATCATTCATGGCCTATGACGCATCTAGCGCGTCATTAGGAAACCTGTCCAAATAAAAACCTAGTAGATTATGGTCTATTTTTGAATAAAATGGACTTGGATTTTGAAAAAACACTCATCTTCGTCTTAGTACAAACAAATGGCCTCGCGGACCTAGAAAGTACCCTATATTAATGGACATAAGGTTTATATTTTGTAAAATATTAATAATCGCATAAAACAAGTACCGTCTATTGTTTTCTGGCCGGTCGGATGTGCCGGTTCATGAATGGGGAGTCTTTTGCTAATTAACACCGTATGATCTTCTATATAGGGTTTATTTTGGCGTAAAAAGAACTTGCGCTCTGTTGTAACTGTAGAGCCTCTGTAGAGCCGGCACTCGAACCGTTTTTTGATTTTCGATTAAATACGACCCTAAGGTTTACAACACCTGGTGGAAATCTGTAAATTACCTACCATCTCCTATAAAACACGTAAAACATTCTTAGCTAATTAAACAAACACACAGTATCAGGTTTTATATCTCACCTTGAATTATTATAGTTGAAATTGCTTATAATAGCGTAATAACATTACCGGGGGCCAACGACGCGCTAGGAGCGTCATCATTCAGGAGGGCCAATGACGCGCCTGGCGCGTCATTGAATGTTGTATAGGGCCGGGGTGGAAAGGCACGCAAAATTAAGGTGGCAAGGAATCGGTTAATCAAAAATAAACGACAAATCAGATTAGATGAAACTTGCTATAGATGTAGATATAATGCAAAAATAAAACATAGACTACTTTAAAATATTTAAAACATTGGGGATGTTTTTGAAATGATAAAAAAACGCAAAAGGGATGATTTTGGTATAGATGGCGCTGGTAGGCAACAAATCTGAAATCACAGACTAAAAAATTAAGTCTTTCTATTCGATTATTGAAATTTGACAAGACAACGTCGTTCGGCTAGTAATATTATAATTGCGAAAGTTCGTGAGTTTGTATGTTAGTGCCTCAATCAGGTTTAAGGTGATATGTGAAATGTTTGGGTTTTTGTATGAGCTGAGTCTACCGATAATACGGAAAAAGTGATAAAACTGCATTATCTTGAAAACCATGAAACCTATAAAGAAACTGTCTATAATTTACTTAGCTAGTATGATTATCTAACGAATTATATAAAAATAACTGTTTTAAAATTTATAAATTTATTAGTTATTTTTGATTAAAAACGAAACTAGTGTTTTTGATGAGCCAACTTTGGAAAATAAATCTATCGAGAAAAGTTTCACCAATCGTGTTTCTGTCTATAATTTATCTAGATTATATCCATATGTTATCTTCATAAAAAACAAAACTATGTTTTGCGGTTATTGAGAAAAAACGATTCTGCATTCATCAAAAACACTTATTACTCGTTTAAAACAATAAAACGAATTTGGACAAACATTTGAACATACATAGCTTATCTCCTGAAATTTAAAGGATACTTTTGTACCCAGGTACTAGCTAGTCTAAAATAAAACAACAAAAAACATTTAACGATTTAATTGATTAAATATTTTAATATTACAACGTTTAATATACATTTAGAGGGAATAATATAATTTTTGATAATTTTATAACAAAATTCATGTCAATTTTCATAAACCAAAATGCGGGTAGTATTAAAACAATACAGCGAACTCTATACACGATGAATTTCTGAAAAACTGCCAAAATCACTAAATGGATACTTACATTAACTTATGTTAATAATCGGTTGGTTAAATTATATATCATACATTTTTAGATCAGTTTAACATGATTTAAGGAAAAAATATTGAATTCCTCCATGCAAGAATACAGTACTATTTTGTAAACCATTTATGTCTACGTCACGATGTTTACGCGGGACGAGATTCCCTTACACGACGACTAAGGGGAGATTTATTAGAGAGAAATGTTCTGCAGAGCTATTTTGTAAAAACATGATTATCATGTTATGATGTTAAGGCGCTCCCAGTCGACGATTGTTTTTGTTCGAAACGAAAAAATAAATACTTGTGAACAAGCCACATCTCCTATTTTATAATGTATAGTATATGTGAATAAAGATGTACCCATCTTTAATCACTTCGATAAATAATCCTACCGACCGCTGCAATGACGACAAACACACGTCGGAGCGTGGTCCGCCTTAGCTTTTCGAATAAATTAATGATATAAATTATGTATAATTACTTATCAAAAATCTATTCTAATAGAAATCTAGATCTAGATATTACCTATCTTTAACAATAAATCACAAGTTGATTTTAATAGTAGGTATATAAAATATTTCGATCATAAATTCTAAAACGTATCATTTTGAAATAATATATTTATCGTGAAAAGTTTCTGCTATTATGTTATCAGCTTAATAGAAATCTAGGTAGGAACCTGAAGTAATATACTTATAAAAATAGGAGATGTGGCTTGTTCAGAAGTATTTCTTTTTTCGTTTCGAAAAAGAGCAATCAGCGACTGGGAGCCTCTTAAATGCAATACCTAATGTTAGAGAATACCTAATCTGTACACTTTTCATAGTAACTATTCACTGTTTATGCACCTATACCTACGCTAGGTATTGTATTGGAAGCGTAGTTATAGGTGCCTAAACAGCATCAAAAGCGTAGGTATTATGGCATTCAGTACCAATAAATAATGATATTGGTATGAAAATTATAACATGATAATCATGTTTTTACAAAATAGCCCCACTGGCCGGGCCGGAGCCTTTAGTTAGACGGGCCCGGACGGACACGGATCAAGCACTGCTTAATATAAACTGCTTCATACAAAATGTATGTAACGTTTCAAAACCGTGCCTTGTCCGGGCCACGTACACGGCCCTGTCTAATATAAATCTACCCTTACGGTCCGCGAACTCTTATGGAGTGGTCTGATTTATATTATACAGGGTGAAATCGTAAACACACGTCAAATTGATATGGGTGGTTCAGTATACGTAATAGTTTGGTTTCATGAAAAAATAATACACATTAAAAAAAAAAAACAACAACTGCAAAGGCATCTTATTACACTCGCAAAGTTTTGTGTACTTAGTTCAACTAAATTAACTTGATACTTTAAATGTTTTTTATCCGAATATTATTTTTTAAATATTTTAACAAAAAAAAACACTGATATTATGAACTTATCTGAATACATTGACTTTGTCTGCATCGTTTAAATTGATTACATCAGTTGTTGTTTTTTTTTTTAAATGTGTATTATTTTTTCATGAAACCAAACTATTACGTATACTGAACCACCCATATCAATTTGACGTGTGTTTACGATTTCACCCTGTATAGTATTAAATAATCCTACCTAAAGGATTGGCCCACAGTTGCACAGAACAGAGATGATTGGAGAGAAGGAAGGGAGGCCTTTGCCCTGCAGTGGGACATTACAGGTTCATAATAATAATAATCTAGACGAGATAATTGTATGAAAAAACCGGTCAAGTGCGAGTCGGATTCGCGCACAAAGGATTCCGTCGATAAAAAACGAAAAAAAAACGTATGTTGTATGGGAGCCGCACTTCAATATTTATTTTGTTCTGTTTTTAGTATTTCTTGTTATAGCGGCATCATATTAATAGGGTTCCGTTTTTACCCTTTGGGTACGTAACCCTAAAAAGAACACTTATTTAGTTTTTAGACCATAATCTGTAAACAATGCGTCGACTTCAACTAACTAAAAAAAAACAATATTTAATTCTATCGCTAAAAGATAACATAATACTTAACACTTTTAAATATAACCATCAATACATATAACTTAATTATGCTATATTTCCAATTACACTGGGTCTTATAGCTCAGTTGGTAGTAACTCTGCCTTCTGCGCTGTAGGTTGCGGGTTCGATCCCCACCCAGGGCAAACATTTGTGTGATGAACATAGACGTTTGTTCTGTGTCTGGGTGTTACTATGTATACTGTGTACTATGTATTGGTGGACATACACAGCGCCATCTAGCCCCAAACTAAGCAAAGCTTGTACTATGGGAACCAGATAACTCATAGAATACTTATATACGTTTCTTTTTGTTGTAAATACATACTTATTATACATAGTAACACCCAGACACAGAACAAACATCTATGTTCATCACACAAATGTTTGCCCTGGGTGGGGATCGAACCCACAACCTACAGCGCAGAAGGCAGAGCTACTACCAATTGAGCTGTGAGGCCAGTCGAAAAGTAGGAATCGAACTTGCACCCTGCAGCGTAGAATGCAGATGTTCTACCAACTGTGATACATCAACCCTATTGTGTAAGCTCAATGATAATCATTATCAGATTCAACTGTCAAAATAGAAAACGAAGCATTTCTTTGATCTTTTGACAGTTACACACACAATGGCAATTTGACAGTTGAAGCGATACAAGTACTAGCGAGCTTATTAATAAGGCTACTGATTGGAGATTTACAGTAGGTATTAAGCGATTTTGAAGAATGATTGTCTATACTATTATAAAGAGGAAAGATTTGATTGTTTGTTTGTTTGCATCGAAACTAATGGACCGATTTCAAATAATATTTTACCATTAGAATCCTACATTATCCCTGATGAACATAGGCTATAGATTATTTTCAAAAACGTTAGGGATCCGTATGAAAAATTCGATAATGTAACCAAACGTGTTAAAAAATCCTAAAAAAAAAAACTTATATTGCGCTTGCTGCAGAAATTATTGACAATAGAGCAAAGTGATGTACAACAGTTTTATAGAGGACATCAATATCTACAAAAAAGTCCGTAATACCATATGTCTAACTATTAGGGATCCCTATTAAAACTTCGATAATTTAACCCAAGGTGTAAAATTTTTTGCCATAAAATCATTATTACACCCGTGCTACGCCGGGGCGGACTGCTAGTGATATTTTAGACGTTAAATCTAGTCTCAGACCCGTCTGCCAGCATCAAGGTGACGGTACGACAGTTGGTCCAAACGAGACGTGCTAATCTCGCTGGGTTAAGTCTCGATACGTCTGCCATTGGCGCTGTGCTGTAACATTTAACGCAGCGTGTTTGCGCTGCGCCTAACCCGAACATACCTATAACAAAAACACATTAGAAATATTATTTTTTTTTAATTTTTAATTTGGGACGAAGCTGTAGACCGCAAAGCTTGGAAGAGAATGGGGGAGACCTTTGCCAAGCAGTGGGACAATATAGTTTGATAAAAAAAAAATAGAATAATAACAATTTGGACGTGTCTCTGACTAACCCCACTAGACGTCATCAAAGGATCTAAACGTCTGCAGATCTGAGACTGCAGGTCCTAAGAATATATTTATTGCCTAATAAAAATATTAAGAATATAATTAAAACTATCGTGGTTGTTAATAGTTTAAAATAGAAATACGGCTAATTACCACGTTTTTTCTTGTATTACTGACGTTTCGAGACAACCGAGACAAAACGTAAAGAATATTTATTGCCAAAACATAAAAAGTTATGACTTAAAAAGCAAAATAATATAATTTACAATAATCAAAGTACTTTTTCTCCGTGTCGCATAGCCGTGGGACGCCCTGTATGTGTTTTCCATAAATTTTTCCCTATAACATGTTGTCTTAGCAAACATTTATGAAAAACACAAACGGTTAGGTAGGTTGTCGAGCGAAGCGAGCTACAAACACTTACAATGCAAGAAGAAAGTCTAAATAGCAACTTACCGGCTGTGCTCTGCCAGAAAGATAGTCTATTATCGCTCGTTGCGTAAGAGACGAGGTACCGCCCGTCTGGGCTGAAGGCGCAAGCGGTGACTGGACCTTGGTGGGCGGCGAGCGATTGGCAGCGGCCGGCGCGCAGCTCGTACATTGCCAGCTGACCGGTGTGGCTGCCAACTGGAATTAAAATAGTAGTTTATGCAACTGTCATATAAGGAAGGGTATTAAAACACGAGTGTGAGTTTATGAAACGAGCGCAGCGAGTTTCATAATAGTAACGAGTGTTTTAATACCCGTGTTATATGCAGTTGCATACACTACTTTATCTTCACTAATGCAATTAATCAAACAACAAGAGTAAAAGCTGACAATAGACAAAACACATTGCGAAACATTAAATTCACGCGTACGTGTATTGTCACAGTGAACTTGCCGCCATTAAAATCTAACCAATAAGAAGAGCGCAGCTGCGCGCGCAGGGCCAATCAGGAGCGAGCGCGCGCTGTTCGTTTTTTTTTATTTAATTGGCACAAGATCTTACCAAAGAGTTTTGTGTATGTAAGTTTAGTAGTTTCACGTATAACCCAACTGTTTTCAAAAGCCAGCCTAATATCAAAATTTTATACAACTTGTATGAGGATTTTGACATAAGGCTCGCCAGGTTAATTGGTCGCGTTTTATTGATGTTATAATGAGATTTTACGATATCGATGTGGATATTATACCATCATGTGAAATTGCTTAAATTGAGTGTTTTGTTGTCTGCGCTATAACAGTAGTAATTATAAGTCAAGTATTGGAAACATAAGTAGAATGTTACAACATTAGTGTAGATAAAAATATTGATTTGCAAAAACCAGGGCTCTACATGCGAACCAAAACGAAATATCGTAATGGAACCCATAAAAAAATATTATGTTCAATTCTGTTAAGCCCTAAAAATGTAAATTAAATATTGACAATTTAAATAACCCGCAAAAACGCTTCTTTAGCAAATGGCGTCGCACTAGTTTCTGTGACGTTACATGCTTGACAACAAATACACAAACGTCAAGTTTTTCAATGTAGGCGATGATTATATTGATAAGCATGTTGCGTCATCGTCGATTCGACCAATCCTGACCGTTTTGTGCCACGTGACTGGCGTTTAAAAATAAATAATATGAATTATGGGTTTTTTAAATAAATCATTGTTTATTTTCAAGTTATTTTACTCCATAACGCATAACGGCATAAATTACATAGATTACTATCAACAACACTTTATTTTTCATATTGTGAAATAGCCTATTGAATGTATCGTATCGTATCGAACATCGATGATTGTCAAAAGTAATTGAGGTCGTTCCATATCGTTCGAACTATTAACGATATTCGTATCAAAGTTACATAGTTAAAAGTTATATCGTACCCAGTACCGTAAAAAACATAACCATATCATTAAATTCAAATTCAATTTCAAATTCAAAAATCATTTATTTCAATAAAATCACAAGGATCACTTTGAAACGTCTTAGGAACTAGGTGAAGCTACGCCGATTCCACGCGACCAAGCCTAGAAGAATCAGGCAACAAACACGGCTTGGGGTCTACCTTTTTTTTATTAACCGATATAGAGAATGGACTATACCGATATTTATCCGGTATAGTAACGGTACCATCTAAAAATTAATAGCAGCTTAAGGGGCAAACGCAGCACAAGTTCGTTCAAAGAAAACCTCTACTTTTTGGGTTTAAGTAGCGCTACCGATATTATATCGTTTCGTGTTTCGATACCGCACTTTTTGGTACCGAATATTTGGGTAACTAGAATTTATGGGTATGACATATCGTTAAAAAAAGGTAACTTAATTTTTCGGTTATTACATTCAGTCAGGCAGACTTAGAAGTTACTAGTATCAAGTTAGAAGGCTGTCCGACTAGCACTTGGCCACTTACCTGCAATCCTCCTCGTAGCGGGACAGTGAGACACTTGGTTATATCTACAGATCGCGGGGAACACCTCATTCAATCCCTTACTCTTCAGGTGGGATTGGTCAACGCAGTGCAGGATTATGTCCATAACCTGTAAGTAAATTTAAATAAAAAACCGGCCAAGTGCCGATCTATAAAAAAACGGCAAAAAAAACATGTTTGTTGTATGGGAGCCCCACTTATATATTTATTTTATTTTATTTTCAGTATTTGTTGTTATAGCGACAACAGAAATACATCATCTGTGAAAATTTCAACTGTCTAGCTATCACGGTTCATTAGATACAGCTCTGTGACGACAGACAAACGGACAGACGGACGGACAGACAGACGGACAGCGAAGTCTTAGTAATAGGGTTCCGATTTTACTCTTTGGGTACGGAACCCTAAAAATTGTGAATGAAGCGAGAAAAATGTCAGGATCGTAGCAAGTGGAAAGCCGGAGTCTCTGCCTATCCCTCTGGGAAACGGGCGTCATTTTATGTATGTATGTAAAATAAAAGAAATACACCGAACATATTGATTGAATGTATGTGTTGGAATGTGTGTATCTGAATGTAAGTGTGTGTGTGTGTGTGTGTTTGAATGTGTGTATGTGTGTGTGTGTGTTTAAATGTATGTCTTGAAATATGTTTGAATGTGTGTATATTAATGTATGTGTGTGTGAATGTATGTGTTTGAAAGTGTGTATTTGAATGAAAGTGTGTGTGTGTGTGAATGTGAATGTGTGTATGTGTGTGAATGGGTGTCTGCGGGTACGGGTATAAGCGAGTGTCGGTGTACGACAAAAGTGTCCTAGACTCCTAAAAGCAATAACAACGAAGATAAAAAAATATTTGAGCTATTAAATATTGTCTGTTCCTTACCTCAACTAACAGCTCAGCTAGCTCAGCGTGCATCCTATCAATCAGCAGCTCGATACCCCTGAGGACCTCAGCTCGGCCCCTCTGGAGCGCTAGATAGGCGGGCGGGGGCGCAGCCCCGTGCGATAGGGCTGCGCAGCGGGCCACCTCGCGCGCCATGGTCGTTATAAAAGCAGCTGGTCTGAATATAAAATAAATAAAATAATATTATTTACTGGCCTCACTGCTCAGTCGATAGCAACTCTGCCTTCTTCGCTGTAGGTTGTGGGTTCGATCCCCACCCAGGGCTAACATTTGTGTGATTAACATAAGAGTGGCTGGATGAACGAGCTTTGCTGTTTCCAAGACGTTTGCGTTACGTTTACGTTACGTTTACGTTACGTTTACGTCACGTTTACGTCAAGTTTACGTCACGTTTACGTCAAGTTCACGTTACCTCGCTGTCGCGATTAGTGTCAGCGCGTGACGGGCGGTGCGACAAGAATCAGCTTGCGGTGTCAGCGGTAAGCCGTAACTCATAGACGGCACAAGTTTGTCAGCATCGGAGCACATCTCTAGGAGACCTGAAAATAGATTTAAAACAGTATAAAAGATTGTTTTTAAACAAAAAAACCGGCCAAGTGCGAGTCGGACTCGCGCACGAAGGGTTCCGTACTATTAACTATAAAAAACGGCAAAAAAACACGTTTGTTGTATTGGAGCCCCACTAAAATATTTATTTTATTCTGTTTTTAGTATTTGTTGTTATAGTGGCAACAGATATACATAATCTGTGAAAATTTCAACTGTCTAGCTATCACGGTTCATGAGATACAGCCCTGTGACAGACAGACGGACAGACAGACGGACAGCGAAGTCTTAGTAATAGGGTCCCGTTTTTACCCTTTGGGAACGGAACCCTAAAAATATTAGTTTTTCTAGTTGTAAGTTAATTCTGCTTTACGAACTGAAATATATATTTTTTTGATTTGATTTTAAACAAAAGAAACTAAATCAAAATCGATTTAGAAGCTACATTTATTTTATCAGTACAAGGTTTGTATTGAAAAAAGTTGGTTAGTTGCTTGAAATAGCTTTTTCCTATGATCGCATATATTACATCGCATTATTACAAAATAAAAATTGACAGAACAACGTTTGTCACGGCTCGGCTAGTGTTAGAAAGACGTTCAGCTCACTTACCCAACAGCACATGACTCTGGTCAAGGTACGGCTCCCAGACCGTGAACCCGCGACCCAGCAGATCGACCGCCGCGCGGCGTAGCGGTGTGTGCGCCGGCAGTCGGGCGCAAGGGGGGGATAGGAGGAGGTGGGTTAGGGCTAGCGCTGTTAGGCGAGCTAGATTGTTTGAAGAGCTGAGAGTGAAGCCTGAAAACAAATGTGTTACACATAATTATAACTAAGTTGTTTTTATAAACCTACAATACTTTTATACGTAAACGTAACGTAAACGTAACGTAAACGTAACGTAAACGTAACGTAAACGTAACGTAAACGTAACGTAAACGTAACGTAAACGTAACGTAAACGTAACGTAAACGTAACGTAAACGTAACGTAAACGTAACGTAAACGTAACGTAAACGTAACGTAAACGTAACGTAAACGTAACGTAAACGTAACGTAAACGTAACGTAAACGTAACGTAAACGTAACGTAAACGTAACGTAAACGTAACGTAAACGTAACGTAAACGTAACCCTAAAAAACATAAATACAAACATTAAATTGAATTGAAGCTAGATTAAATAAGTTGGAAGGTGTTAAGGCGGCCTTTGCCCAGCAATGGCACAGATTAAAGCTAATTAAGAATTACCTTCAACAACTGAACTTTTCCTGCTGTCTCCCTCTTTGCGCCTCTTGTCCTTAGCTGCACCTGAAACATGGCTTTCCTGAAAATTTCTGAAGAAGCATTTTTCTATTCGATAAATTACTACGCGCATTAAGACGAGTAATAAATGTTTTTGATGAATGCAGAATCGTTTTTTCTCGATAACCGCAAAACATACAGTTTTGTTTTTTATGACAAAGATAACTTAAGGATTTAATCTAAATAAATTACTGAGAGAAACACGATTGGTGATACTTTTCTCGATAGATTTATTTTCCAAAGTTGGCTCTTCAAAAACACTAGTTTCGTTTTTAATCAAAACTGTGAATAGCTAAACAGTTCATTTTTAGGGTTCCGTACCCAAAGGGTAAAATCGGAACCCTATTACTAAGACTTCGCTGTCCGTCTGTCTGTCTGTCTGTCCGTCTGTCTGTCACAGGGCTGTATCTCATGAACCGTGATAGCTAGACAGTTGAAATTTTCACAGATTATGTATTTCTGTTGCTGCTCTAACAACAAATACTAAAAACAGAATAAAATCAATATTTAAGGGGGGCTCCCATACAACAAACATGTTTTTTTGCCGTTTTTATAAATAATGGTACGGAACCCTTCGTGCGCGAGTCCGACTCGCACTTGGCCGGTTTTATATAATTCGTTAGATAATCATACTAGTTAAGTAAATTATAGACAGTTTCTTTTTAAATTTGATGGTTTTCAAGATAATGCAGTTTTCTCACTTTTTCCGTCTTATCCGGGTAAACTCAGCCCATACAAAAAGTCAAAAAATTCATCAAAACGGTGAAGGAAAACATCGTTATGTAAAAAGTTAGCATTCTTATTCGCGGCGATAGGCTTGCAACCTGTCACAAATGCTAAAATGTGGGCATTTGACAATATGTAACGTTGTGATCTGCCTCTAACTACATCCTATAAGGATAGATATCTTTAAGAATCTATCCTATTTACCTATTTATTTTTTTAATATAGGGTCAAAGAGCCGGTGGTTGTGCCTACCCCAGTTTTGGTCATTTGCAATTTTGACAGTCAATAACTAAGCATAGCAAACAAACTTGTTTAAAATCTATAGTTAATACAGTTCTTTGTCTATGGTCCGTGATTAAAACGGACCATAAACAAAGAATTGACAATGACATGAATCAGTGACAGTTGTGATGCGTTATACCACTAGACTTGATTGACCACAACTAAATATTTCCCGTTTTGTCTATTTAAATATAAATAATTAATAAATAAATATCGCCTCTTACAAAACCTTTGCTTAACCTAAAAGATAGATAAATACTCTATACTATGTTGTTTAAAAACGTCGTTATAATATTTTTTTCAATATAAACCTTTTATTAGAAAGTTAAATTTTTGTTAAAATGCCCACAATTAGCGCTCTCACCCTAATACTAATTTTGCTATCAATTTTTGTTATTATATTTGTCACTATTATTTAGTTTTAAAAGATATGTTTACACAAAATAATAAGGAACTGTTCGATCGATTACCATCCAGAACAAATATTTGTGTCATGAACATAGATTTTAAATGTTTATTTACAAAAAAAATACAAATAATTAATAATTCTTCCGGTTCCTTTATTACAAGCTTTGCTTAGTTTGGGGTTAGATGGTGCTGAGTAAAAATGTCCATCAATATATTAATTTATTTTTAATAATAAACTTATTCTCTCTCTTTCTCTCTCTCTCTCTCTCTTCCTCTCTCTCTCTTTCTCTCAATAAAAACTAGACTCTTACCCTCACTGGTTATATCCTGGCCAAACTCTGCACCGATGACACCCAGAAGAACTACTGCGGTTGTCTGCTTCCTCTTCAGCTCGGCCATGGAAGAGGGCTTTCGGATAATCTCCTCTTCCTCCTCTTCGAACTCCTCTTCCTGCTAGAAAGAGGAAGAATAAAAAAACATTCATTCTTATCAACATGCTGATTAAAAAGAAAATCGACAAAGATGTTTCGACCAGTAGAAAAACAAAGAGAAGCTGTTTTTAGGGTTCCGCACCTAAAGGGTAAAAACGGGACCCTATTACTAAGACTTCGCTGTCCGTCTGTCCGTCTGTCTGTCACAAGGCTGTATCATATCTCATGAACCGTGATAGCTAGACAAATGAAATTTTAAGGTGCTCCCAGTCGACGATTGTTTTAGTTCGAAACGAAAAAATAAATACTTGTGAACGAGCCACATCTCCTATTTTATAATGTATAGTTTATGTGAATAAAGATATACCCATCTTTAATCACTTCGATAAATAATCCTACCGACCGCTGCAATGACGACAAACACACGTCGGCGCGTGGTTCGCCTTTGCTTTTCGAATAAATTAATGATATAAATTATGTATAAAACTATACTTATAAAAAATCTATTCTAATAGAAATCTAGATCTACATATTACCTATCTTTAACAATAAATCACAAGTTGATTTTAATAGTAGGTATATAAAATATTTCGATCATAAATTCTAAAACGTATCATTTTGAAATAATATCTTTATCGTGAAAAGTTTCTGCTATTATGTTTTCAGCTTAATAGAAATCTAGGTAGGAACCTGAAATAATATAGTTATAAAAATAGGAGATGTGGCTTGTTTAGAAGTATTTCTTTTTTCGTTTCGAAAAAGAGCAATCGTCGACATACAGGGCCTTAATAAGACCCTTTTTTCCTGTATTCTACGTAGAACTTCTAGTTACATACATTGCAAGATAAATAAATGTCAAGTACCTTCATGTTTTCTGTGAGCGATACCTTTTCGGTAGGATCCTTGGGAACCGCATGCGGATTAATGCTCTCCGTGTGCGTGTAAAGGGGTAGGTACTGCGCCCAGTTGTCCACCAAAGTCTTACGACCCTTGGGGCCAAGTCTGTAAGAAAAGTAATATATAAAAAACCTGCGAAATGCGAGTCGAACTCGCGCACGAAAGGTTCCGTACCATGATCTATAAAAAACAGCAAAAAAATCACGTTTGTTGTATGACAGGCTGCACTCAAATATTTATTTTATTCTGTTTTTAGTATTTGTTGTTATAGCGACAACAGAAATGCATAATCTGTGAAAATTTCAACTGTCCAGTTATCACGGTTCATGAGATACAGCCCTGTGACAGATAGACGGGCAGCGAAGTCTTAGTATTAGGGTCCCGTTTTTACCCTTTGGGTACGGAACCCCTAAAAAAGTACTTCACTAACCTGCCCAATTCTGCAAGAAGCAAAGCTTGAGATGCATCCCTGACTTCTAAGCAGTGGTGTTGCCATCTGCGAGCCAGCATTTCCACTTGCGGCCGCTTAAAGCTCTTCGCTCCTGAAAATTAAGCAGTTATGAGCCGTTTTGCCATAGTGGGGTTGCCTCGACCTTCGAGCCGATGGTCGAATAGCTAGTATGATTATTAACAAATTACATATAAACCTGCCAACTGCGAGTCAGACTCGCGCACGAAGGGTTCCGTAGCATTATCTATAAAAAAACAGGTTTGTTGTATGGGAGCCCCACTTAAATATTTATTATTATATTCTGTTTTTACAATTTGTTGTTATAGCGGCAACAGAAATTCATCATCTGTGATCAACTGTCTAGCTATCACGGTTCATGAGATACAGTCTGGTGACAGACAGACGGACAGCAGAGTCTTAGGAATAGTCCCGTTTTTACCCTATGGGTATGGAAACCTAAAAATTAACCGTTCAAATATTTTACATACTTTTGATTAGAAACGAAACTAATGTTTTTGAAGAGCCAACTTTGGAAAATAAATCTATTGAGAAAAGTTTCACCAATCGTGTTTCTGTCTATAATTTATCTAGATTATATCCTTAAGGCGCTCCCAGTCGACGATTGTTTTTGTTCGAAACGAAAAAATAAATACTTGTGAACAAGCCACATCTCCTATTTTATAATGTATAGTATATGTGAATAAAGATGTACCCATCTTTAAGGCCCGGCTCACACCCACACACGTATTTCAATGATTTTCAGGTACCGATTTAAAAACCAGGAATCACAGTTGTGAGGATATAATGATACAAAATTACTGATAATATATTCATCTTTAATAGTAGATAATAAAAACAGGCCAGTTCTATACAACATTTTCAAAAAAATACGTTTTTACCGTCGCAAGAACCGCTGAAAATGTCGAATAATGGGGTCTGGTTAGGTACCAATATCTTTAGACCCACAGCATATTTTTATTTGAAAATAATACGAAATTGTAGATTTTATATTTCTCTATACCGCGTGGCATTATCTTGTTTTCAAATAATTTACTTTTTCATTTATGAACAATATAAAATGCAATAAAACTTCTCCATACATTTTTTCCATACAAAACTCACATTCACCTCAAGTCGGCACGTCAGTTAGCGCTCAGACGCGCTCGGGGAAGCACGTCCACGTCACATTTTTCTTCGAATTTAGAGGAGGTCTTACATAATGGTATACCGGGGTAAAATACTGGACATGCAAAACTAATGATAACATTTGTATAATATATTGCCTTGAAGAATTTAGTGCAAGCCACACAGATGAAGGTTAGGTACAATGCATGATTTGTTGAAAGAGTTGGTTGGTTTTTTTTTGTAGAAGATGCGTTTCATCGAGTTTGGTTTCGAAACAATATGATAATAGTATACGGTTTTACCTTTTTGCATACGTCGCGTCGGAGCAAAATCGAAATAAGCCGATGTTTCGTATTTGATTGTTATTTTAATAAAAATATTAAATTTCAGGAAAATGTGAACCTGGTTGTGTCCCTAATTAATAATAAATAATAAAAGCTTTTATTTCCTTGCACAATATAAAATTAACTTAAATATGTATCTATGCATAGGTATATAAAATTATGTGTAAGGACCGCTTTCAGCGGTAAAAGCCTCCTCCAGCTCTATCCATTTTTCCCGATCTCTAGCGGCTCTGCTCCATGTTTTGCCTGCTACTTTCACGATGTCATCATCCCATCACATAGCAGGCCTTCCTCTTCTTCGTTTTTTATGTATTGGGTCCCAATTCATAATTGTTTTAGATCACCTCTCATTTTGTAATCTTTGGATGTGCCCGGCCTATTTCCATTTTAGTGATAATACTTTCTGGACAACGTCTTTTGCTGTGGTTTTTGAAGTGTCCCTAATTAGTCCTATTAAATAAATATAAATGTTGATTTGATACATTTCTGTTTTGAAATGAAAGTTCTAAGGTACCATGATCCTTACCTGTATCGTTTTGACCCGATCTACCCTATATTACCAAGCGTGTTTTTTTATACATGGATGGAAAAAAATGATACTTTATCTATAATTGGATTTAGAAAAATTACATAAATTTCAGATTATGAATATAATTTATAATTATTATTTATCTACCTTTAATATTATAAATCTAAAAGTTGGTGCGGATGTTAAGTATGTTTGGATGTTTGTACCTCAATCAGACCTAAACGACTAAACGGATGAAATTGAAATTTGCTATCGATGTAAATATACCTCTAGCTTATAAATAGGCTATTTTTAATTAAAAAACATCCTCAAAACTATAAAAAGACTCCGAGTGCTGGTGTGCAACAAATCTAGCATTAATCAATTTTGACGACTGATGAATCACTGACGAATGATACGATACGCATTGAACCAAAAATGTTGAACCTTCTAAAAAGGTCGGTATTTGTTATTATCAAAGCAAGGTTTATCTGGGGGCACGGTAGTGCCCCCGCCAAGTCAAGCAAAAAAGCGGCACAGTCGTACCATCCTTTTCTCGAAGCAGTTCAGGCCATTTTTTAGACAGACAGACAGACATTGAAATCTCACAACTTTTTACGATAGAAGAACTGATGGGTTTTTGGTTAAATTATACACGATCTGGGTGATATATGTATATGGATTCTTTATTGTAGAGATATAGAACACGACCAGCCGTAACAAGCGAACAGGGAAGAGAGACTGACATCGACAGATTATCTCTGGTCATCTTAGGCTACTTATACAATATCTCACAAGTTAAGTTTACTACACACGAACATAGTTCCAACAAAAAAAAGACAAAAAAAGAAACTGAGTTGCGTTGCGAGAATTGGCTTTTTATTTTTATTTTTACAAGTTGTTTTTGATGGCATATACTTAAGTTTAAGTACATGATGCAAATAATTAAATATTAAAATAAAAATAAAGTGTCCTGAAATTTTTTTTAATTCTAAATACTGAAAGTGCTCTTTAGTGTTTCGTAGTTTACAAAAAACCCTTATAGTTTTGCCATTTTCGTCCATTCGTCCGCAGCTTAGCTCAGATACTCTTAGTACTAGAAAGCTGTAATTTGGCATGAATTATACATTAGTCACGCCGACAATGTGGTAGAAATAAATACATATTTTCAGATGTTTTTTTTCTCGCATACTCTCCATGTCTTTGGATAGGTCTTAAAAAGTATTGCAGGTTTGTGATGTCATTTAGTACAAATACAATGGAAAATATGAATTTTTAAAAAGAGCTGGTCATCTCTTTTTACAAATTCATATTTGATTTTTCTGGAAAGAAAATATTATGGAGGGTTATTTAGTAAAGTTTTACAATAACTGTTTAATTCCAGAACTTGTTGACCCTCGCTACGCGCGGTCTATGGATCTTCGAGATCATAGCTCGCACACAATATTCAAAAGCATACCTACATATTTTATCAGTATTTCACTTTCAAAACTTTCTGTGAGTGGTACTCGAAACGTTGACGGTGCCGTCATCGATTTTAGATGACAATAAGTTTTTTTATTAAAAATATATTTTTTAAATCAAGCTTTTGTAATGTCTAGTGCTCTAGTTCTCGTCAAGATAAAAATAACGAGCCCAAACGCGACGTGGTTATGTTGTGTAGTTGAGGAGTTCCGATGGCTACATCCGACCTCCATCATCAGACCAGCTCGCTAGTACCATAATTTTACATTGTCATTGAGATTGATAGGTATGCAAAGTTTTGCCTCAATTCGACTATTTAGTGAAGGGTTCCGTTGAACAGCTCCTGACTCCATCATCAAATCAACTCGCTGTCACCATATTATGTATGCAAAATTTCAGCTCAATCGATTGGGGATAACTGCTTAAAATTAAGTTGCAAGATTCCACCTTACCAAACATACATACATAAATATGTACATAAACTGCAAGTTAAATAAGAGCTTGTAAAAAAACGATACTTACCGTTTTGTCATAATGTATTTTATTAGTAGGTACCTAACAAATATTTTTTGCACAGTCAAATATTAGTAACTGTGTAGTAGCACTTTACGATTTGTAACCTGTCTTATAATATATATTAATTTTTTCTATATTTATTTTCTTTTTGTCAAGTGCAACCTATAAAATTATTAAGTACATACCTACCTATACAAATATGACATACCTATTGCACCAAATATTTTCAAGTATCAAGACTATAAGTTATATAGTCTTGGTAAATGAAGTGTGAAGTAGCTTCAATGTGTGCGTTTGCACTATTCTTAGTGTGCGGCCACAGAATACGACCGAGTACAAAAAATGCGAGCTGTCATAAATTTAACAGTCACCTTAATCACTTTGATAAATAATCCTACCGACCGCTGCAATGACAACAAACACACGACGGCGCGTGGTCCGCATTTGCTTTTCGAATAAATTAATGATATAAATTATGTATAATTACTTATCAAAAATCTATTCTAATAGAAATCTAGATCTACATATTACCTATCTTTAACAATAAATCACAAGTTGATTTTAATAGTAGGTATATAAATTTTTTCTATCATAAATTCTAAAACGTATCATTTTGAAATAATATCTTTATCGTGAAAAGTTTCTGCTATTATGTTTTCAGCTTAATAGAAATTTAGGTAGGAACCTGAAGAAATATACTTATAAAAATAGGAGATGTGGCTTGTTCAGAAATATTTCTTTTTTCGTTTCAAAAAAGAGCAATCAGCGACTGGGAGCCCCTTAAGTTATTTTTGTCATAAAAATACAAAACTGTATGTTTGGCGGTTATTGAGAAAAAACTATTAAACATTCATCAAAAAAAAATTATACCTATTAATGTGGTGTGTAATAAATATTTTTTATTTTTCATAACATACCTGCAGCCAGGACCTTATCAGGAAGCAGTACAGCATGAAGCGTGGCCAGGAGTGACCAGCCTTGCTTGATGTGTGCTTGCTGAGCTGCTAACTGCTCTTCCCTTTCCTCGTCCCCAGCCCATGATGAAGTGCTTCTGGTTGAGGGTCTGGAGACGTAAAAAACATCAAAAGATATACTTACATAAATATTTATTTTATTCTGTTTTTAGTATTTGTTGTTATAGCGGCAACAGTAATACATCATCTGTGAAAATTTCAACTGTCTAGTTATCACGGTTCATGAGATACAGCCCTGTGGCAGACAGACGCACAGCGAAGTCTTAGTAATAGGGTCCCGTTTTTAATCATTGAGCACAGAACCCTAATTAACTGTTATCACCAAGTACCCTCAGATCTCTAGACACTCAGATCCTTTAAGATAACAACAGGGGGTAATCAAAGGCACATCGAAATACATTTTGGTACATGCTCACCTGTGACTAATTGTATACCTGTGCATTCTTCTTGCCACTTCCTGTTCAGGCACGAAACTGGCGTTACTCATAGACATCAAGGTGTTAGCCAGTGCCACGATCGAGAGCAAATGGTTCGTTGTCAGGGTGGTGGACAGTTCCCAGTGGAGTTTTGATGAGAAAAGCCTGAAATCACAAATATCTATATATATAAAAAACTGGCCAAGTGCGAGTCGGACTCGCGCACGAAGGGTTATCCATTATCTATAAATAACGATAAAAAAACACGTTTGTTGCATGGGAGCCCCACTTAAATATTGATTTTATTCTGTTTTTAGTATTTGTTGTTATAGCAGCAATAGAAATACATAATCTGTGAAAATTTTAACTGTCCAGCTATCACGGTTCATGAGATACTGCCCTGTGACAGAAGACGGACATACAGACGGACAGACATTTCCCTTGGTCATAGCATCACGCGTAATGGACCGATTTTGCTAATTCTTTTTTTGTTGTAATTAAAAAAAATGAGTACCAATATTGATTTATTGTTAAGGAACGACAAAGAAAAAAACATTTTTTTTAACGTAATTAGGATACACAATAACACCAAGACTTAGAACAAACATCTATGTTTATCACACAAATATTTATCCTGGGTGGGGATCGAATTCACAACCTACAGCGCAGAAGGCAGAGCTACTACCAACTGAGCTGTCAGGCCAGTTCAGAAACAATTACTATGAACTAAACAACTGGTATACCTAGTTAGTTTCTCCTGCCTCAGCAGCTCCGGTGGCAGTCCCGAGGTGTTGAGGACGGGGTCTTCGGGGGCGGAGGCGCAGGCCTGGTCCCAGCCCCCGAGCCAGGTCGGCAGCTGCACAGCCATGTGGCCGTGGCGGGAGACCACGCCGAAGCAGATGGGCACCTGGGAACAGACAGACAGAATTATAATAAGTTTGGAGATAGAGATAATATATAAATAGGATCACGACTGTAATCCCCATACGGTAGACATCCTCTCAGATCTTCAGATGCTTAGATCCTTTGAAAATGTCTAGTGGGGGTAGTCACGTCCAAACCTTATATTTGGCACATGCCCACATTTTGCACTAGTTAGCATTCCATACGTGACAGGTTGCAAGGACGTGCAAGTCCTTGGAGAGCTTGAAGTCATAACATGTATAGACACGCGCTTCTGTAAGCGCGACTGAAACCGGGTATCTACTCTTAAAACTAGGGCTGCCATCTCTAAAATTTAGCAACCAGGACAAGACACGTGAAAACCCCGGATTTTAGAGCCCAGTTGGACAGGGGGGGTGCAATAAAGCTTAATATTTCACAAATGGCTCCGAAAAGTTCACAGTTCTTGTGTCGTGGGTGGCCAAATTTTAAACCCGGACTACAAATGAAACCCCGCCCGGACGCTCCCCGGACGCCCTCTAAACTAGGACAAATCCGGGGAAACCCGGACGGATGGCAGCCCTACTTGAAACGATCATGCTACAATTACACTCTCGCCTCGTGTCTCGGCCCGCACCTCGCGTGATCGATAGTAAAGGAGAAAGGCGCGAGGCGAGACTGGCCTCACAGCTCAGCTGGTAGTAACTCTGCCTTCTGCGCTGTAGGTTGTGGATTCGATCCCCACCCAGGGCAAACATTTGTGTGATGAACATTGATGTTTGTTCTGTGTCTGGGTGTTAATATCTATACATATAATAAAACTGTAGAAGAGTTCAATTCTGTACATTGAATAAAAACTAAAAAAAATACTCCTAGGGGCCTTTATACAAGTAACACAAGCCAAAAAAAGACATTTTGAAATTTTTGTCTGTCTGTCTGTCTGTTTGTTGTCCAGCTTTCACGCAAAAACTAATGGACGGATTTTGATGAAACTTTTTTTGTTATGTAGCTAATAGTCCTCGGCAACATATAGGCTATAATTTATTTTGAAGATGTGAACCAGATGTGAAAATCTGTCGCCCAGCGAAGCGGGCACGGGTCAGCAGCTAGTGTATACTAAGTATGTATTTACAAAATAAGTATATAAGTATTTTATCAGTTATCTGGTTCCCATAGTACAAGCTTTGCTTATTTTGGGGCTAGATGGCGCTGTGTGATAATGTCCACCAATATTTATTTATTTAATAAATAATTTGAATTTAAACTTACCATAGGTCTCAGCAGACCAAGCTTGCTTTCGCATACCCTGTCCAGGTCAGGATCCAAGCCCCAAGCGTGGAGCAAAGAGATCAAAATCTGCGCGATCTCCATGGTGTGAGGAGTTTCCGCCAGGGATACATCGCGAGGACGGCTGCGCTTGCCTGCAGCTGCTTCTTCTGTAAAGACAAAGTTGTTTCAAACTTTTGCGTTCGCAAGGTGGTAGGTTATTCGGTCTAATTATTTTTCAAACTATCGTGAGACGTAGTCATAATAAAATAATAAATAAATATCACGACTGTAATCCCCAAGTACGGTAGACATTTTCTCAGATCTCCAGACGCTTTGATCCTTTGAAGATGTCTAGTGGGGGTAGTCAGAGGCACGTCCAAACATTATATTTGGCACATGACCACATTTTGCAGTAGTTAGCATTCCATACGTGACAGGTTGCAAGCCCATCGCCGCTTATAAGAACACTAACTGGTTTCCTCACGATTTAGTTATAACTATAGATTTTGACACGGGTCTTTATCACGTAATTACCTTTAATTTACTTTCCCGACGTTTCGACTATGTTACAATAGCCTAGCCTTCTTGAGTCTGCCCGCGACCATGGCTATTGTAACATAGTCGAAACGTAGGGAAAGTAAATTAAAGGTAATTACGTGATAAAGACCCGTGTCAAAATCTATAGTTAGTAGGTCTATGCAACCTATCTGGAATATTATTTTCATTTTGATTTTAAACACGGAAAAACTGAAAATATGGAGTTTATCATGCTAAATTACAGCTTTCTAGTACTAAGAGTCTCTGAGCTAAGTTGCGGACGGACATGGCGAAACTATAAGGGTTTCTTATGGACTACGAAACCCTAAAAACGAATATCGTCCCTTGACTTTTCGATTGGTAGAAACATTTTCGACGGTTTTCGTTTAAGTTTTTTTTTTAAACGTAATTATTTTCGAAGTCTGTTGAAAACCAGTTGCTGAATGTTTAAAAGATCATCACTTGAGAACGGCTCAACGGCTGTATGGGCTGAGTCTACCCGGATAAGACGGAAAAAGTGATAAAACTGCATTATCTTGAAAACTATGAAAATTAAAAAGAAACTTTCTATAATTTACTTAGCTATTATGATTATCTAACGAATTATATAAAAATGAACTGTTTAAGCTATTCATAGTTTTGATAAAAAAACTAAACTAATATTTTTTGAAGAGCCAACTTTGTAAAATAAATCTATCGAGAAAAGTTTCACCAATCGCGTTTCTGTCTATAATTTATCTAGATTATATCCTTAAGTTATCTTTGTCATAAAAAATAAAACTGTATGTTTTGCGTTTATTGAGATAAAAACGATTCTGCATTCATCAAAAACATTTATTATTCACGTGTTACGAACTTGTTGTTTTGAGTAATGATAAGTAATTATTTCGTTTCCGTATTAAACGAGTATCTAAGACATTAAACAAGTATTTTACATAATATGGGGTTAATTTGGGCCACAATGCGGAAATATTTAAAATTGGTAATTAATGCTTCTTTGTTATAAGTTTTAGATATTTATTCATAAATTTTTTGCTTAAAATTTTTATATTTAATAAAATTAGAGATCCCCGAAAATTGCATTAATATAACTTAAGGTATCAAAAAGTTCTTAAGTGGGTGTGCGAAGTCAGAGCGAGCTAGTCTATACAATACATCTATACAAATATTATAATGAGGAAAGATTTGTATTTTTGTATGTTTGTAATGAATAAACTCAAAAAATACTGAACCGATTAAAAAAAAAAAATCACCATTAGAATGCTACATTATCTCTGAGTAACATAGATTATTTATTACTAGAATATTTATCCTACTAATATTATAAATGCGAAAGTTTGTGAGTGAGGAAATGGTTGTGTGTGTGTGTTTGTTACTCTTTCACACAAAAACTACTGAACGGATTAAAATGAAACTTTACAGTAATATAAAAAAAATAAGAAAGACAAAATTTCACTTTAGTCAGCACCTTTTTATATGCTGTCTAAATTTACGTAAAAAACCGTTATATTACTTAAAACTAGCCAAGTTTTACTGTCAAACTGTCATCCTGAGGTTACGCGAATTGAGACTTTAGACACAACATAATAGGTTGTGGGTTCGATCCCCACCCAGGGCAAATATTTGTGTGATAAACATAGATGTTTGTTTTGTGTCTGGGTGTTATTATGTATAATAAAAATTATTTACAAAAATAAGTATGTAAGTATCCTATCAGTTATCTGGTTCCCATAGTACAAGCTTTGCTTAGTTTGGGGCTATATGGCGCTGTGTGAAATGTCCACCAATATTTATATTTATTTATTTTATTATTATCGCCACCTACTCTTATTTAGACTTTAACGTAATGGAATAGGAGCGAAATTGTTTTAATTATATTTTAGGATATTTTAAGATTAGCTCGGTGCCATCAGAATCGACATCAATGTAATCTTTAAAAAACCGGCCAAGTGCGAGTCGCACTCGCGCACGAAGGGTTCCGTACTATTATCTATAAAATCGGCAAAAAAATCATGTTTGTTGTATGGAAGCCCCCCTTAAATATTTATTTTATTCTGTTTTTAGTATTTGTTGTTATAGCAGCAATAGAAATACATAATCTGTGAAAATTTCAACTGTCTAGCTATCATGGTTCATGAGATACAGCCCTGTGACAGACCGACGGACAGACAGACGGACAGCGAAGTCTTAGTAATAGGGTCCCGTTTTTACCCTTTGGGTACGGAACCCTAACAAATTGCCATGAAATATCTACACCAGTGCGAAGCCGAAGCTGACTGCTAGTCAAAAATAAGTGGCGGTATACCATAGTTATTACGAATAGGCCAAGGAGACCTAATGTTGTTGGTATTTACATAACTAGTCATAGAGTGATTGATCTATGGTCAATTTTATAAGTAAAGGTGGCTTGATCTAATAATAACTTACTTATAATTGTATGTGAATGCAGAGAGGATGGAAATAATTAAGTTAACGAAACCTTAAAAACCGGTCAAGTGTTTGTCGGACACGAGCACAAAGGGTTCGGCAAAAAAAAAAATTTTGTTGTATGGGAGCCCCATTTAGATATTTATTTTATTGTGTTTTTAGTATTTGTTGTTATAACGGCAACAGAAATACATCATCTGTGTAAATTTCAACTGTCTAGCTATTACGGTTCATGAGATACAGCCCTGTGACAGAGAGACAGATAGCGAAGTCTTAGTAATAGGGTCCTGTAATCCTGTTAAACGTTTTAAAACTAACCTCAAGATTATTAGAATTAAAACTATCGTGGTTGTTATTCTTATAAGGTCAAAGACCCGGTTGTGATGCCTACCGCAGTTTTGGTCATTTTAAATTATGGCAGTCAATAACTAAGCATAGCAAACAAACTTGTTTAAAACCAATAGTTAATACAATTCTTCGTCTATGGTCCGTTTGGATTAGTGACAGTTGTGATGCGTTATACCTCTATATTTGATTATCTATATATATAAAAATCAATTGCTGTTCGTTAGTCTAGCTAAAACTCGAGAACGGCAGAACGGATTTATCTTATCTTGGTCTTGAAATGTTCGTGGAGGTCTAGGGAAGGTTTAAAAGGTGAGAAAAATTCGAATAATTGCTGAAAAAACCCTAAAAACAGCCCTTTCTTTTTCCCATACAAAAGTTTTCTAACTAAAACGTAGAGTTGTTAGAAAACTGTTGTCTAAGCAATGTAGGTGTGTTCCTAAGAACGGGAACGGGAACGGGAGCGGGAACGGGAACGGGAACTTCAAACAACATTTGTCAATTGCGATACGATGTTTGCCGGGTCAGCTTGTTAATTAATAAATAAATATCGCCTGTTACAAAACCTTTGCATAACCTAAAAGATAGATAAATACTGTATCCTATGTTGTTTAAAAATCGTTGTTTTTATCATTTTTACAATATAAACCGTTTATTTGAAAATTAAAATGTTGCGCTCTAACCCTAAATTCGTAAGTATTTTATCATATCTGGTTCCCATAGTACAAGATTTGCTTAGTTTAGGGCTAGATGGCGCTGTGTGTAAAGTCCGCTAATATTTATTTTATTTTATATTAAGTATGCATAGTCGACATTCTTATAAAGCCTTTAATATGTAGGTTGTAAGTAGATAGATATAAGTAGTTATGTTCTAAGTAGAAACACTGGTAGGTACCTAATGGCTATTGCATTGCGCCACGAAGGAATCACGCTTGAGCCCCGTTCATATTGTGACACAACCACTAATCGTATCACTATACAACCATTGTGAATCGTATATGTACTAACTATAGGGCTGCCATCTCTAAAATTTGGCAACCACAACAAGACACGTGAAAACCCCGGATTTTAGAGCCCAGAACCCGGACATGTTAAGGGGGGGGGATATTTAATCGAAAAGTTGATTCACAATTCCGGCACAGTTCTTGTGTCGCGGGTGGCCAAATTTTAAACCCGGACTACAAATGAAACCCCGCTCGGACGCTCCCCGGACGCCGCGCCCTCTTAACTAGGACAAATCCGAGGAAACCCGGACGGATGGCAGCCCTAACTAACTAGCCGACCCGTGACAGACGTTGTTCTGTCAAATTTCAATTTATTACACGTCTTAATTCGAGTAATCCTAATATTATAAATGTGAAAGTTTGTGAGTTTGTATGTATATTTGTTCCTCAATCAGGCCTAAACGACAAAACGGATTAAGTTGAAATTTGCTGTAGATGTAGATATAATGCCCGAATAAATAATAGACTACTTTAGAATATGAAAAACATCCCCAAAACGCAAAAGGGATGATTTCTGTATAGATGGCGCTGCTGTGCAACAAATCTGACATCACAGACTAAAAACATTCAGTCTTTTCTATTCGATTATTGAAATTTTACAAATAAATATCTTTGAAAATTACTTATACAACGTTGTTTTCTGTGTAAACTATGAAACCATACATTGCGCGTGGCTCGACACGCGCTATACCATTTTTTTGGGTTCTTAACAAGGAATTGGAGCGGTCAGTACAGTGCGCAGTAACAAAAGCTAACAAGGATATGTCGTAACCGCGACCTAATAAGTAATCTAGAATTACCTTAGTAGGCGTGGCTGGCCTTGGTAGCTAGATTAAAACAGTTTAATACAAAGCACTTAGATATTTAGTCGGTGTTATTGCAACTTGCATTGTCTGGACTTACGTAATAAGCTTTGCACAGAGCTTACGAGTATCTTATCTTTGAGCTTGGCAGATTATCAACTCGTCGCATTTAACCAGCATCACAGCTCAACTGGTATACAAATTCAAAAATCATTTAGGTCAATAAAATCACAAGGATTTGAAACGTCTTAGGAACTAGGTGAAGCTACGCCGATTTCACGCGACCAAGCCTAGAAGAATCAGGCAACAAACACGGCTTGGGGTCTACCTTTTTTTTTCAATGATCCTTTCCTTAATGCTATGTAAAGCTCCAGTGTGGTGCCGATCGAACAAGTATAATAATTAAAAGTACTACTCAAGTACGTACAACAATAAAAAAAAATAACTAAAGAGCTTCGTCTTTCTACACTTGATTTAGAAATAAAACCTAAAGATAAAAGAACTATTTGCTTAAAAATAATTAAAGTAGACAAATGTCATAAGAGGTTAGCCAAGCTCGTCCAAACATTACATTTGGCATATGCCCACATTTTGCAGTAGTTAGCATTCCACACGTGATAGGTTGCAAGCCCGTCGCCGCTTAGCGCAGGAATACCTCACGGCATTTCCCTTCAACGTTGTAGTTTCTTTTAAAAAAAAATTCCATTGATGCACTTCCGGGCAGTCTGGATTAAGAGGGGGGGGGCCTTCACACATTACGGACGAATGGACAACTTGGCACAATGGCACGAACATTTTTTTAGGGGGGAGGGGCAAAAACTGAAAAATGCCGCCTCCGTTCCCTTATATTTATTTCTACCTTTATCATATTTATGATAAGGGCGGGGGCGGCATGTAACAGTTTTTGCCTGTAAAAAAAATTTAAGATTCGGGGCTACTTCCGGTTTTAGAACCTACGACCTTCGGATTCAAACTCGAGGTACCTCCCTCTCGGCCAACGAAACTTTTAATTATTTTGAATAAGTTTTTTTATAAAAAAAGACTATTGAAACTATTTCTACATGAAGGCTACTTATAATCTCAACTTCACACGTTATGTAACATCACCTTGGTGTGAATGCTATCAGCACAGTCAAAGAACAATTACGACCTTGGCCACAAAAAAACCAGTGTGTAGGTCGTATTGGCAATATAGTGTTGCTTTAAACTTCCTTATAGTATTTAATTCGGTTGTAGTACCTTCGAATAGGTAATCCCCATTAAGGCCCTGTATGTCGTGTATGTATGTAAATAGGAGATGTGGCTTGTTCAGAAGTATTTCTTTTTTCGTTTCGAAAAAGAGCAATCGTCGACATACAGGGCCTTAAGTATAGTAGATATCCTCTCTGATATATATAAGTGCTCAGGCAGGCGCGGATCCGTCTCTCAAATAAGATTGTGGTCACAGTCACGAAAGAACCCCGGGGGGAGCAGCGCGCTTTGATTTTGATGTCTGTTGTCGTGACAACTAAATGAATCGGCCGTGTCCGAGCGAGTCCGTGAGCAGGGTTCCGTGCCATTATCTATAAAAAATTGGCAAAATAATCACGTTTGTTGTATGGGAGCCCCACTTAAATATTTATTTTATTCTGTTTTTGGTATTTGTTGTTATAGCGGCAACAGAAATACATAATCTGTGAAAATTTCAACTGTCTAGCTACCACGGTTCATGAGATACAGCTTTATGACGGACAGACGGACAGCGAAGTCTTAGTAATAGGGTCCCGTTCATTTGCGAGTCTGACTCGCACTTGGCCGGTTTTATTTTTTGCTACTTCCTCTGACCTGAATTGACTAGGACACAGTTCAACATAATGCGGCTAAGTGAATCATGCGTTTATTCGTCATACGTACGCATGTAGGAACTGGTATGTTACACGCGTGTGACGTGACAAGTCACACAGGTTTCTGTACAGCAAATG
This sequence comes from Hydriomena furcata, assembly GCA_912999785.1. NCBI lineage: Eukaryota > Metazoa > Arthropoda > Insecta > Lepidoptera > Geometridae > Hydriomena > Hydriomena furcata. The sequence goes on from OU538845.1 coordinate 2,486,849, forward strand.
TCAAGGGTATGAGGCGAACTTGAGATTACCTTCTGATAAGAGAATTGGAGCATGATCATGCAACAGTTAAATTTTTACAAGCTTTTATTAAACTTGCAACGTACTGGCTTGACTGCTCAGTTGGTAGTAACTCTGCCTGCTGAGCTGTAGGTTGTGGGTTCGATCCCCACCCAGGGCAAACATTTGTGTGATGAACATAGACGTTTGTTCTATGTCTGGGTGTTAATATGTATAATAAGTGTGTATTTACAAAAAAAAAAGTATATAAGTATTCTATAAGTTATCTGGTTAATATAGTACTATGGGCTAAGCTTTGCTTAGTTTGGGGCTAGATGGCGCTGTGTGTAAAATCTGCCAATATTTATTTATTTATGTATGTATGTAGCTATGTTTGTTAAAGGTGGAATCTTGCAACTCAATTTTGAAGCAAATATCCCCAACTGATTGAGCTGAAATTTTGCATGAACTTCGGTGAGAATCCAATAATATGGTGACAGCGAGCTGATCTGATGATGGAGTCAGGAGCTGATCAACAGACACTCACAAGGGAACTTCGTAGTAAATACTTCGATTGGGTAAAAACTGAATTCTTGTCAAGTTCCTATGACAATGTTATATGATGTGACAGGTGATAGCGCGCTGGTGCTCGATGGTTTGAGTGATTACGCTTAGACCCTTTGAAGATGTCTAGTGGGGGTAGTCAGATGCACGTCCACAAATTTTAATTGGCACATGCCCACATTTTGCAGTAGTTAGCATTCCATACGTGACAGGTTGCAAGCCCACCGCCGCTTATAAGAATACTAACTGGTTTCCTCACGAAATTATATTATAAAATTAAATAATCATTTATAATATATATTTGTTATATAATTAAATAAACATTTATTGTGAAATGGAAGTAAATCGAACCCGTGACCTTGTTATCGGAATACTTAATACCGTGACTTACCTCGCCCATTAAGAAAGTTGTCTTTTCCACGTCACTTGGTCATTTAACCCGGACTTTTAAGGCTTTACAACCTAGCTATATAGAAAACTGTCGCGTCAATGACTGTTTGTCAACATAGTTTGCTTATAGCCTTAGGAGCCAGTGGCTTCACCCATCCCAGTACATTCAGTTTTTTTCTAAATGATGCCAAAATAAGATTAACAACCATTTTAAATTTTAATTTACGAAAACAAATTTATATAAACACCCATTGAAATAATGCTGCTCAAAAGAAGCAAAAAAAAAACTTTTATAAAAATGCCTATAAAACTGATTGGATTGAACTTGCAAAATTATTTTTAAGCAAATAGTTATTTTATCTTTAGGTTTTATTTCTAAATCAATGTAGCGTATGCTGCTTTTTGAATTTGTGCTGAAACTCTTTAGTTATTTTATTTTTTTATTGTTTACGTACTTGAGTAGTACTTTTAATTATAATTCTTTTTTGAGCCTTCACTCTCATAGTCTGCCTCTACATAGCATTTAAGGAAAGGATCATTAAAAAAAAGGTAGACCCCAAGCCGTGTTTGTTGCCTGATTCTTCTTGGCTTGGTCGCGTGGAATCGGCGTAGCTTCACCTAGTTCTTGACGTTTCAAAGTGATCCTTGTGATTTTATTGAAATAAATGATTTTTGAATTTGAATTTGACATGCAAACGAAGTCACGGGTAGCACTAGTGTATCTGTTGGGTTTACCTTATAAGCTAACTGGAACTTTATCATGGTCGCGGATATGTTATTGTATACCTACCTACCATACAAAGCGATATTTATATTAAACTTAGCCGTGCTGACAGACGTTGTCCTTTTATATTTAAACTAGCGACCCGCCCCGGCTTCGCACGGGTAGCATGTTATTATACATATAAACCTTCCTCCTGAATCACTTTATCTATTAAAAAAAACCGCATCAAAATCCGTTGTGTAGTTTTAAAGATATAAGCAAACATACATACAGACATACAGACGCGGGAAGCGGAGAGCGACTTTGCTTTATAGTATAAAGCATATAGTATAAACGTAATCATTCCATGGGAATATCACTACATAGTATAAAGTTTATACTATGTAGTGATATTCCCATGGAATGATTACGTTTAAAACTAAAAAGAAAACCGACGAAAATGTGTCCATTAATCGCAAAGTCAAGGGACGATATTCGTTTTTAGGGTTCCGTACCCAAAGGGTAAAAACGGGACCCTATTACTAAGACTTCGCTGACCGTCTGTCTGTCACAGGGCTGTATCTCATGAACCATGATATTTAGACAGTTGAAATTTTCACAGATTATGTATTTCTGTTGCCGCTAAAACAACAAATACTAAGAACAGAATAAAATTGATATTTAATTTAAGTAGGGCTCCCATTCAGCAAACGTGATTTTTTTTTGCCGTTTTTTATAGGTTAATGGTACGGAACCCTTCGTGCGAATCCGACTCGCACTTGGCCGGTTTTTTTTACTTTTTCACGGAAAAACTCCTGTACGGATTTACATGAAACTGAACAGTATATACATAGCTTATACATCAAATATACAATAATATAATATACTAGCAGTCCGCCCCGGCGTCGCACGGGTGTAATAATGTTTTTATATTTGCTTTACATTTTTTTAGTTGCTATTCTGTTTATACTTTGGTTTACATTATTGAAGTTTTAGTAAGGATCCCTAACTTTTTAATGTAATTAATATAGCCTATATTAATCAGTGATAATGTAGCATTCAAATGGTAAAATAATTTTTGAAATCGGTCCTGTAGTTTTTGAACCAATTCGTTACATAAAAATACAAAATACAAATACGGCTTATATGCTGAGACTGCACCCTTTTGGCCCACGCAGCACAGTAGACTCCTTCCTATTTTTTTGTTTTACTTTATTTTATTTTTTGTTTTGGATGTTTTTTGTATTCTTTTTATATATTGCATCCTTCTGTTTTCTGTGTGTGTTTGTGTCAAATAAATCATTTCATTTACAAATCTTTCTTTTATAATATTGGTATAGTTATAGACATAGCTTGGCTTCTTGTGGTACCTGACCACGCGAGCGAAGCCGCTTGTGAAAGCTAGTATGTAAAGTATAACTTTTTAGAATCTGTAAGGTATGCGGGATACATTTCGCTTAGTAAATCGACATTATAAGTTTAGTGCGCGGTGGTTCATTGCTCTAGTTTAGAATTAACTTACGACACGTTAAGGCGCTCCCAGTCGACGATTGTTTTTGTTCGAAACGAAAAAATAAATACTTGTGAACAAGCCATATCTCCTATTTTATAATGTATAGTATATGTGAATAAAGATGTACCCATCTTTAATCACTTCAATAATAATCCTACCAACCGCTGCAATGACGACAAACACACGTCGGCGCGTGGTCCGCCTTTGATTTTCGAATAAATTAATGATATAAATTATGTATAATTACTTATCAAAAATCTATTCTAATAGAAATCAAGATCTACATATTACCTATCTTTAACAATAAATCACAAGTTGATTTTAATAGTAGGTATATAAAATATTTCGATCATAAATTCTAAATCGTATCATTTTGAAATAATATCTTTATCGTGAAAAGTTTCTGCTATTATGTTTTCAGCTTAATAGAAATCTAGGTAGGAACCTGATGTAATATACTTATAAAAATAGGAGATGTGGCTTGTTCAGAAGTATTTCTTTTTTCGTTTCGAAAAAGAGCAATCAGCGATTGGGAGCCCCTTAAATTCATTTCGTCTCAACAAAGCCCTAAGAACGCCGAATGGTAGGATTAACAGCTGTTGCGTTAAACCGGTTCGGTTAGTGCGGGAGTTAGCGAAATAAATAGTTACGAGATTGAGATAATTATCAATTATAAAATAAGATAAGATTCTGATGTCAGCTATTCAATAAAATCAGAGATAATCATTTCATTATCCGCAAACGCTTAGGTTGGCTGGTAGAAAATGCCTCGGCATTAAGTACGCTTTTTTGTATTTATTTTATAAGTGCAATTAAAGTATTAATAAATAAATAAACGCTTCGTCAATTCTATAGCTTATTATTATTATATTATTACTATACATATAACTGTACTATACTATACCCTAGTCTCTACTATACTCTACAGGTATATTAATAACTAATATTATAAATACGACGATGTTTGTGGAAACTTGAAACAAACATACGTAAGGAATGCTGATTACTGCCAAATGTGGGCATCTGCTAAATGCAATGTTTTGACTCGCTTCTGACTGACCCTCTTTAGTCATCCTCAAGGATCTAGGCACCTGGAGATCTGAGAGGATGTCTACCGAACATGAGCATAACAGTCTATTTTATTTTACGTTGATTTTTATAGTGAAGCTATCCCGACAGACGTTGCCATGTGAAATTTCAATAATCCCACAGAAAAAAGCATTTTCAGTTTTTCCCGAACTTTACTATAGATTTTCCAAAAAAACAGTACAAAGTATACTTTAGGACCTATCCTCCCACCTACAAATATGCATTAAAAAAATCATAAAAATCGTTCGAGCCGTATCGCAGGAGTGCGACCAAAAACACAGTAACACGAGATTTTTATATATTAGAAGAAGATATTAGGTATTGTTTTGCACAGTTGTCTCCCGCACTAAATGTGGCAATAGCAGCAGTGTGCTGACCCCAGCAACCAGGAAACGACTGGAATTATAACGAAGGAAACCTACTGGAGTGTAGTGCGTTTGCGTTAGCTTTAAGCTATTTTGACTGTCCCCGCGACTTGAACGAAGTTTTTATTTATTTACTAGCTGACCTGTGACAGACGTTGTCCTGTCAAATTTCAATAATCGAATATAAAAGACTGAATGTTTTTAGTCTGTGATGTCAGATTTGTGGCACACCAGCACCATCTATACATAAATTATTCCTTTTGCGTTTTTTTATCGTTTTGGGGATGTTTTTCATATTTCAACGTAGTCTATTATTTATTCGGGCAGTATATCAAATCTACAGCAAATTTCAACTTATTCCGTTTGATCGTTTAGGCCTGATTGAGGAACAAACATACATACAAACTCACAAACTTTCACATTTATAATATTATTAGGATATTAGGATATTTATTATTCACGTGAAGTTATTCATACTTCAAACCCCGCTGCACCCCCTAAGGAGCTGAGTCATATTTATTTCTTAGTGCACCCCCTTAGGGGCTGAGTCGCCGATATTTCTTTCTTAGTGCACCCCTATATATTATTTTTTATACAATACATAATATTATTTAAGTACCAAAACTAGAAAAATAATGATTGTACAAGTACATCTAAACTGTCGACTGAGGCCAATACATGTTTACTGTCAACCGCATCCAGGTCCCCACGATACTGGCTCTGCGTAGTGTGGGGATTGTTAGATAGTTCAAATGTTTTAAACCATCTCTGGATAAACTCTCGAATTGTAAATTAATTATTTCTGTGTACCTAGTATCTAAGTTGTTTATGTAGCAATAAATTATTTTTCATTTTTTATTTTTATTTTTCTTATATAAAAGGGCGCATTCACCAAAAAAAAGTTACAAGGACCAGCGGCTGAGACTCAAAAAACAAAAATGTATAACAGTTCTTTTACAAGATTAGCTTCTTTCTACCTGCGTCTTCACTCGCTTGTTACCTACCTGGATAAAAAATATTCTATTTCTTATTCCTCGACACAAACTATGTACGTATATCTTAGTTTCATCGAAATCCGTTCGGCCGTGATTGAGCCACAAACAACCTCACAAACTTTCGGATTTATAATATTAGTAAGAGATACAACAGTTTAATTAATTTAAAATGAAAAATTACCTGTCACGATTCATAAAAACCAGCTAAGTACGAGTTGGACTCGTGCACGAAGGGCTCCGTACCATTATCTATAGAAAACGGTAAAAAACCACGACGTTGTATGGGAGCCCCACTTAAATATTTATTTTATTCTGTTTTTAGTATTTGTTGTTAGAGCGACAACAGAAATACATCATCTGTGAAAATTTCAACTGTCTAGCTGTCACGGTTCACGAGATACAGCTCTGTGGCAGACAGATGGACAGCAAAGACTTAGTAATAGGGTCCCGTTTTTACCCTTTGTGTACGGAACCCTAAAAAGATAATACTACAGTATTAGGAAAGTGACCGTGACATAGAGATTAAGTACATTTGAAACAATAAAAAAGTCTAATGTATTATTATTGCGAAACTGTACATTATAAATTGTGGGTAACCTTCGGATTGTCTATTTCTTGGTCACCCTAGTTACACTAGCTTCCACCCGCGGGTACGCTCTCGTGGTACCTGGATAAAAAGTAAAGTGGAGGGTGCTAAAGGGGTGCAGCGGTGCAAGTCTGTTGATATTTGGAGGAAGTATTTCTTGTGTAGGGGTGCACCAAGAAAGAAACTCCCAAAATTCAACCCCTAAGGGGGTGCAGCGGTGCAAGTCTCTTGATATTTGGAGGAAGTATTCCTTGTGTAGGGGTGCACTAAGAAAGGAATTCCCATTGAACCCCTAAGGGGGCGCAGCGGGCTTTGAAAATAACATCACGTGTACGAAGTCGCGAGAGTTTTACTATTTATAACATATTAGGTAATTCCACATATTTCTGTCATGTATACAAAATGTCGTAAAGATTAAAATCTATGGCCATATTAACAGGCAGTAAGAGGTACTTAAACTATATTTGGCTCTATAACTGCACTTTGGGAATTTAAAGTTGGGTAAGCCGTGCTGGCCGAGTGGGAGGTGTCTCGGCTTACAATCCGAAGATCGTGCGATCGAATCCTGCCGAGCATCGACGGATTTTTCTATTAAATAGCTAACCCGGCGAACTTCGTATTGCTTTAGAATGTTGATTTCCCGTTCCCGTTCCCACTCCTGTTCCCGTTTCCGTTAAAAAGTATCATATGTTCGTCTTCTGGTTCTAAGATACTTCTCACTTCGCTGTCCGTCTGTCTGTCACAAGGCTGTATCTCATGAACCGTGGTAGCTAGACAGTTGAAATTTTCACAGATGATGTATTACTGTTGCCGCTATAACAACAAATACTAAAAACAGAATAAAATAAATATTTAAGTGGGGCTCCCAGACAACAAACGTGATTTTTTACCTTTTTATATAGTTAAGTGGTACGGAACCTTTCGTGAGCGAGTCCGACTCGCACTTGGCCGGTTTTTTAATACCTATGGCCTGACAAATCTAATGTTGTGTTAGTCAGTTAGGTCCCATTTAAATTTTATTTATGTAGGACTAATATTTCCTTCTTAAAACTTAAAAAAACGTCTCTTGGCATTTCGATTGGTTGAAACATTTTTATTTTTAGTTTTTGAAACGTATTAGTCGCAGGAGTATTTAAAAAACACATTATATGTACAGTAAGCTGTAGAAGTAGGTATATAATGAAACGTACTATATACTGCGCAGTCTTTATATATAAAAAAAACTCAATGAAATCAATCACATACATTTCACCTGGCATTGAGACACCGGATACATGTCATATACAACTTCCTTATGTACAAGCAACATTCTTATGTCCTAGAAAATAAGGTCTATAATCAAGTAAATTATACCTAAACAAGAACCAACTCGATATGGTAATAAAAAACCGGCCAAATGCGAGTCGGACTCGCGCAGGGTTCCGTATCTATAAAAAAATGGCAAAAAAAATCACGTCTGTTGTATGGGAGCCCTACTTAAATATTTACTTTAATCTGTTTTTAGTATTTGTTGTTATAGCGGCAACAGAAATACATCATCTGTGATTTTAACTGTCTAGCTATCACGGTTCGTGAGATACAGCCTTGTGACAGACGCACAGACGGACAGACGGACAGACGGACAGTGTAGTCTTAGTAATAGGGTCCTCACCCTTTGGGTACGAAACCCTAAATAAAAACCTTTTAGTTAATTATGTATACCTTTTATGTAAGGATATAGAGGTGATAATGTAAGTAAAGTGAATTATTGTCCGATTGGTGGTTATTATTTGTGGTGGTCAATAAGTTGGTGTCCCCAGCGAGGTCGGACAAAATTATATCATTGAGTCCGGCGCTGAGGAATGCAGGGTGAAAGGTTGGTGGTGTGTGATGGACGGTAGCGTGAGCGATTTCATAATCAAAACTTGAATGATTGTAAGGTATAAGCGGGTCTGGTGAAAGTCAAAGAAATAAACGACGCAATAAAGTATCATTCTGGTGTCTGTCTGTAAGATTGTTAAAGTTTATCTCAATTTACTGGACGAAAAGAGTTTTATGAGTAAGGTGAGATTTGGGAGGCGAATCAGAAACTAAAAAACAAATACACATCATGTCAAAAACGGAAAATCTATCATGTAAAAAAAATATTTTTCTTGAAAGTTTTGCATCATGTGACAATCAAATTGAAGAAATGGAAATATATTTTTATAATCCAAAGTTTAAAAGATAATAAGTATAGATATCACTACATAGTATAAAGCAAAGTCGCTTCCCGCTTCCCGCTTCCCGCGTCTGTATGTATGTTTGCTTATATCTTTAAAACTACACAACGAATTTTGATGCGGTTTTTTTAATAGATAGAGTGATTCAGGAGGAAGGTTTATATGTATAATAACATGCTATCCGTGCGAAGCCGGGGCGGGTCGCTAGTAATATATAGAATAGAAGATTTACGAAAAATTAACATTAGCCATGAAATTACTGAACCTAAAATTAAAATATACAGATTAGAATACGGATAGTCAGTAACTCATAGTTTTCAGGACTTTTTTTTTTAACGAAAATCGTAAGTCTCTACCATAGAATAAACAACTAAAAAGAAAAAAAAAAATATGTTAGCTGACAAGTAAATAATCTAAGGTTAGATGACCGTCTCCACGCGAGTCCGGCTCGCAAGTGTCCGGTTTTTGAACGATTTTAACCACAGGTTTTTATTATTTCTTTGCTCGATGTAGCTTATTAAATCGCTCCGCTTATCACAATACCCGCATCCTATCGTCTAGAATAGCGGGTGAGCGGCAGGCGTGACGCACAGACATATTATCGAGTTGTATTATATTTTACTAGTGGAAACCCCAGCGACTTCGTTCACGAAGTTATTTCCAAACTTGAAACCCCGCTGCACCCCTTTAGGGGTTGAATTTAGAGAATTCCTTTCTTAGTGCACCCTTATCCACCACAAGGGAGTTATTTTCAAACAGTCTTCATATCCCGCTGCACCCCCTTAGGGGTTCAATTTTAGGAATTCCTTTCTTAGTGCACCCCTATCCACCAAAAGGGAGTTATCTTCAACAGACTTCAACCCCGCTGCACCCCCTTAGGGGTTACATTTCGTTAATTTCTTTCTTAATGCACCCCTACACACCAATAGGAATACACGCTTTAAATTTCAAGTTTTTAGAAGCATTTGTTTAGGCTAGTGCGTTGATAGATCAGTCAGTCAGTGACGCAAGAGTTCAATTTAGATATCTAGATCTGATAGCCATAGATAAGTACAAGATATAGTGCTTTGGTTAAAATCTATTGTCGTGCTATCGAGTTTCGCAATATAACCTACCTCTTATCTTACTAATATTATAAATCCGAAAGTTGTTAGGATGTTTGGATGTTTGTGGCTCAATAACTCCCAAACGGATTTAGATGAAACTTGTAATATACATAGCTTATGTTCTGGAGTAGCATATAGGATGCTTTCTATCCAAGTACCACGCGAGCGAAGCCTCGGGCGGAAGCTAGAGAATCACTACATTGTATAGTATAAAGCAAAGTCGCTTTCCGCTTCCCGCGTATGTATGTATGTTTGCTTATATCTTTAAAACTACACAACGGATTTTGATGCGGTTTTTTTTAATAGATAGAGTGATTCAGGAGGAAGGTTTATATGTATAATAACATGCTACCCGTGCGAAGCCGGGGCGGGTCGCTAGTAAAGAAATATAATCACGACTTTATACATCCTCTCAGATCTCCAGACGCTCAGATCCTTGACAGATGTCTAGAGGAAGTCAGAGGCAGGTCCAAACATGTTTACATTTTGCAGTAGTTTGCATTCCCATGTAGGACTAACAGTTCCTTCATAAAACTTTAAAAAACCGGAAAAGTGCGAGTCAGACTCGCGCACGAAGAGTTCCGTACCATTATCTATAAAAAACGGCAACAAAACACGTTAAGTTGTATGGGAACCCCACTTAAATATTTATTTTATTCTGTTTTTCCATCATCTGTGAAAATTTCAACTGTCTAGCTATCACAGTTCATGAGATACAACCCTGTGACTGACAGACGGACAGACAGACGGACAGACAGACGGATAGACAGACGGACAGACAGACGTCTGACGGACAGACAGAAGTCTTAGTAATAGGGTCCCGTTTTTACCCTTCGGGTACGGAACCGTTAAAACTTAACATTTATTTACAAACATTATTAGGTCCACACACACCATTCAACATTTCACCACTTAAAAATATTAACTAAATCGTTGGATTGTAAAAATAATCTTGGGGGGGGAGGGGGTGTAATAGCCTACTGGCTGCAAATGTTTTAATCCCGCTAGAGCCATAGACTCTTGATTAGGTAGACAAACCATAGGTTACTGGTTGATGATAGGCTGCAGCTAACCTTTTAATATAATCTTGAACTATACAAATAACCTGTTAAACTTTGGTTGGCATACACACACGGCCAGTTGAAAATGGCTCTTATACTAATTATATATTTATATATTACTAGCCGACCCGTGACAGACGTTGTCCTTCAATAATCGGATAGAAAAGACTGAATGTTTTTAGTCTGTGGTGTCAGATTTGTTGCACACCAGCGCCATCTATACAGAAATCATCCCTTTTGCGTTTTTTTTGTATCGTTTTTGGGATGTTTTTCATATTTTAAAGTAGTCTATTATTTATTCGGGAATTATATCTACATCTACAGCAAATTTAAACTTAATCCGTTTTGTCGTTTAGGCCTGATTGAGGAACAAACATACATACAAACTCACAAACATTCGCATTTATAATATTATTAGGATATTATTATGTATAATATTTACAAAAAAAAAAATAGTATATAATGCAAAAAACTATCTCATCTATGTATAATGTGTGTGTGTTGTTGTCTTGCCAAATAGATAATTTATATTTAATTACCTAAGGTACTTTTATGGTGGTAAAACGGATCCTTCGGCAATAGTACTTTAAGGTGATAAGTGAAATTTTTGACGTTTTGTATGGGCTGAGTCTACCCGGATAAGACGGAATAAGTGATAAAACTGCATTATCTCGAAAACCATCAAATTTAAAAAGAAACTGTCTGTAATTTATTTAGCTATTATGATTATCTAACGAATTATATCAAAATAAACTGTTTAGCTATTCATAGCTTTGATTAAAAACGAAACTAGTGTTTTTGAAGAGCCAACTTTGGAAAATAAATCTTTCGAGAAAAGTTACACCAATCGTGTTTCTGTCTGTAATTTATCTAGATTATATCCTTAAGTTATCTTTGTCATGAAAAACAAAACTGTATGTTTTGCGGTTATTGAGAAAAAAAGATTCTGCATTCATCAAAAACATTTATTACTCGCCTTAAGTAGTATCCACTAGGTGCAACCTAGTTAGGGCTCAAGCTTGGCTAGTCACAGTAGTCACGCAAATGAGTGACCTAGTTGAAGTTCGTTGTTCTGATTGGGTCCACCTGTTTTCGACTCTATCGTCTTTCAATGGTAGAAATAACCTTACCTTATGTTATACTTCTGACCGCTGTGTTTTTGTGGTACCTGGACGAACGAACATCGTATCCTAATAATATTATAAATGCGAAAGTCTGTGATAAGGCTGCTATGTTTGTTCCCTAATCAAACCTTTGCTGTGTAGATAAAATCTGAATAAATAATGGGGGAACTTATAATCCGAAAAGCAACCCCTAAATGATAAAAAAAAACGCAAAAAGGATGATTTTGGTATAGATGCCGTTGGTGTGCATCAAATCTGACATCACAGACTAAAAACATTTAGTCGTCATAGCAACGCAGTTTTGACTAATGAATGATACGCATTCTACCCAAATTTGTAATTTATTTTATCAGTACAAGGTTTGTAGGGAAAAAATTGGAAGCTGACTGAAATTGCTTAAAACAAAAAAATTACAAAAAAAAAATTACAGAACAACGTTTGTCACGGGTCGGCTAGTACATATGTACATAAAATCACGCCCAGAGGCAAAGGCTTTCCACTTGCTACGATCCTGACATACTTCTTTTTTTCCATTCACTCTCATCACATTCCTCATGCATGCTCTTCGGTTTAGAGTACTCTTGACCTGGATAAAAAGTGGCCAGATATGCTATTCCAGCAGAACATAGACAATACCAAAATCCACTATTATAGAACTTTAGAATAGAGTGAATGATTCTTTAATACTCGTAAATACGTCCCTCGTACTACTCGTTTTTTACTCTTTACTCGTAAATAAGTAATAGGGTCCCGTTTTAACCCTTTGGGTACGAAACCCTAAAAATGAACTGTTTAGCTATTCATAGTTATGAGTAAAAACGAAATTAATGTTTTTCCTTCCAAACTTTGGAAAAATAAATCTATCGAGAAAAGTTTCACCAATCGTGTTCCTGACCCTTCGTGCACGAGTCCGACTCGCACTTGGCCGGTTTTATATAATTCGTTAGATAGTCATACTATTAGCTACATAAATAAAAAACAGTTTCTTTTTAAGTTTGATGTTTTTCTAGATAATGCGGTTTTATCACTTTTTCCGTCTTATCCGGGTAGACTCAGTCCATACAAATAAGCTAAAATTTCAAGCATAAAATGACTTCGGTCGTTTAGACGTACTTGAGCCACAAATATACAAACCTCTTTCGAACTTTCGGCACATAGTCCTTCATAAAATAAATAATGCAACTCGACAAATGAAACTGTTTATAATTATGTTAATTTAGCGTATTTGCTAATTTTAGTAAACAGAGCATCAAGCTATCCTAGGCTATGTATACATACATACTTACTATGCATCGTAAAACTACCAAAACTTATAAAGCTGGTAATACACTCAATACGCGATCCGATCTGAAAACGTCATTACTTACAAATTTAGTCAGCATGTAAAAAAAAAATAGGATCACGACTGTAATCCCCAAGTCCGGTAGACATCCTCTCAAATCTCCAGACACTTAGATTCATTGAAGATGTCTAGTGGGGGTAGTCAGAGGCACGTCCAAACAATATTTGGCACATACCCACATTTTGCAGTTAGCATATATACGTGACAGGTTGCAAGCCAATCGCCGCTTATAAGAATACTAACTGGTTTCCTCTGGTTTCCTTCACCGTTTTGAGCACAAAAAAAACACGTGCATGTAAAAAGGTGCCGACTAAAGTGAAATTTTGACTTTCTTATTTTTTTTAGCAAATCCGAAATATACGAAAAAAAAACTAAATTTGAAAAATATTCTAAATTTAAGGCCCGGCTCACACCCACACACGTATTTCAATGATTTTCAGGTACCGATTTAAAAACCAGGAATCACAATTGTGAGGATATAATGATACAAAATTACTGATAATATATTCATCTTTAATAGTAGATAATAAAAACTGGCCAGTTCTATACAATATTTTCAAAAAACTACGTTTTTACCGTCGCAAGAACCGCTGAAAATGTCGAAAAATGGGGTCTGGTTAGGTACCAATATCTTTAGACCCACAGCATATTTTTATTTGAAAATAATACGAAATTGTAGATTTTATATTTCTCTATACCGCGTGGCATTATCTTGTTTTCAAATAATTTACTTTTTCATTTATGAAAAATATAAAATGCAATAAAACTTCTCCATACATTTTTTCCATACAAAACTCACATTCACCTCAAGTCGGCACGTCAGTTAGCGCTCAGACGCGCTCGGGGAAGCACGTCCACGTCACATTTTTCTTCGAATTTAGAGGAGGTCTTACATAATGGAATACCGGGGTAAAATACTGGACATGCAAAACTAATGATAACATTTGTATAATATATTGCCTTGAAGAATTTAGTGCAAGCCACACAGATGAAGGTTAGGTACAATGCATGATTTGTTGAAAGAGTTGGATGATTTTTTTTTGTAGAAGATACGTTTCATCGAGTTTGGTTTCGAAACAATATGATAATAGTATACGGTTTTACCTTTTTGCATACGTCGGAGCAAAATCGAAATAAGCTGATGTTTCGTATTTGATTGTTATTTTAATAAAAATATTAAATTTCAGGAAAATGTGAACCTGGTGGTGTCCCTAATTAATAATAAATAATAAAAGCTTTTATTTCCTTGCACAATATAAAATTAACTTAAATATGTATCTATGCATAGGTATATAAAATTATGTGTAAGGGTCGCTTTCAGCGGTAAAAGCCTCCTCCAGCTCTATCCATTTTTCCCGATCTCTAGCGGCTCTGCTCCATGTTTTGCCTGCTACTTTCACGATGTCATCATCCCATCGCATAGCAGGCCTTCCTCTTCTTCGTTTTTTATGTATTGGGTCCCAATTCATAATTGTTTTAGATCACCTCTCATTTTGTAATCTTTGGATGTGCCCGGCCTATTTCCATTTTAGTGATAATACTTTCTGGACAACGTCTTTTGCTGTGGTTTTTGAAGTGTCCCTAATTAGTCCTATTAAATAAATAGAAATGTTGATTTGATACATTTCTGTTTTTAAATGAAAGTTCTAAGGTACCATGATCATTACCTGTATTCATTTTGACCCGATCTACCCTATATTACCAAGCGTGTTTTTTTATACATGGATGGAAAAAAATGATACTTTATCTATAATTGGATTTAGAAAAATTACATAAATTTCAGATTATGAATATAATTTATAATTATTATTTATCTACCTTTAATATTATAAATCTAAAAGTTTGTGCGGATGTTAAGTATGTTTGGATGTTTGTACCTCAATCAGACCTAAACGACTAAACGGATGAAATTGAAATTTGCTGTCGATGTAAATATACCTCTAGCTTATAAATAGGCTATTTTTAATTAAAAAACATCCTCAAAACTATAAAAAGACTCCGAGTGCTGGTGTGCAACAAATCTAGCATTAATCAATTTTGACGACTGATGAATGACTGACGAATGATACGATACGCATTGAACCAAAAATGTTGAACCTTCTAAAAAGGTCGGTATTTGTTATTATCAAAGCAAGGTTTATCTGGGGGCACGGTAGTGCCCCCGCCAAGTCAAGCAAAAAAGCGGCACAGTCGTACCATCCTTTTCTCGAAGCAGTTCAGGCCATTTTTTAGACAGACAGACAGACATTGAAATCTCACAACTTTTTACGATAGAAGAACTGATGGGTTTTTGGTTAAATTATACACGATCTGGGTGATATATATGGATTCTTTATTGTAGAGATATAGAACACGACCAGCCGTAACAAGTGAACAGGGAAGAGAGACTGACATCGACAGATTATCTCTGGTCATCTTAGGCTACTTATACAATATCTCACAAGTTAAGTTTACTACACACGAGCATAGTTCCAACAAAAAAAAGACAAAAAAAGAAACTGAGTTGCGTTGCGAGAATTGGCTTTTTATTTTTATTTTTACAAGTTGTTTTTGATGGCATATACTTAAGTTTAAGTACATGATGCAAATAATTAAATATTTAAAAAAAATAAAGTGTCCTGAAAAATTGTTTAATTCTAAATACTGAAAGTGCTCTTTAGTGTTTCGTAGTTTACAAAAAACCCTTATAGTTTTGCCATTTTCGTCCATTCGTCCGCAGCTTAGCTCAGATACTCTTAGTACTAGAAAGCTGTAATTTGGCATGAATATACATTAGTCACGCCGACAATGTGGTAGAAATAAATAAATATTTTCAGATGTTTTTTTTTTCTCGCATACTCTCCATGTCTTTGGATAGGTCTTAAAAAGTATTGCAGGTTTGTGATGTCATTTAGTACAAATACAATGGAAAATATGAATTTTTAAAAAGAGCTGGTCATCTCTTTTTACAAATTCATATTTAATTTTTCTGGAAAGAAAATATTATGGAGGGTTATTTAGTAAAGTTTTACAATAACTGTTTAATTCCAGAACTTGTTGACCCTCGCTACGCGCGGTCTATGGATCTTCGAGATCATAGCTCGCACACAATTCAAAAGCAAAATACATATTTTATCAGTATTTCACTTTCAAAACTTTCTGTGAGTGGTACTCGAAACGTTGACGGTGCCGTCATCGATTTTAGATGACAATAAGTTTTTTTATTAAAAATATATTTTTTAAATCAAGCTTTTGTAAATTCTAGTGCTCTAGTTCTCGTCAAGATAAAAATAACGAGCCCAAACGCGACGTGGTTATGTTGTGTAGTTGAGGAGTTCCGATGGCTACATCCGACCTCCATCATCAGACCAGCTCTCTAGTACCATAATTTTACATTGTCATTGAGATTGATAGGTATGCAAAGTTTTGCCTCAATTCGACTATTTAGTGAAGAGTTCCGTTGAACAGCTCCTGACTCCATCATCAGATCAGCTCGCTGTCACCATATTATGTATGCAAAATTTCAACTCAATCGATTGGGGATAACTGCTTAAAATTAAGTTGCAAGATTCCACCTTATCAAACATACATACATAAATATGTACATAAACTGCAAGTTAAATAAGAGCTTGATGTAAAAAAACGATACTTACCGTTTTGTCATAATGTATTTTATTAGTAGGTACCTAACAAATATTTTTTGCACAGTCAAATATTAGTAACTGTGTAGTAGCACTTTACGATTTGTAACCTGTCTTATAATATATATTAATTTTTTCTATATTTATTTTCTTTTTGTCAAGTGCAACCTATAAAATTATTAAGTACATACCTACCTATACAAATATGACATACCTATTGCACCAAATATTTTCAAGTATCAAGACTAGTTATTTAGTCTTGGTAAATGAAGTGTGAAGTAGCTTCAATGTGTGCGTTTGCACTATTCTTAGTGTGCGGCCACAGAATACGACCGAGTACAAAAAATGCGAGCTGTCATAAATTTAACAGGCACCTTAAGAATTCTTCCATTTATAGGTTAATCTAATTTAGACTTTAACGTAAAGGAATAAGAGCGAAATTGTTTTAATTTTATTTAAGAAAAATTTAGGATTAGTTCGGCGCGAACAGAATATTTATTTTATTCCGTTTTAAGTATTTGTTGTTATAGCGGCAACAGAGATACATAATCTGTGAAAATTTCAACTGTCTAGCTATCACAGTTCATGGGATACAACCCTGTGACAGACAGACGGACAGACAGTCTTAGTAATAGGGTCCCGTTTTTACCCTTTAGGTACCGAACCCTAAGAATGCATCAAAATCGGTTATGAAGCTACAATGACAAAGACATATATATACACGTCTTCTATCACTCCATTTTGCGTCAAAAAGACGTGTTTAGAAGTAGCGTCGCGTCTCGTCTAGTCTGTTTCAAGCTTTACCGATTCAAAATTAATGCAAAGTGATTCTTTAAGAGGCATACTACAAACGTATTATGGTAATGTACGTACATAATGGTCTGGTAATGTGTTATGAGTGGATTCATCTTTAAATGATAATAGGGTGTTATATGCAGATCTAATTGAGCTAACGATCGAAGTTTTATGATGACTCTATTTATATGGTAGAATTCGTTTATAATGCTTTGCCAAAATCTTATAATGTTTAAGTAAGTAAGCGGACGCGATCAACTAGATCGGCGATACAAGAAATAACGTGATAATTAGCCGTATTTATAGTAAAAATTAAGAACAACCACGATAGTTTTAATTCTATGAATAGTTTTTCTTTAATTATAGTTATAAGAAGAATTTATAACTATAATTAAAGAAATTATTAAGAAAAAAAAACTAAATTATATAATTCGGGGGTTTAAATACTCGTTATTACTAAGACTCCGCTTTCCGTCTGTCTGTCTGTCCGTCTGTCCGTCTGTCACAGGGCTATACCTCATAAACCGTGATAGCTAGACGGTTGAAATTATCACAGATGATGTATTTCTGTTGCCGCTATAGCAACAAATACTATAAACCGAATAAAAACAATATTTAAGTGGGGCTTCTATACAACAAACGTGTTTTTTTTGCCGAGTTTTATAGATAATGGTACGGAACCCTTCGTGTGCGTGTCCGACTCGCACTTGGCCGGTTTCTTTGATAAAAATGTAGGTAAAGAAAGTTCTACCTCCATGTCTAGACTTAATCTTAAATTCTAAAATAGATCGTTGACTCGCGCTTAGCCAAAAAATGTGATCTACTTTCAATTTCTAAATCGGACAATTGATTAAATTTATATCGAGAAATCGACATGTCAATCTTAATCGAGTTCTTATCAAGATCATCTCAATATTGTGTACTAATCTCGAATTAATGAGATAAAGTTAATCACTTAGGAGTACTTACTTTAACATTGGTGGCGATTCTGTTGCGTCCACTCTAAATTTAGGGTTCCTAAAACACGATCGCTCTTATTCCTTTTACATTAAAGTCTAAGGTCAAGTAACCTCAAAATGGAAGTTCCTAAATTTAGGATATTTTAGACATTTCGTTTTTTTCGCATATTTCGGATATGCAAAAATAAGAAAGTCAAAATTTTACTTTAGTTACCTTTTTACATTTACCGTTAAAATTGACCGTTGAAATTTCCACAGATGATGTATTTCTGTTGCCGGTATAACAACAAATACTAAAATAAATATTTAAGTGGGGCTCCCATTCAACAAACGTGTTTTTTTGCCGTTTTTTATATCAACAATATTGTTTATTTTTATTTTAGTTAAATGAATAAATCTATCTATCTATGCGACGCGCCCGCGCCGTGGCAGTCTTATATTATTTGATACATAAATATATATTTCGATGCGTACATAAAACTAATTGTACTTATAAACAAGTTGTATTTATAACTAGTTCTTACTATGACAAGATGTAAAAGATCTATTGGTTACTAGCCGACCCGTGACATACATTTTCTTTCAAATTTCAATAATCGAATAGAAAATGTTTTTAGTCTGTGATGATATATTTGTTGCACACCAGCGCCATCTATAAAGAAATCATCCCTTTTGAGTTTTTTTATCGTTTTGGGGATTTTTTTCATATTTCAAAGTAGTCTATTATTTATTCGGGCGGTACACATCTACAGCTAATTTCAACTTAATCCGTTTTGTCGTTAAGGCCTGATTGAGGAACAAACATACATACAAACTCACAAACTTTCACATTTATAATATTATTATATTGGTTATTCTAACATTACTTACTACTAAAATATTGCCTCTTGAATTTAGTTAAATATGACTTCCAAATCAATGTGTAGATTGGCAGATAGCGACGCTAAACAGGTTTTGTTTCGTAATTTCGTATTTCAAGCAAAGGTGGGAATACCAATACAAATAGATATAGGAATAGGAACACTACTGCAATCCCCAAGTACGGTAGACAGTTCAGATCTCTAAGCGTTTAGATCCTTGAACATGACTAAATGGGTTAGGCGGAGGCACGTTCAAATATTATGCCCACATTTTGCAGTAGTTAGCATTACACTTGTGACAGGTTGCAAGCCCGTCGCCGCTTACATGAATACTAACTCACCGTTGTAAGCGTAAAAAGGGTCCGCTATTACTAAGACTTCACTGTGCGTCTGATGTATTTCTGTTGCAGCTATAACAACAAATACTAATACAATAAAATAAATATTTAAGTGGGGCTCCTATACAACAAACGTGTTTTTTTTTTGCCGAGTTTTTCAGATTATAGTACGGAACCCATCGTGCGCGAGTCCGACTCGCACTTGACCGGTTTTAATGTATCATAGCGCATATGTAAAGACATAATTATGCACGATCATACAAAACAACTAAAAAAATATATACGCGTCGAATTGAAAAACCTTTTTTCGTTAATAAAAATTCCGATGAATTTTTATTAACGAAAATCTATTTTCCAAAGGTTTACATAGAACATGACAAGACTAGGTTTTACCACGTTCTTAGCGGTCGGCAACGCCTCCGGCCGTCGGCCGTCAGGCAAACGTCAGCTGTCAAAAAATGGCGCGCTTCCTGCCACCCTTCCCGCCCTTGAAAAGCACCACTTACTTTTTTCACGCGCGTTCTCACCACGCTTCGAGTATAAAAACGGGGCGCAACGAAATCAGAGCACACAGTAGCCTTCGAGCAGTCTAACACAGAAGTGCAAGATGAGATTTCTGGTTAGTTGAATAAACTAGCGAATATAACAGTAAAACTGCGGGTTTGTGATTAGTGCAACTAAAATCGGGGTCGCAATGACGGCGTACAACGCGCTCTATCTAGGTCGTCACGACCTTTGCTCCTATGGGAATATAATTCATTGTGCAGTGAAGATTGTGATCATAAAATTGTGCTGGATCACGGAACAGTTGTTGCAATAAAAAAGGCCCCTGAGACACTTTAGGGAGTAGTGTCCGCTTAAGACAGTGTTGTGACGAATATTTATGTCCTCAGATCGTCGCCACCGCCGTCCTCGCCTGCGCCGCAGCCGTCCCCTCCGGCTTGCTGGCATCGCCCTACGGCCATGGCCTAGCAGGACACGGGCTAGTCGGACACGGCTATGCCTCACCCCTGATCCACGGGGCCCCGTTGGTCCACGCCGCCCCGTTAGTCCACGCCGCACCGGCACTACCCACCATCTCCCCCGGCGACTTGGCCGGAGCTGCCATCGACGCTCACGTCGAACAATCCGACCACGTCCGCGCCGCCGTTGACGCTACCCGTGAATACCATGACCAGGTATACAACATCATATCATCAATATTTGTATCACATTCATGCACTCTTTTGTTTATCTTAGGTATCTTCATATGTTAAATTGCAATGGTTTTAATAATATCTTTCTTGCAGGCTTCCGAACTCCAGGGACAGGCCATCAACGCCGCCGAAGACCACTCGTGGCAAGCCGTAGACGCCGCCAAGACCGCCCAGGCTCAGCTCGACGGTGCCGCCGCTGGCGTCGCCCCCGTCCTCGCTAAGCAACTCGTCGGACACGGACACGCTGGATACGCCGCCCCCGCTATCGTCGGCCACGGCGCGTACGCCGCCCCGGCTGTTCTCGGCCACGGTGCGTACGGCGCTCCCGCCGTCCTCGGACACAGCGCGTACGCCGCGCCCGCTGTTCTCGGACACGGCGCGTACGGTTCCCCCGCCGTCCTCGGACACGGAGGTAGCCAGACCGTTGTCTCCCAGTCCCTCAGCCAGACCCACCCCGGAGCCGTTGTCCACGCAGCCCCCCTCGGCTACGCCCACGCCGGCTACGGACACGGTCTCGGACATGGCCTCGGACACGGTATCGCCCACGGATGGTAAACAACTGTGATATATAGGTAACAAATAAAGTCAATACTCACTCGGATTTGTAAATAATAAATTATAAACAATGGATCTACAGGCAATAAAAGGCGAGGATGTGTGTGAATAAATGAAAATAGTAATTTATTTCATGTTTTATTCGGCTTTCCGCCACAAAACCTTTTACTTATATCTTTAATCTTACTCATTTTATTTTCGGAATCGATAGTTATGTAATAGGGAAGGGACCTCTAGAACGGCAAACAAATTAGTATTATCTATCTACTTACCACGCACGAGAGCACAATTTTCTTTATTCTGTTTTGAAAAGTAACCTTTAAAAACGACAAATTGTGACAGAAATAATATTAAATGCGTAAACAACGTATCAATGAATAAATAATGTAACTAGGTCGATCTTGAATAGTAATAAAATTCAGAATAGTATCTAAATATGTACTAAATATATGCAACTATCGTAATACGAGCGAGCTAGGAATTCCGAATAAATTAGGGCTAAACTATTTGTCATTTCGTTGTCAGGAATGTATTCGCTTTGTCTTGTAAATAAGGAATGCGGACAAAACAGGCAATAGTATATACTTCAATCAAAAACCACTCGACTTTCCGAACAGTTTAAACAAAATTGTTACATTTCGACGTCAATAATGCCTATTTGTTTTGTCTTTAATGCGGATAAAACAAGCAATAGTATATACTTCAATAAAAAACCACTCGACTTTCCGAACAGTTTAAACAAAATGTTACATTTGGATGTCAATAATGCCTATTTGTTTTGTCTTATAATTAAAGGAATGCGGACAAAACAGGCAATGGTACACTCCAATAAAAAATAACTCAAATTACTGAACAGTTTGAATAAAATCAAATACCTTAAAACGAAAAATTCTTGATATATAATTTGAATCTCGTAAAGGGCTCCAGCGATTTTCATGAAATTTTGTATGCAGAGGGTTTCGGGGGCGATAAATCGATCTAGCTAGGTTTCATCTTTAGAAAACGTCGTTTTAAGGTGATAAGTAAAATTTTTGACATTTTGTATGGGCTGAGTCTACCCGGATAAGACGGAAAAAGTTATAAAACTGCATTATCTCGAAAACCATAAAATTTAATAAAAAACTGTCTGAAATTTATTTAGCTAGTATGATTATCTAACGAATTATAGAAAAATGAACTGTTTAGCTATTCATAGTTTTGATTAAAAACGAACTAGTGTTTTTGAAGAGCCAACTTTGGAAAACAAATCTATCGAGAAAAGTTTCACCAATCGTGATTCTGTCTGTAATTTATCTAGATTATATTCTTAAGTTATCTTTGTCATAAAAAACAAAACTGTATGTTTTACGGTTATTGAGAAAAAACGATTCTGCATTCATCAAACACATTAATTACTCGCCTTAACCGTGTTTTCAGGCAATGAAATACCAGAGCAAAGCTCGGTCATCTAGGTACATAAGTACGTAATTATAATATAAGTAGGTAAGGCACAAATGGTAAAAAATATGATTAATCACAGCGGAAGTATTGGTTTGCGGACCTTGAACGTAAATAGGTAGCTACTTTTAAATTTATATGACAAAAAAACTAATGAATTTAGAACTGGGCGTGGCAGTCGCAAAAAGTTTGTATATAAGGAGTATTTAATTTTTAGTGGCCGAGAGAAAAACCTAAATTTTACAAACCCACAATTAGGTACTAGCATTTTGTTACTTAATAATGAAATAGGATCACGTCTGTAATTCCCAAGTACGGTAGACATTCTTAGGTAGTATATTCTTAGACGGCTATATTATACTTGTAGATAGATAGATTGACAAAACAGGTATATAAGGCGAGTGTGAATGGGAGCGTTGGAAGAGGAAGACCTCGGCGTATTTTCCTGGACCAAATTGCTAATGTTTTGAAAAAAGGCCGGGTCAAGAGTACCGATGAGCATGCATGAGGAATGTGATGAGAGTGAATGAAGCTAAAGAAGTAGGTATGTCAGGATCGTAGCAAGTGGAAAGCCATGATCTTTGCCTACCCCTCTAGGAAACAGGCGTGATTTTATGTATTTATGTATGTATAGATAGATTCTAGACGATGCTTAAGATTGATAATGCATAAATGATTGAAACTTAAATAAGTTTTCTGTTGAAAAATATTTTTCAATGACAAGGATTTGTAAAGTCATAAACTATCATAAACTATCGCAGGGTCTAGGCTGGCTAATTCTTCCGACACAATGATACAATCCCGACTTAAATGATTGTATCACTGACACGCAAGAAGAAGAAATAAACTATCGAGCACTAGCGCGCTATCACCTGTCACATCATATAACATTGTCATCGGAACTTGACAAGTATGCAAAGTTTTTACTCAATCGAAGTATTTACTAAGGAGTTCCGTTGTGAATGTCTGTTGAACAGCTCCTGACTCCATCATCAGATCAGCTCATTGTCACCATATTATTGGTGCATTACATTGTCACCGAAGTTAAGTATAAGTATGCCAAATTTCAGCTCAATCTGTTGGGGATAACTGCTTCAAAATTGAGTTGCTAGATTCCACCTTAACAAACATTTTCACATAGTTACATACCTACGAAGACCGAAATCTGACATCATGTTGACTACCGAATGATACGCATTCTATCAATCTTTTTTTTATTTTATCAGGACAAGGTTTAAAAGGAAACAATTGGAAGTTAACGAAAGTGCTCTTTTCTATGCGATTATTGAAATTTGGACAGGACAAAGTCTGTCACGGGTGGACTGGCTTAAAATAATCGTTGATTGAGCCAATAACAAAGTTAGACCAAGGCTAGATTGTATAGTTAGGAGTCCCAGGATGCAGGCCATAAAGAAAAAAACCCAACCAAGTGCGACTCGAACTCACGCACGAAGGATTCCGTACCATTATCTATAAAAACCGGCAAAAAAATCACGTTTATTGTATGGGAGCGTCAACAGAAATACATCATCTGTAAAAATTTCAACTGTCTAGCTACCACGGTTCATGAGATGCAGACGGCAGACAGACAGATGTGTCAGAGTCTTAGCAATAGGGTCCCGTTATACCCTTTCGGTACGGAACCCAAGAAATCAAAAATCAAAATTTAAAATTACCGCTCATTGCGTGAAGAACAAAGAAAGACCAAGGCTAGATTGTTTAGTTAGGAGTCGTGGGAACTCCGCGCATACATATTGCACAAGATGGTTCGTCATAAAACATCATGAGAAAAAAAACTACGTTTCGTAGTCTCCTGACTGACAATGAAAGTATTATACACTAGCATTCCGCCCCGGCGTCGCACGGGTGTAATAATGATTTTATGGCAATTTTTATTACACCTTGGGTTACATTATCGAAGTTTTAATAGGGATCCCTAATAGTTAGACATATGGTATCACAGACTTTTTTGTAGATATTGATATATGTCCTCTATAAAACTGTGGTACAATACTTTACTCTATTGTCAATAATTTCTGCAGCAAATGCAATATATGGATTTTTTTTCACACGTTGGGTTACATTATCGAAGTTTTCATACGGATCCCTAACGTTTTTTAAAATGATCTATAGGCTATGTTCATCAGGGATAATGTAGGATTCTAATGGTAAAAGAATTTTTGAAATCGGTTCTCTAGTTTCGGAGTCTATTCGATGCAAACAAACAAATAAACAAATCTTTCCTCTTTATAATATTAGTATAGTTATAATATACACTTAAGTACATAATGAAGATATTAACCTACACTTAAGGAGGTAATTGTATAATATAATGTTACAGAATCTAAAAATGTAATACTTCAAATCTATCTTTGACTACCTTCACAGCTCAGTTGGTAGTAACTCTGCTTTCTACGCTGTAGGTTGTGGGTTCGATTACCACCCAGGATAAACATTCGGGTGACGAACATAGATGTTTGTTCTGTATATGTATGTATTTACAAAAAAAAGGATATAAGTAATCTATCAGTTATCTGGTTCTCATAGGATAAGCTTTTAAATAACCATCATAATAGTGCCACAAAAAGCTATTAAAGTGGCGTCATCTATTAAACAAAACTATAACTACAGAATGAAGCTCCTTAAATTTGTTAAAAGTTTGCGCTGTGCTAACTATGACAAAACGAGCAGGCGCTACATGTTACAACCACTTTACCGGCTTGCTTTAGCATCTAGCGTGTAGGTAGTGCTGAAACGAGCTTCCAAAATCATTCGTATTCAAAATAGTTAAAAATTGCAATCAGGACTATTACTAAAACTATTTCGAAATTATCGACGACAGTGCCAGTGTTCTGATATATTCAACCAAACCGCACTCTTAGAAATCCTCGTCTGTCGTAGTATATTTGGGTACGGTACCTTAAAAAGTAGGGCTATCTACTCGTACAAAAAGAAATGAGATGCCATCAAAAATATAACTTGTAAAAAAAGCAAAGTCTCGCAACGCAACTCAGTTCTTCTACCGTAAAAAGTTGTGAGATCCATGTAATACCAAGTCGTTTAATTTATTCAGTCCCTACTTTAAGGGTCCTTCTGTTTTATGTTATTACGTAATTAGCTATATGATATCAATTGTCAAAGTAATGTCGGTCATTCCTTCAAAATATAGTCGGAAACAAAGTGACCTTTCTCCCGATATGTCGTTCATCGTTTTCAGGTAGACCCCTGTTCAGACGTCTGGTCAAAACATAACGCCCGCTCTAAAATAACTTCTAAAAACCGCCCCCACTCCCCCCCCCCTTCCTATCGAGTCCCAGGACCAAGGACTCTAACTTAAACTAAAATAGTAGGTGAACGTTTCAATAGTAAACAAACATAATGACATTTCGAGACGCATCCATGTTGCATCCTTTCAAAAGATCCACAGTAACTTTCAAATTGTCCGTATTCCCACAATAACTGAGACACAAACACGCGAACCACACGATCTAGTTAGGGGGTGAACAGAACAGGTAAGCTTGGCTGGCTTAAGAGCATTTTGTAAAAACATGATTATCATGTTATGATGTTGAATGCAATACCTAATGTTAGAGAATACCTAATCTGTACACTTTTCATAGTAAATATTCACTGTTTATGCATCTATACCCACGCTTCTGCGTAGGTATTGTATTGGAAGCGTTTTTCCAAAATTATCTCCAATAATTAAATTAAAGAATTATGAACCGTCTAAAATCATAAAAAAATAACAGTTTTGTGACCCCCTTCAGACGTTCAGATAACAAATTTAACGAACAATAATTACGTTATAAAACTCTAAAGATATCCCACGATTTTTTTTTTGAAGTTTTTATGAAGTAACTATTAGTCCTACATTAATACAATTGAAATGGGACCAACTTTGGACTATTTTCTACGCAATAGAACAAAATAATCATCAAAATCGAATTAGCAGGAAAAAATAATTGCGTGTTTAAACTTAAAAAAACATAATACGAGTATATATGCGCGTTGCATTGAAACATGTTTATATTTTAATCAATCACGTAGTAATAGTAACGGATGAACCAATTTTAATGAAATTTGGCATACAGATAGTGTGAGCAAAGTGCAACCACTTCATGCACTTTTACAAACGTCAGTCAATTCCTTCGATCATGGTGAATGACTGTTGGAATTATATTTCGATTCAATCAATCATACCTAATCACATAACACATTAAGTTTGTCGTCAGTCTTTAACATATTGACTGACGTCTGACTGACGCCTTACTGACGTTTGAATGAGCGTGTAGTATAATGGGCCCTTTAACACGTTGTTCAATGTAATTTAGGTGGTTATCGCCACAAAGAGAAATGTGAGGCTAAACATGTATTGTAGTTTAAGTTTACGCATTTTAGAACTAGATGTCGCGACAAAATCTGTCCGGTTTCTAGATCGCGCTATCGAAGCGTTTTGCCTGCATAATGACCTCTGTTGATTTTAAAATATATTTTGCTTTACTCGGACGGTTGTTTTATTGCGATAAACATACCTACACCTATCCTAGTTTGGTTTGGATTTATACACACGTCGTACTCGGAATAAGTTCAAGAGCACGAATGCATCTAATTACTGCATATAAAATTAACGATTTATTATTTTTTTGATATTTCCTTTCTTCGTTTCAGATCGGTTAAATAAATTGTTTTATTAATTGTCATCAATTTTAATTTAATATTTATTATATTGGAGTGAAAAGAAAAAACTGGCCAAGTGCGAGTCGGACTCGCGCACGAAGGGTTCCGTACTATTATCAAAAGGGCAAAAAAATCACGTTGGTTGTATGGGAGCCACCATTATATATATTTATTTTATTCTGTTTTTAGTATTTGTTGTTATAGCAGCAACAGAAATACATATTCTGTGAAAATTTCAACTGTCTAGCTAGTACGGTTCATGAGATACAGCCCTGTGACAGACAGACGGACAGACAGACAGACAGACGGACAGCGAAGTCTTAGTAATAGGGTCCCGTTTTTACCCCTTGGGTAATCTACCTGCAGGATGAATTTTTTTATTTTCGGAATTAATGGTGATATATAAAAAAAATAGGCTCACGACTTTAATCCCCTAGTACGGTACGCGTAGATCTTTTGAAAATGTCAAGTGGGGGTAGTCAGAGCACGTCCAAACATTATATTTAGCACATGCCCACATTTTGCAG
The DNA here is from genome assembly GCA_912999785.1 of Hydriomena furcata. Lineage (NCBI taxonomy): Eukaryota > Metazoa > Arthropoda > Insecta > Lepidoptera > Geometridae > Hydriomena > Hydriomena furcata. Next base: position 2,514,852 of record OU538845.1, read on the forward strand.
TAGTTTGTATACGTGACAGGTTGCAAGCCCATCACCGCTTATAAGAATACTAACTGGTTTCCTCACGATGTTTTCCTTCACTGTTTTGCACGTGATTTTGATGCGCATATACATTTTTCGAACAGAAAAATCCACTGATGCACGCCGGGATTCGAACCCACGACCTCCAGATTGAAAGTCGAGGTCAAATTTCCAAAAATGTATTCTGTATTATGGAGTATATGGAAACTATCTATAAGTTCATCCTTATCTCGTTAGAACGCACTTAGCGAAGTGCAAACGCAATTTTTATCGTAACATCATAGTTATGTGCATCCTACAAAGTTAAGCATAAACTTAAGTTCGATGCAGACAGTCCTTAGGATAATAAAGATTATAAAAACAACTTACCTAAAATATGTTTAATATTAAAATGAATCGACATTCAAAATTAAACTTTATAATTATAAAGTTACGGTCGATTTTCGCTCAAATACTTACAACATTTTGTAGGTGAACAGGTATAAATAAACTCCTTGTCAGGAATCCATAATAATTTAATTATTATGTAGTAAGGAAGTCGACGATAATTTTCTTACGAAATCTATCTATATATATAAAAATCAATTGCTGTTCGTTAGTCTCGCTAAAACTCGAGAACGGCTGAATGGATTTATCTTATCTTGGTCTTGAAATGTTCGTGGAGGTCTAGGGAAGGTTTAAAAGGTGAGAAAAATTCGAATAATTGCCGGGAAAACCCTAAAAACAGCACTTTTCTTTTTCCCATACAATAGTTTTCTAGCTAAAACGTAGAGTCAATTTGAGCTTTATTAGGTTTGATAATACGGTAACGGGAACGGGAACGGGAACTTAAGACAACATTTGTTAATTCTAAAGCGATACAAAGTTCGCGGGGTCAGCTTGTATCGAATAATAATATTTTAAGTGTGAAGGATATGCAAGAATTTCATCCATAGCGAATGTAGAAACAACTCTAAAACAGTATAATTATAGCTTGTTAGCGTGGTACCTGGATAAAAAGTAGTCTAGGTTTATGATATTCCCTATATATATTTCCATAGGTATATGGTATATATAACACCTCAATGGGAATATTATATATACTATTGATTATACATTTTTAAATAGAACACTACTTACTATGGCGGCAACTTTGAATTCGTTGTTTGTTTGGAGACTTTGGAGCTTTTAATATTATTTTAAAGATTGATGTTATTTTAGTATTTTATTCCAATTTAAAAATTCCACTCCGACAGATATACAAGGAAGCGAGCTAATAACAACGATAATAATCTATAATATAAAAAAACCGGCCAAGTGCGAGTCGGACTCGCGCACGAAGGGTTCCGTACTATTATCAATACAAAACGGCAAAAAAATCACGTCTGTTGTACGGGAGCCTACCTTAAATATTTATTTTATTCTGTTTTTAGTATTTGTTGTTATAGCAGCAACCGAAATACATTATCTGTGAAAATTTCAACTGTCTAGCTATCACGGTTAATGAGATACAGCCCTGTGACACAGACGGACAGACAGACAGACAGACAGACGGACAGACAGACGGACAGCGAAGTCTTAGTAATAGGGTCCCGTTTTTACCCTTTGGGTACGGAACCCTAAAAATGAATCGCTGAATGTGTTGCTGATCTTGCTCGTTATTATCAGAAGGTTATTATGAAATTAGTAATAGGGTTCCGATTTTACCCTTTGGGTACGGAACCCTAAAAATAATGAATTTGACAGGACAGCGTCTGTCGGGACAGCTAGTCCTATACTAATATTATAAAGAGGAAAGATTTGATTGTTTGTTTGTTTGCAATGAATAGGCTCCGAATATACTGGACAGATTTGAAAAATTCTTTTACCATTAGGATCCTACATTATCCATGATGAACATAGGCTATATTCATTACTAGATAAAATCAGGGATCCCTATTAAAACTATAATAATATAACCCAAGGTGTATAAAAAATAGCCATAAAACCATCACCCGTGCGACGTCCGGGCGGACTGCTTGTAAAATAATAATATCACGACCAGCTCCCGCACTGATATTGACATTTCGTATATCTATAACGACTGCGTTAAAAAAAAACTTCAACACTTGACATTTACCGATTTATTTGCGACGATAATGAAAATTATATTTAAATTAAAGATGTTAAAGTTTGTTTGTTTGTATGTAGAGTTTATAACTTCAAAAATATAAATCAAAAGGTATTTGATATTTAGGTTGAGGGTTCGATCCCCACCCAGGACAAATGTTTGTGTCATGAACTTAAATGTTTGTTCTGTGTCTGGGTGTTATTATGTATAATAAGTATGTATTTACAAAAAAAAATTGTGTAAGTATTCTATCAGTTATCTAGTTCTCATAGTACAAGCTTTGCTTAGTTTGGGGCTAGATGGCGCTGTGTGATAATGTCCACCAATATTTATTTATAATTTATTTATCTATCTATCTAATACATTTAAACGGTGAAGGAAAACACCGTGAGGAAACCAGTTAGTATTCTTATAAGCGGTGATGGACTTGCAACCTAAAAATAACTACTGCTAAATGTTGGCACGTGCCAAATGTAACGTTTGGACGTGCTTCTGCCTACCCCGTTCATACATCTTCAAGGATCTAAGCGTCTGGAGATCTGAGAGGATGTCTACCGTGCTTGGGGATTACAGTCGTGATCATATTTCATTTTTAGGGTTCCGTACCCAAAGGGTAAAAACGGGACCCTATTACTAAGAATATAATAATTAAATATAAAGGGTTTATTTTTGGATTTCTTTTCACACGTTCGTTATTATTATCGAAGTTTTCATACGGATTTGAACGTTTTTGAAAATATTCTATATAGCATATTATGTTCATCAGAGATAATGTAGGATTCTAATGGTAAAAGATTTTTTTATATCGGTCCAGTAGTTTCGGAGGCTATTCGATGCAAACAAACAAACAATAAAATCTTTCCTCTTTATAATATTAGTATAGATGATGAAACAGGCCCTAAGTGCTTATTCACGTTGACTCGCGGGCGCGGTGGCGGGCGCGGTCACGAAATATCAAACATATCGCTAGTTAGCTCGCTACTTAGACCGCACGTGCGTTTTGAACGTGAACACTTGGAAATCACGTCATATGTTTGATATTTCGTGACCGCGCCCGCCACCGCGCCCGCGAGTCAACGTGTTTAAGCACTAAGGCTTTTATTCGAGTAGATAACAGCGAGCGAAGTCGCGCGCGTAATTTAATTATTAAGAACTGTACTTGATTTTAATGTATGATACAAAAAACGTTATTAAAACTGTCGTTGTGTCTGTTGTTTTTGTAACATTGTCCTTATTTACATCGTCTAGACTAGACTATCTAAATAAGAAAATTCTATGTCTAGCAAAAAGCCGTGTTGGCCGAGTGGGTACCTCGACTTTCAATCCGAATGTCGTGTGTTCTAATCACGTGCATCAATGGATTTTTCTGTTTCAAAAGATAAACACATGCATAAAACGGTGAAGGAAAACATCGTGAGGTAACCAGTTTGTATTCTTTTAAGCGGCGACGGGCTTGCAACCTGTCACGTGTGGAATGCTAACTACTGCAAAATGTGGGCATATACCAAAAGTTTAGACGTGCTTCTGACTACCCCCACTAGACATCTTCAAAGGACCTAAGCGCCTGGAGATCTGAGAGGATGTCTGCCGTACTTGGAGATTACAGTCGTGACCCTTTTTAGGGTTCCGTACCCAAAGGGTAAAAACGGGACCCTATTACTAAGACTTCGCTGTCCGTCTGTCTATCCGTCTGTCTGTTACAGGGCTGTATCTCATGAACCGTGATAGCTAGACAGTTGAAATTTTTACAGATTATGTATTTCTGTTGCTGCTATAACAACAAATACTAAAAACAGAATAAAATAAATATTTAAGTGGGGCTCCTATACAACAAACGTGTTTTTTGCCGGTTTTTAGGGTTCCGTACCCAAAGGGTAAAAACGGGACCCTATTACTAAGACTTCGCTGTCCGTCTGTCTGTCTGTCCGTCTGTCTGTCACAGGGCTGTATCACATGAACCATGATAGCTAGACAGTTGAAATTTTCACAGATTATGTCTAACAACAAATACTAAAAACAGAATAAAATATTTTTTTGAGGGGGGCTCCCATACAACAAACGTGATTTTTTACCGTTTTTTTTATAGATTATGGTACGGAACCCTTCGTGCGCGAGTCCGACTCGCATTTAGCCTGTTTTTTTATAGATAATACGGTACGGAACCCGAGTCCGAGTGCGAGTCCGACTCGCACTTGGCCGGTTTTTTATTTTAATTTAGCTGTGAATATCGCCTTAAACAAACCCGCATGTATCAACATGCACCTATAGAAATGATGCATCATACGATGTGAGAAAATGAACATCTCGCATCTACAATCAAAAATGGCGTCGGCGCTGTCAAAAAGGCGCGCGCTTCCTGCATTCTTCCCGCCCTTTTTACTTTTTTATGGCAACGACCATCTTATGCATTCAACCTTTTTTCTGATCTATATGCTAAAGTGGGTATAAAAACGGTTTGTAAGGTGGAACGAGCAATCAGTAGCCATCAGGACCATCGTGGAAGCAAGATGAGAGTATTGGTTAGTTGTTTTTTCAATTAATAATATTTTTGTGATTAAACTATCGTGATTAATAATTTTAAATATAAATACGGCTATTTCACGAAGAAGATCTGATTCATCTCGATACGTCAGCAGTAAATTTGACAGTGTGAATTGACAAAATACTTAGTATAATTTTTTCTACCATTTTGTAATAAAAATGTGTTATATTCTATTTGGTTTTCAGGAAAATCTATACAATTTATAAGTTAAAAAGTGGTAATGAACCGTATTTGTATTTTAAATATTTTGTGATTTTTGAAAAGTTTAATTATTTGTGTGATGGATAAAGAAGTTTTTGGACTAAGTGGAGTTTTACCTTCATTTGTTAAAGAAAATCTGAGTGTACAGTATCGCTAACATAAAAAAATAATATGTCATCTGTGCTACATTTATGACGGTCATCTTTTCTACATATTTATTTTAAACTAGCAGTCCGCCCCGGCGTCGCACGGGTGTAATAATGATTTTATGGCTAATTTTTTACAACTTGGATTACATTATCGATGTTTTCATACGGATCCCTAATATTTTTGAAAATATTCTATAGCCTATGTTCATCAGGGATAATGTAGAATTCTAATGGTGAAAGAATTTTTCAAATCGGTCCAGTAGTTTCGGAGCCTATTCGATACAAACAATCAAATCTTTCCTCTTTATAATATTAGTATAGATAAAAAGATATAACATTTTAAAATTAATTGGGAACTATACGTTAATTTGAATAGGTAGTTTTTTCAAATATTATAGATGATGTAGATGGTATAGATGATGTAGATGGTATAGATGATGAAGCATCTGAATTTCCTCGATACGTTAGCAATACAAGGAAAAACGGGTAAATGTATTTCTAGTTAAAAAGCAATAGTTTGATAATTTGTGTAGAGTTGATTCAATATTAAAAGTGAAAAAATCTTAATGTACTATGGATTAGGTATTTTTATACAGTGTGAAAATGGTGTTGTGAAGTTCTGGAAAAGATGAATGTGCTTTTTTATGTGGGATTATTGAACAGAGAGGACAACTGTGTGGGACAGCTGAATATCTAAAATTGTTTTTTTAATTTAGCTTCAACATGATTTCATCCACAACCGATCGCAATAGTTGGCCGTCACTAAATCTAAAGTACCTAGAAAAACCTGATCTATTTATTCATTGAATTTAAATAAATATGCGATAATATAACTAGATAAAACCTTCAATCAAATTACGGTAAAAACAAATTAAATAATTGCCAATTATTGTTTTCGTTTCAAACGGCGCCATTAAAATCATAATATTCCGAATTAAGTTTAGAAAGTTCCGCATGCGCGGCTCTGACTAATATTATCCAAGAAATGGAGTGCCAATGTATTTAGAAGAACTTTAGACATAGTTATTGTGGTTCCCTACCTCAAAAGGAAAATAAATGCTTATAAAAAACATAACCCATATAAGATCACTTGTGTATCTGTCTGTCCATCCCTCCATTAACTTACTCTGAAAATACGGGGACTAAAATAAAAAAAAAAAAAATTGAAAATAGTTCTTAACATACACATTACAGGAAAACAAAAAAAAAATGTACAGAATCCTTTGTGCGCACCAAGGATTCTGTACAATTAACTGTACAATTAATAAGTCTGACTCGCACTTGTCTGGATTTCGTTCAGAGATCAGTTTATCAAACGTCCGCCAGAGCTGAGTGATCTATCTCAAAATGACAGCAACATGAACACTTCAGTATTTATCTGTATTCCTTTCAGATCCTTTCGGCATTTCTGGCGTGCGCCGCGGCGGCTCCATCGGGGCTCCTGGCTCCTGTGGTGATCCCGGCTGTAGCCTACTCCGCGATCCAGCCCACCATTTCCCCCGGAGACATCCAGGCAGCTGCCATCGACGCCCAGGTCAAGGCCCAGGACCAGGCCATCGCTGCCGTCGACAAGGCCAGAGAGTTAACAGAGTTGGCTGTCGATAATCTGAACGAGCAGTCGTTCTCTTCCCAAGACCAGGTTAAGGAGAAGGTGGAGGAGCAGTTCTGGTCCGCGGAGGATAAGAAATGGCAGGCGTTGGACGCGTTAAAGACCGCAGAGGCTCAGATCGACGGAACTGTCGCGAGAAACGTTGATGTACTGTCACAGAACGCTGTCAAACCTTTCTTGACTCTGACACCGAACGTTGTAGCTCCAGTGGCGCCGCTCGCGTCTATTGCCTTCACACCTGGCATCATCGCCCCAGTGCTCAAGACAGCAGAGGTCAAAGAAAGTCTCAAGGAGGAGAAACCGGAAACTCTTGTCAAATCCTCGGAAGGAGCTGACGATTCCGTGGCTGTTGAAGCCGCCGCAGAAGTAAAACCTGAAGAGAAACCCGCTGAAGTGAAGACTTTGGAGGCTAAGGCATTGGTAGCGTCAGTTATCTCTGCGCCGTTGGTAGCGGAGCAGTATAGATACCCAATTGTCGCTCCAATCGTTCCTCCAGTACTAAAGTACGGAGCGACTGTTCCGTACGGTGTTCAGACTATCGGTCTGATCCCTCAGACAATCGTTGGTCCCGGTCTAGGTCCCGCTATTAGTCTAGGTGGGGGACCGTTCCTGCCAGATAACCGTGTCTGGTAGAAATAACCAAAGTTATTGGAGAGAGAAAGAAGAAGAGAATGAAATAAAATATGTGAAATCATAATGTTATTTTTCTTTAGCTCTATTATATATTTAGACTAGATTTAGAAATTTTGTCAATAATGCAAATACTAACTAAACTAATAAAGAATCATTTACACTATTCCAAGATTCTATAATAGTTACTATGGACATTGGTATTGTTTGAATTCGATCGATGTTCAGAGCTTTGACAATAAAAAACTGGCCAAGTACGAGTCGCTCTCGCGCACGAAGGGTTCCGTACCACTAACTAACAAAAATCGGCCAAGTGCGATTAATACCTGAAAACAAAAAACGGCAAAAAAAAATCACATTTGTTGTATGGGAGACCCACTTCAATGTTTATTTTAGAATTTGTTGTTATAGCGGCAACATAAATACATAATCTGTGAAAATTTTAACTGTCTAGCTATCACGGTTAATGAGATGTGACAAACAGGCGGACAGACGCTCAGACGGACAGACAGACGGACGGCGTAGTCTTAGTGATAGGGTCTCGTTATTACCCTTTGGGTACGGAACCCTAAAAAACAGCGAGTGAAGATGGATTTTTAAGCAATAAGCTGGCTGCTTAGTTTGAGAGTTTTACTCGTTAGATTTAGGTATTTCAAAGATGTACAAAGGTAGTTAATAATTTAAACTTGAGTCTTGGGGAGATTAATTGATCCTCTCTCCTCCTCATCTTCTTTTGCGTAAATGATCAGATGTGTCAAATGTAATGTTTGGACGTGCCTCTGACTAACCCCGGTCTGTCATGACCGTCATAGCTCAAGAACTGCTACAGCCATCGACTGTCAAATATGTCCTTGTCAAATTAATTCAATAATTGCCAATATCCTAGACTGACCCCCGTATTCAGGAACGACACTATGAGAACACGCACCCACAGTGGACGAAATCTTTTTTCATAAAAATCACTTTATGTGTTGTGCGACACTGCATAATGTGACTATAGGCACATTGTCGTGTGCCTCTAGCCAAAGTTGAGCTCTAAAGGCACACGGTAGTGTGCGCCATAGTGCCGCTCAACACATAAAGTGATTTTTATGAAAAAAGATTTCGTCCACTGTGCGTGTTCTCATAGTGTCGTTCTTGAATACGAGGGGAAATCTTTTTTCATAAACATCACTTTATGTGTTGAGCGGCACTATGGTGTGCCTTTAGAGCTCAACTTTGGCTAGAGGCACACGACAATGTGCCTCTAATCACTCCATGCAGTGTCCCACAACACATAAAGTGATGTTTATGAAAAAAGATTTCGTCCACTGTGGGTGCGTGTTCTCACAGTGTCGTTCTTGAATACGAGGGATATTGCGAAGGAATTTGTCGCAAGGTCACATATAATTGAAATAGTTGTTGCCCTAATTTAAATAGCAAACTAATTAGGCATATAAAAACTCATTAAATACCAACAAAAACTAAGTACTCAGATGGCGCCATTTATTATTTAAACCGACTTACAATGAGGAGGTTTATGTTTTTTTTATGTATGTACCTACATCGTGTCGCACATGAGCCGTGTTAGCCGAGTGGTAGGTACCACGACTTTCATTTCTAAGGTTGTGGGGTCGAATCCCGGCGTGCATAAATGTTTTTTTTCTGATTCCATCATTAGATCAGCTAGCTGTCATATTATTGAGTAGTACTTTTAATAATTATTCTTGTTTGAGCCTTCACCTTGTTCGATTGGCATCACACTGGAGCTCTACATAGCATTAAGGAAAGGATCATTAAGAAAAAGGTAGACCCCAAGCCGTGTTTGTTGCCTTATTCTTCTAGGCTTGGTCGCGTGGAATCGGCGTAGCTTCACCTAGTTCCTAAGACGTTTTAAAGTGATCCTTGTGATTTTATTGAAATAAATGATATTTTAATTTATTGCATTGTCACCGAAGCTTAGGTATGCCAAATCTCAGCTCAATCGATAAAAGACAAAAGATAACTACTTCAAAATTGAATTGCAAGATTCCACCTTAACAAACATAGTAACAAAGATATATAGTTACATACATATATTGCAAGTTAAATAAAAGCTTTTATCTACACTAATGTTGTAACATTCTACTTATGTTTCCAATACTTGACTTATAATTACTACTGTTATAGCGCAGACAACAAAACACTCAATTTAAGCAATTTCACATGATGGTATAATATCCACATCGATATCGTAAAATCTCATTATAACATCAATAAAACGCGACCAATTAACCTGGCGAGCCTTATGTCAAAATCCTCATACAAGTTGTATAAAATTTTGATATTAGGCTGGCTTTTGAAAACAGTTGGGTTATACGTGAAACTACTAAACTTACATACACAAAACTCTTTGGTAAGATCTTGTGCCAATTAAATAAAAAAAAAAACAGCGCGCGCTCGCTCCTGATTGGCCCTGCGCGCGCAGCTGCGCTCTTCTTATTGGTTAGATTTTAATGGCGGCAAGTTCACTGTGACAATACAATACACGTACGCGTGAATTTAATGTTTCGCAATGTGTTTTGTTTTTAAAATACAAATTAAAAGTTAAAAATGGATAGCGACGTTAGTGAAGATAAAGTAGTGTATGTAACTGCATATAACACGGGTATTAAAACACTCGTTACTATTATGAAACTCGCTTCGCTCGTTTCATAAACTCACACTCGTGTTTTAATACCCTTCCTTATATGACAGTTACATAAACTACTATTAAAATACATATTAGACACATAATTTTTTTTTAAATCGTCTTTGTTTATGCGCTCACTTCATTATGGAGCCCCAAACTAAGTAAAGCTTGTACTATGGGAACCAGTATACATCATGTTTTTTGTAAGTAAATACATCATTTTTTTTTATTTTTTATTTTTGTTTTTTATTATTACACCCAGCCATAAAACAAACATCTATGTTCACCTAAAATTTAGGTTCTAAATGTTTTCCCTGGGTGGGAACCGAACCCATAACGCCAGAAGGCAGAGCTACTACCGATCTGTCACTGTCAGGCAAGTCCACCAACACAACATTACTTCTCTGGTCCAGAGTGGTTGACCTTTGCAGCAATGTAGTGCACATTCCGATCGATAATGACTTTATATATACAGAATGTTTGATAATAGTATATTATGATACAAGTGAGTAAAGTTGCTCATTATAAATAATAAATAAATAAATATTGGTGGACATTTTACACATCGCCATCTAGCCCCAAACTAAGCAAAGCTTGTACTATGGGAACCAGATAACTGATAGAATACTTATATACTTTTTTTTTTGTAAATACATACATATGATACATACTAACACCCAGACACAGTTAAATATATTGCTGTAGATGTAGATATAATGCCCGAATAAATAATAGACTACTTTAAAATATGAAAAATATCCACAAAATTATAAAAAAACGCAGAAGGGATGATTTTGGCATAGATGACGCTGGTGTGTAACAAATTTGACATCACAGACTAAAAACATTCTGTCTTTTCTATTCGATTATTGAAATTTGACAGGACAACGTCTGTCACGGGTTGACTAGTAATATTATAAATGTGAAAGTTTGTGAGTTTGTATGTATGTTTGTTCCTCAATCAGGGCTCAACGACAAAACGGATTAAGTTAAATATATTGCTGTAGATGTAGATATAATGCCCGAATAAATAATAGACTACTTTAAAATATGAAAAATATCCACAAAATTATAAAAAACGCAGAAGGGATGATTTTGGCATAGATGGCGCTGGTGTGCAACAAATTTGACATCACAGACTAAAAACATTGACAGGACAACGTCTGTCACAGGGTCGGCTAGTTAAAGTCTAAATTAGAGTTACCTCAAAATATGGTAGTAGTATTGTACGAAATTTTAGTTACATAGTGGACACAACAGAATTGCCACGATTGTAAACTGCAAGCCGTGTCGGCCATATGGGAGTGGCAGTGGGATACCTCGACTTTCAAACCGAAGGTTCCAATCCTAGCTGTGCAACAATGGATTTTTGATGATCAACGATGTGACCAGTGACCACCTCAGAGGCACGTACTAACGTTACATTTAGAACATTTTGCGCTCACATTTTGCAGTAGTTAGCATTCCGTACGTGACAGGTAACAAGCCCGTCGCTTTTAAGAATACTAACTGTTATCTTCACGATGTTTTCCTTCACCGTTTAGGGCACGTGTTTACGCAGATACATTTTAAACGGCGATGGACTTTCAACCTGTTACATATAAAACGCTAACTACTGCAAAATGTGGGTATTGTGCCAAATATAATGTTTGGACGTGCCTCTGTCCAACTTCATCAGATATCTTCAAGGATCTGAGCGGCTGGAGATCTGACGAGATGTCTACCGCACTTGGGAATTAAAGTCCCGATCCTATTTCATATTTATTATTTCTGCATTTAAATCTATAAAAAGTAAGTTTTAAGACCATCCTGTAGGTTACATTATTATTAACTACAGAGTAAAACAAGAAAAGCAGTACAATCAAGATCAATTTCCTATGTAATTATGTTTTGGTGAGCTGATCTGATGATGGAGTCATAGGATCTTTAAATTCAAATTCAAAAAACATTTATTTCAATAAAATCACAAGGATGACTTTCAAACGTCTTGGGAACTAGGTGAAGCTACGCCGATTCCACGCGACCAAGCCTAGAAGAATCAGGCAACAAACACGGCTTGGAGTCTACCTTTTTTTTAATGATCCTTTCCTTTAATGCTATGTAGAGCTCCAGTGTGGTGCCAATCGAACAAGGTGAAGGCTCAAACAAGAATAATAATTAAAAGTACTACTCAAGTACTCCTCAACCATACAACATAACCTCATGTTTGGACAAATTGGATTTGACTTGAGACTTGGGGTTGGGAGTTTTTAAAAGCTTGTTTTGAAAAACATAATGTTTTCACCCAAAAATCAATTTGTATGGGATAGAGGAAGCAAAATAAACATCTTTCGACATTTTTTAACCGACTTCAAAAAGGTGGAGGTTATCAATTCGCCTGTATGTTGTTTTAAGTATAAAAAAATAAGTATAAAAATCTTTATTTTATATTTTACTAGCGACCCGCCCCGGCTTCGCACGGGTGCAAAGCTGATTCCTATAAACCTTCCTCCTGAATCACTCTATCTATTAAAAAAACCGCATCAAAATCTGTTGTGTAGTTTTAAAGATATAACATACATACAGACGTTTGTGGACAGATTTACAAAATTATATTTTTATTTGAAAGCCTATACTTACGAGGTGGTATCATTACCACCAAGTCAGCATCTGATGATGGGATCTCAGGGAAATGGAGAGAAACCTTCATAATTGATGGGCATTGATAGTGGTTTTCAACTATAGACCTTGCCCTTCTTTCATTGGCATACACCGAGTGGAGGGCTAGCCGGGGTAGGGCTCCTAGATCTCGCGGAGGAGGGAGCACCCCCTCACTACAATTTTTATTTATAAACATGAAGTCAGTTTTGTTTTTAGTTTTTTTAAACGTAATTACTTAAACAATTTGTTTGATCATTGGTGGCGATTCTGTTGTGTCCACGCTTAAGTTAAAATTTCTAAAAACTATCGATCTTATTTCTTATAAGTTAAAGTTTAAAATAGCGTAACCCTAAGCCGTGACTGTTCTAAAACTTAGAATAGTTTTGAATAAATTTTCGATTTTCGTAATCGAATTATAAACGTCAAGCTAAATTTAATCGACATGTAAATTGGTGTTTACTAAGATGACACTTGATTGTGTCAAATATGCGAAATAAAATAGAGAAACGGCTAAAATATCCCACGTTTTAGGACTGTCATTTTGATGCGGCTCTAATTTAGACTTTAATGTAAAGGAATAAGATCGATCGTTTTTTTTACGAAATTTTAGGTTTAGCTTGGACACAACAGAATCGCCACCATTGTTTGGTTCCGTCAGATAAAGCTAGTTATTATATTAATTAAAAAGTAAGAGGCCTATATAAATAATGTATTGAGTGTTATAGTTTACGATAACGATGTTAATACACGCGACGTACTTGAGGTGTGATTGAAATGAACGCGCCTTTGTACAGGATGCTCCAAATTATGTTTTCTCAAATTATACTAATAATAGAATAGAAAAAACTTTTTATGTGGCATCTTGCATATAGAAAGTTGATATTAGGTTATACATCTTATATTATACTAGCAGACCCGGCCACGCGTTGCTGTGTCAACAGATATCGCCAACTGTTAGAATTTTTTGGAGCTAACAGATAATTGTGACTGTCAGATAATAAACAAATAATTTGCACATTATTACAACAACGGGAAATTACTCACGTAAATGATAAATTGTCAATGAGGACACTGACAATGTTTCGATTCATCTAGAGAATCTTCTTCAGGGTGAGTGGACCATTAAATGCGCGCGCTACCCTGCTCGCATTGCCGTCTCGCACGCAGGGTAGCGCGCGCGTCAGGCAAATTAGCAATTAGCACTAAGCGTCTCTGAGCTAAGCGTACAGACGGACGGACAGACGGACGGACATGGCGAAACCCTAAAAAGGTTGTGGTCACAGTCACGAGAAAGAACCCCTTGTATGACATGACACTCAGAATACGTGAATACGGCGAACAAGTGAAATGAGAAAACCCGCCAAGTGCGAGTTGGACCGTACCAATTTCGTTGTTGTATGAGAGCACACAGACAGACAGACAGCGGAGTCTTAATAGGGTCCCGTTTTAACCCTACGGAACCTTAAAACGACACTATTCAAATTGCAAAAATAAAATTGTGACGTCACAAGTCTATTAGGATTCAAATGATTCTTCAAATGAATAAACCCTACAGGCTATCATGATCGAGCTTGCCTACGTGTTAACAGATAACTCGTCAACGGCAATTCTGTTGCGATTATGTTAATCTTTGACAGTGCAGTCACGATATGACCTTTTGACAGTTACATTCTTGCGTGTTCATGTAATTCACAGTTGGTCATATGGTCAGCATTGTAAGATTTATAAGTCATAATATTTACTTTTGAAGGTAAATTAAAATCTAGACGTCTATAAAAAAATAAATACGATCAAGACTGTAATCCCCCTTTAGGCATATTCAGACATTCCTGAATATGCTTAAAGGGTATAGTCATTTGACACATGCCCACATTTGACAGTTTGCACAAAATCGGTAAAGCGGTTCTTCATTTATCACATTTTTTGTAACAAATGAATTCAATAAATGGCGGATCATTTTGTAAATGGGGATTTTGCTGTCAATCAATTATTGAAATTTGACAGGACAACGTCTGTCACGGGTCGGCTAGTTACTTATATTTAAGTAGATATCTTCTTATTGTATTCACCTCAGTTATTACTTTTTAAACCACCGTCTTTTTTTAGGGTTCCGTATCCAAAGGGTAAAAACGAGACCCTATTACTAAGACTTCACTATACGTCTGTCTGTCACAAGGCTGATCTCATGAATTAGATAGTTGAAATTTTCACAGATGATGTATTTCTGTTGTCGCTATAACAACAAATATTAAAAACAGAATAAAATCAATATTTAAGTGAGATTTCGTGAAAAATAATATTGTGGTGGTTGAATAAACGTTTTCTGTTCTATTCTATTCTTTTTATTTGTAACATCCTGTATCACTTAATCTATACCAGCGCTACAAAGAAACCTAGACTTATTAATTAAACTTGAAACTATACAATTAATTCAGACTTCCTAACCTAGGCCGTTGTGAATGTGGGTAGGCAAAAGCAATGACACTTACCCTCGTATTCAAGAACGACACTATGAGAACACGCACGCACAATGGACGAAATCTTTTTTCATAAACATCACTTTATGTGTTGAGTGGCACTATGTGCGCACGTTACCGTGTGCCTTTAAAGCTCAACTTTGGCTAGAGGCACACGACAATGTGCCTCTAGTCACACTATGCAGAGTCGCACAACAAATAAAGTGATTTTTATGAAAAAAGATTTCGTCCACTGTGGGTGCGTGTTCTCATAGTGTCGTTCTTGAATACGAGGGTTATAAATCAAGTGTAGCGTGTGCTGCTTTTAGAATTTGTGCTGAAGCTCTTTAGTTGATTTTTAGGGGTTCCGTACCCAAAGGGTAAAAACATTATACTAACAAAAGTATTATTAAAACTTCGCTGTCCGTCTGTCTGTCACAGGGCTGTATCTCATAAACCGTGATAGCTAGACAGTCGAAATTTTCACAGATGATGTATTTTTGTTGATGTGTAAAAACAGAATAAAATAAATATTTAAGTGGGGTTCCTACACAACAAACGAGATTTTTTTGACGTTTTTTATAGACTTCGTGCGCGAGTCCGACTAGCACTTGGCCGATTTTTTATTTATCAAACATCAAACGTTGGCCGAGTGGGAGCTACTCGTACATAGACTTTCCATACGAAGGTCGTGAGCTCAAATCCCGGTAGTGCATCAATGGATTTTTCTATTCAAAAATGCGCATTAATACGTGCTTACAACGGTGAAGGAAAACATCGTGAGGAAACCAGTTGGTATTTTTATAAACGGCGATGGGCTTGCAACGTGTGACGTATAGAATGCTACTACAAAATGTGGGCATGTGCCAAATGGAATATTTCGACTCTGACTGCCCCTTCATCTTATATTATAAAATTCTCGTGTCACAATGTTAGTTACCTTACTCCTTCGAAACGGCTTTACCGATTTTTACCAAATTTTATATGTATATTCAGTAGGTCTGAGAATCAGCTACTATCTATTTTTCATACCCCTAAGTGATAAGGATGGCGTAAAAATCGGGAAAAACGGTAAGTGTTTTTTTCTGTGGGATTATTGATATTTGACAGGACAACGTCTGTCGGGACAGCTAGTAAATCTATAAAAATCTGAGCGCATGGAGATCTGAGAGGATGTCTACCGTACTTGGGGATTACAGTCGTGATCCAATTTATTTATTTTTTCTCAACTTTCGTATGCTGTAAGGTATATCCATGTTACATCAGTCATGTGGCTGGTCACCTCATTTGTTAACGCGACCAGAATATAAATAGATGATGATATTATACGAAACTGGTGTACTTTCTTTAGGAAGGTCATTGGAAGGTAATATTTAACATTTTGCAATGACGTACTGATTTAACGTGATCTACCATTGGAAGATTCGTTTTTAAAGTTCCTTACCCTATTATTAAGACTTCGCTGTCCGTCTGTCTGTCACAGGGCTGTATCTCATGAACCGTGATAGCTAGACAGTAGATATTGTATTTCTGTTGCCGCTATAACAACAAATACTTATCATCATCTTCCTGCCCTTATCCCACTTAAGTGGGGTCGGCACAACAGGTGCCAACATGTGTTCTTTCATTTACCTCTATCAGCCGTCATCTCATCACTCCCTCCTTCCTTACCCATATCATTCTTCACACAGTCCATCCATCTTTTCTTCGGCCTGCCTCTACGTCTAATCCATCCACATTCATTCCTAACACTTTTTTCGTTACATGACTTATAACAACAAATACTAAAAACAGAATGAAACAAATATTTAAGTGGGGATCCCATACAACAAACGCGTTTTTTTGGCGTTTTTGGCACAGAACCTTTCGTGCGCGAGTCCGACTAGCGCTTGGCCGGTTTTTTAGTTTATCCGTTACAAACAAAAATACAAATTGTATTTTTTATAATAATAATATAGAGTATTGTAGATATAATTATTTTTGTCATCTTCGATACAACAGGGACTTGATGTCTAACATCTGTATGTATGAAGATGGCGGACTTATGCATAAAAGAAGTACAAACAAACAAACACTTTCACACTTTGGCGCGGCAAAGGAATGCAACTTCATTCTGCCAAAGCCGGGTTATTGTCGAAAACAGGGCGAGGTCTAAAACTTTAACTTGCTAGGAAACAGGTGGCCGTAACTAAACGGCCGTAATTAAAAGTCAAAAATATATTAATAACTAGCTGACCCGTGCCCGCTTCGCTGTGCGTAAGACATTTCTAGTACCATCGTTGACTTTTTTGTAGACGTTTTTAAGGTGTACAATACTGTAGTACATTATTTTGATATATCTCGTGGGGTTCAGCCAGCATTTGCAATGTAAGCGCAAAAAAATGTGTTTATTTACGACATCACATTAGAAACCTCTAAAATTATCAGTGTTTCTCTACTATATTATGCATGTATTATACATATAAACCTTCCTCTTGAATCACTCTGTTTATAAAAAAAAACCGCATCAAAATCCGTTGTGTAGTTTTAAAGATATAAGCAAACATACATACAGACATACAGACGCGGGAAGCGGAAAGCGACTTTGCTTTATACTATGTAGTGATATTATAAATGCGAAAGTTTGTGATAAAGCTGCTATGTTGGTTCCCTAATCAAAAATAAACAACAAAACGGATTATGATGAAATTTGCTTTAGTATGTAGATAAAAAATAAAACCGGCCAAGTGCATGTCGGACTCGCGCACTAAGGGTGCCGTATCTATAAAAACGGCAATAAAATCACGTTTCTTGTATGGGAGCCCCCCTTAAATATTTATTTTATTCTGTTTTTAGTATTTGTTGTTATAGCAGACAGTTGAAATTTTCACAGATTATGTATTTCTGTTGCCGCTATAACAACATACACTAAAAACAGAATAAAATCAATATTTTAAATTTATTTCATTTATTTGGGGCTCCCATACAACAAACGTGTATTTTTGTGTACGAAACCCTTCGTGCGCGAGTTTGACTTGCACGGTTTTTTCTTTCCCATGTTCTAGGAATACACGGTCGTCATAAGACGAGCATTGTTTCTCAGGCAGTTAAAGCTTAAGGTCGACGAGATCTGATGAAATAGTCACTAGAATTGCTGGAGCGTGGTGGGCGAGTATTGTAACCCTAAAAAGCGACGCTAGATTAGGGCTGTCAACTGTCAAAGTGACAGGTTGTGATAACCTACCTATACCTATCCAAAGACCCACGTTCATAGCGCAGGCGCGTCTTAAAGAGACACCTAAATATTATGAACTTTTATATATCACGCCTAAAATGTTTCGACTAATCGAGGAGTCAGGAAACGTTATTAGTTATTATTATTAGTTTTAAACTATTAGTCTCCTATACTAATAATATAACGAGGAAAGTTTTGCTTGTTTGTTTGTTGGTTTGTATCGAAAAGAATCAGAAACTACTGAACCGATTTCAAAAATAAATTTACCATTAAAATCCTGCATTATCCTTGATAAACATAGGCTATAGATTATTTCCAAAACGTTAGGGATCCGTATGAAAACTTCGATAATGTAACCCAAAGTGTGAAAAAAAATCCAAAAAATATCTTATATTGCGTTTGCTGCAGAAAGTATTGACAATAGAGCAAAGTGATGTCCTACAATTTTATAGAGGACATCAATATCCACAAAAAAGTTCGTGATACCATATGTCTAACTATTAGGGATCCCTATTAAAACTTCGATAATGTAACCCAAGGTGTAAAAAAATTTGCCATAAATACCATTATTACACCATTTAAACTAAGGACAATTCTCTACACAAAAGAAGAAAATATATCATCTGTTCGTTAAAATTAGGACAAGTTACCCGAAAAATTGAAAAATTCGAGAAAAACAAATGCAATTTTTTAATGGGATTATTGAAATAATAAGATAACGTTGTCAAGTCAGATAATTCTATTATATAAAAATCTCATGTCACAGTGTTTGTGGTCGTTTCTGAAACGTCTCGACCGATTTTAATGATTTTTTAGGGTTCCGTACCCAAAGGGTAAAAACGGGACCCTATTACTAAGACTTCGCTGTCCATCTGTCTGTCTGTATGTCTATCTGTCTGTCTGTCTGTCCGTCTGTCTAATAGACAGTGTCTATCACAAGGCTGTATCTCATGAACCGTAAAAGCTTGACTGTTGAATTTTTCACAGAATATGTATTTCTGTTGCGGCTATAACAACAAATACTAAAAACAGAACAAAATAAATATATAGAGGTGGCTCCCATACAACAAACGTGATTTTTTGGCCGTTTTTTATAGATAAAGGTACGGAACCCTTCGTGCGCGAGTCCGACTCGCACTTGTTTAATGTATATTTGGTAGGTATGAGAATATGTCGTAAAGTGAATTTCGAACCGCTTTTTGGAAAATCCAGCGAGTGTTAAAGTCAAAGTCAAAGTCAAAAATCATTTATTTCAATAAAATCACACAAGGATCACTTTGAAACGTCTTAGGAACTAGGTGAAGCTACGCCGATTCCACGCGACCAAGCCTAGAAGAATCAGGCAACAAACACGGCTTGGGGTCTATCTTTTTTTTAATGATCCTTTTCTTAAAGCTATGTAGAGCTCCAGTGTGATGCCAATCGAACAAGGTGAAGGCTCAAACAAGAATAATAATTAAGAAGAATTAAATTTAAGTTCGGGAAAAACTTAAATTGCTGCTTCTGTGGGATTATTGCAATTTGACAGGACACGTCTGTCGGGACAGCTGGTCTCTTATAAGTATTGATAAAATCGTTAGAGGCCATCTTGTCAATACAACTCACAAAAGACTAATTGGAAACAACAATAATAAAAATATTTTATAAGGCACGGGACAAATAAAGAAGTAATGTAATTAAAAAAACCGGCCAAGTGCGAGTCGGATTCGCGCACGAAGGGTTCCGTACCATTATACAACACTAGTTTTTAATTACCAAAAAAAATAATAACGTATTGTCAGTGTCTGTTACTAATTAAATTTAAGTAGTTAAAATTAAATTAAAAAATTAAAAAGAATATCCTTAAAAAAACACAATATTTAGTTAACCGTTTATTCATACGCACCTACCATGTGCTACTCATATTTTCACGATTCTATCCATTCATAAATATTATGAATATGGAATATGGTATTTTCTAGTACTGAGACCATAAATTAGTGCCAATTTTCGGTTAAAAAGAAACCTCGATAACTTTGTGATAGTGCAATAATTAATCATGCTGACAGTGCTCAGATCATAAGTAGCTTCTGCTGCAACGGTCATTTTATTTTTTTCGGTATTTTAAAACTATTATTGTATATAAAAACAGCAAAAAAAAAAGGGTGTTTTTTCCAATTCAAATATTTATTTTATTCTGTTTTTAGTATTTGTTGTTATAGCGGCAACAGCAATCATCTGTGAAAATTTCAACTGTCTAGCTATCACTGTTCATGAGATACAGCCTGGTGACAGACGGACAGCGGAGGCTTAGTAATTCAAATTCAAATTCAAACATCATTTATTTCAATAAAATCACAAGGATCACTTTGAAACGTCTTATGAACTAGGTGAAGCTACGCCGATTCCACGCGACCAAGCCTAGAAGAATCAGGCAACAAACACGGCTTGGGGTCTACTTTTTTTTTTTAATGATCCTTCCTTAATGCTACGTAGAGCTCCAGTGTGGTGCCAATCGAACAAGGTGAAGGCTCAAACAAGAATAATAATTAAAAGTCTACTCAAGTACGTACAACAATAAAAAAAATAACTAAAGAGCTTCAGCACAAATAGGGTCCCGTTTTTACCCTTTGGGTACGGAACCATAATAATACAGTTATTTATATAAAACGAGCGTTGTAAATAGTACGTAGATACATTGAAAAGAGACGGTCAGACTAGATGTGGATATGCCCTTATGATGCCGTCTGTTACACCGTAGTGTAACTTTCATGTGCCAAATGTAATGCTAGGACGTGCCTCTGACCAACCTCTTTAGGCATCTTTAAGTATCTGAGCGCCTGGATATCTGAGAGGATGTCTACCGTACTTGGGGATTACAGTCGTGATACGTTGTGCAACAATCTATACTAGTTTAAACTATCTATACTTACTAATATTAAAAATGCGAAAGTAAGTCTGTCTATAACGTTATCACGGCCAAAATGCTGGTCCGATTGTGATGATATTTCATATAGAGATACTTTGAAGTGTTAGGACGGACATGGGCTACTTTTTTTCCAAAATTTATTTTTGATTTTCAGGAATTTCAATGTATAACTAATTATTCTGAAAAAAAAAAATATAATATATCCTATGTTACTCACTGATAATGTAGATTTTGATAGGGGAAATATTTTTTAAAATTGGTCCAGTATTTTTTTAGTTTATCCGGTACAAACAAAAACACAAAAATATATATATTTTACCACTATATAGTAGTGTAGATAGTGTAGATAAACATATTATACAATATACATACAACAATAATTAAATTCCTTGATACTACTTGGTAATTAAGTAATTACCTAAAGTTAATAAGTAAATTATAGTTTTAATGTAATTATATTGCGTTGGTACATAATTACAATAAAAATAAAACCTGCCAAGTGCGAGTCGGACTCGCGCACGAAGGGTTCCGTACCATTATTTATAAAAAAGGCAAAAAAACACGTTTGTTGTATGGGAGCCCCACTTAAATATTTATTTTATTCTGTTTTTAGTATTTGGCAAAAAAAATACGTTTGTTGTATAGGAGCTTATTATATATATTTTATTCTGTTTTTAGTTAAGTTTTGAAAATGAATGAACACATTGACTCGATGAATGAATGAAGTACTCATGCCTTCGTGATAAAGCTAGTATAGATATAGGAAGATAAGTAAATTTCCCGCTCCTTATCCGCGTTCGGTGTGACGGCGCCATGACACCTTAAATGTCAGCGTCATTGTGACAGTTTTTTTGTTACGATCTCAAAAAGCTTCCTGCTCCGCCCGAGAGATCGAACGCTTTGTAAATATTAACACAGAGCTTACAATGTTACAGAGGTGTTATTAACTTTTTGTAGGTAGTTGTTTATTTTCTTTATTTATGTACTTAATAACTAGTTTTTACCTGCGATTTCGACGGAGTAGATTCGGAAAATCGGTTTTGGAGACTTTATAAAAGAAAAATTTGGGAAAAAGTAGCCTTTGTGCATCCCACGACTTTAAGCTATCTCTAAGTGAAATTTCATCAAAATTAACCCATCGGTTTAACCGTGATAAGGTCACAGACAGACAGAGTTGGTTTCGCATTCATAATATAGTATAGAATAGCGACCCGCCCCGGCTTCGCACGGGTGCAAAAGAGATAGAGAGAGCGTAAAAAAATGTGTTTATTTACGACATCACTGATACTTTTCACTGAGGTTTTTAACCTCAGGTTCTATTATATATTTTTTTGCAAATATTGTCCCACGGTAGCCGCAAAAGTATACCTACATTTTTTTTTCTAGTTTTCAAACTTTCAGACAGCAGACAGGTTCTTTGCAAAAAAGGATAGAGAAACACACACATGACGAATTACATGTCAATACCATGTAATAGTCTGTCGGGTCTCGCGTTTAAGAACTGTACGAAACATGTTCAGTTATTTTTAAGCCCCGACTCAAAACGAGGGGAATATGGTTATTATAATTTTTTATTATCTAATATTCCCCGCTCGCGTGGTACTATATGTTATTCCAGGAGATAAGCTATGTATATTCCAAGTTTCATCCAAACCCGTTTGAGCCACAAACATCCAAACATCCCCACAAACTACCGGATGTATAATTTTAGTAAAATTTGAAACAAACTCGATCTATTTAAAAAAAAAAAATAGGATTACGACGGTAATCCCCAAGAACGATAGACATCCTCTCAGATCTTCAGACGCTTAGATCCTTTGAAGATGTCTAGTGGGGGTAGTCAGAGGCACAACATCCATTACAAACATTATATTTGGCACATGTCCACATTTTGCAGTAGTTAGCATTCCATACGTGACAGATTGCAAGCCCATCGCCGCTTATAAGAACACTAACTGGTTTCCTCACGATGTTTTCCTTCACAGTTGTAAGCACGTGTTTTTGATGCGCATATAAATTTTCGAACAGAAAAATCCATTGATGCTCGCCGGGATTCGAACCCACGACCTTCAGATTGAAAGTCAAGGTACATCCCACCTGGCCAACACGGATATAATTATATTAGATAGCTATTTTAGAAAATCAAAATTCAAACGCGTTCCTTGCCCACTGTAACCCGAAACATATCCTTGTCCACGCCCCAATAAGCTCTGTCCCTTCATAACTCTACCCAATGATAACCACTGATAACCCTCAAAAACCGCACCCCTATCACCGTGCAATAAGGCTCAAATTCCAGGCCAAAGGAACCGCGCTACACTTTCAATACATTAAGTTACAACTAAGGGGTTAGTATAAAAGGCCACGGCAGAATGAAAATAGTATTCAGTAGCTATCGAGCAGTCAACAAGAAGTGCACGATGAGATTCCTGGTACGATTTATCTTATGATAACATAACAGTGATAACGAAATCGACTTGTGCCTAAATCTAAAAAAAAAAGTTTTTGCGCCCGTTTTTCATTCCCGCCGAAAAGTGACAGCGAGCGTTCGGAAAGTGTTTAACTAACGAGGAAATGTGGATTGCTTTTTGTAAATTTGTGACAGCGTGATTGAAAGATATCCTATCAATCATGATGATGATAGAAATGTTTTCTTTGTCCACCAATAGGATGGCGGAAAGCGGTCACAAATTTAAATAAAAACCATAAAAGTAAAATTTAAAATCGTTTACTGATTTGTCATTCCTAATTTAACCCTTCAAAATAAAAATAAAAACATCTTTTATTGTAGTTACCGTGCAAAATGTATGATCTTCATTCATACTTTATCTCCAACTGTCATTGTCAATCCTATAAAAAATAATAACTAATAATAACAAAGCAAAGAGCATATTTCACATTCCACCATTTTTCTATTATAAAATCTTCATTCATACTCTAAATTCAATTGTCATTGTCAATCATAAAAATGGCGCTAAAATCGTAAAAAGCTGAGAGCGTATTTCATATTCCACCGTTTCCGTTATCACTATAAAAATGCGGATGCAAACTTGTCAAATAAAAAAGTTATAACTCAATAATATATAAAAACTAAACTATAATTGAAAATGACAAGGCTGTACACGCATGAATACTTAGCTAATAAGTTTAGCATTATACAAAGTTGTTTATACTAATGGCTAATATAATTTAAACCTTATGCTATCGAGATAAGAGTCATTGAAACAGCATATTTTAAGTTGCATGTTCAGCAATACATCAGCCAAATGTCAATCATGTTTATTGCATACTTTTTCGATGCACAAAACAATTGGCACATGATACGAATAACTTTATCTGTCAAAGTCATATTTCATTTCTCGTTTTCAATCAACGAAAAGAGGTGGTTTTTAATTCGAAGCGTACACTTTATTTGGTATGATGATTTTTCTTTTATGTAGAGAATAGTAAAAAGTTGATCACATTTAAGTAGGACTAGTAATTTTTTTCACAAAACTTAATAAACTAATATCGTCTCTAGACTTCTCGATTGGTCAAAACATTTATGTCGGTTGTCTTTTTATTTTTTTAAATGTAATGGTTACATATCAATGCTGTCCTTTTATATGACTATCTCTCTAGGACATGCTTTAGATGACAAATTGCCTAAAAATGTCACTAAAGTTAGCTAATTTACATAAGTATTAAAAGCCATAACATGATAAACATAGTTTTTACAAAATATCCCCCCAGATGCTTTTTATTAGATCGGCGAAAACGCGGTAATTAATCTCTACGTAGAATGATTGACAAGTGACAACCACGATAGTTAAATAGTAAAAAAAAAACAGTTATTCGGTTATTATTAAAAAAATAACAGTTACAATAACATATAATCTGAATAGGCGTTGTTACGAAATCGAAGGTTACCTCGTACGGTTATGCGTATTCGGTCAGACGTGATAAGAATATAATTATGTTTGTCTATGGTATCAAGAGTCTACATTGTCTGTCTGTACCTAGTTAATCTGCTGGTTGCATAAAAAAATCTACAAATACGCAGTATTGAGCTTGAATCTAAATTATTTGATCTTTTTCGTTCAGAATGGCGCAATTTAAAATTCCTTTTTTGGTGTCCATAATCAGTAGGTACATGTTATCGTTATAAATAGGATCACGACTGTAATCCCCAAATACGGTAGACATCCTCTTAGAGAACTTGAGACTATTCTCAATACAAGTCTCTAAAAAACAACACCTTCCTTTTCGTCGTTTTAAAATTGTCACAAAGTCGAGCAATGTGTTCCAATAATTAATGTATGTAACTAATCGATTTAGGGCCGATTTTTGAATCATCAGATAAGTGTTAACTGTGGAATAAAATTGCAATTTTCCATACAATATGTCAAATTTATTCAACAGTTGGCCCTTATCTGATGATTGAAAAATCGGCCCTTAATGTATTTATTTGACGTGTTTCAAGGTCGAGTCTATATTTAGTTATGTCATGGAACTAATTAATAGAACCATTGTCAGGGTCGGCACGTACTCGTATGTACGCAAAAAGTGAATAGGCTTCTCGCCATGTCATTGGGTTTAGAAAAAAATACTAATCGGGCCAAGTTTTGCGTGTGATTTTCACTGATTTAATATCAGTTTAAGGGGACTCTGAGGGTGCAGTGGCGTAACCAATTGATTTTCAAGTATTATCTTTTCATTTAAAATAAATATGTAGAAAATTTTGTAGTAAATAAGATGACATATTTATCTGACAAAAATTATTTCGAAAGATATATTTATTTGAGGCGCCAATGGACACTCAGAGCCTGAATAACTGAAATTAATGTCATGAATGTTATATTCATTACTATTTTCATAAACACATCTTTGTCAAACACAGTCCGACTACAATGCCCAAAAATCTTAGAACCAAGCAAAACTAAATGTGACAGCCACAAAAAAAGCCGCGAAAGATCCTTCAGCGTAATAACGAAAAATAACCGTTTCGTCACGTGTTTCACGCGAATACCCTAAAAACGCTAAGCATGTGAATACCGTGTCATCACCGCTTCGCTTTACGAAAATAATTGGTGGAATAATTAAGTTTGTAGTATGGAATGTTTGAATATGTAAGCCAGTATTATTCGTTTCATTTCACGGTCTGTTGAGTAAGAAATAACAAGTAGTAGGCATCAATGACTAAAGCTAGCTAGAAAAAGTATAATACTGACTTCCGCTCGCGTCTTAGCTCTATGCTAATCTAGGTCACAAACTATGTATATCTGTTTCAAGTTTCGGTTTCGGTAGATATAACTCACAAACTATATAATTAGAATATTAGTAGAATGCATAAATATGTTCTTATACTTATTCGTTGTTCAACAATGCATAAAATTTGATGTACAATTACCTAGTTAATGATATCCTTACGTAAATCTTAGAACTCTGATATTAAATTGTACTAGGATATATATTTTATTATGTATATATAAAATTTACAAAAACCTTATTTTTTTAGTTGCCTGATATATAATAAATCCTGATATATATGTCTGTTTGTAGCTCAATCACGCCCAAACATCCAAACAGATTTAGATAAAACTTGGAATATATATAGCATATATCCTAGAGTAGATTAAAGGATACTTTTTAACTTAACCTAAGTCGAAGTCGCGAGAAAAAGCTAGTGATTTGATAAAGTATTCCACCTACTTTACAGGTTGATATCTATTTAATTGATCTAACTAATCTCTATACGAAAGGATACGCATTAACGCAGTGATTGTCTAATTATAATTTAATTTATGCAAATAGTCAAGGCATCCACGCGATGTGATAGACAATTGCAAATCCATTTAAGGTTTTCGAGGGTTAATAAATAGTGAATACATTCGAATAGAAATTAGACCTATTAGTATCACTTCGTACGGTTTGCTGACGTTTCGGACACTTTGTCCGAACAGTCATACTTACAAAGTTACTTTGGAAAATTGGAAAAGAAAATATGATCACGTCAAATAGGTAGACAATAGACATCCTCTTGGATCTCCAGACGTTAAGATCCTATAAGATAGTCAGAGATACGCTCAAACATCACATTTCATTATGTGCACCCACATTTTGCAGTAGTTAGCATTCCACACGTGACAGGTCGCAAGCTGTCAACACTAATGCTTGCAATAACAACAAATGAAAAAGGATCGCGACTGTAATCGCCTTGTACAGCAGACATCCTCTAAGATCTCCAAGTTTAAGAAGATGGAAGGCTCACAGTCGCATTGACTCACATCCACATATATATCACACACTAAATATATCTATTTTCTTTGTTACAGATTGCTTTCGCCGCCGTCCTCGGCTTCGCCTCCGCTGGCCTCATCTCCCCCCTGGTTTACGGAGTGAACCCAGGAGACGCACAGGTACCTATTATATTAAATTGCCAATGTGTAACTGTCAACAGTCTTGAGGGTCCATGCTAAGGTAACAGGCCTTACTCTGTAAAACGATTACGACATTATCGACAACAGTGACAATGCTCCGATATATTCAGCCAAACCGCACTCTTAAAAATCGTCATCTGTAGCTGTAGAACTTATGATGTCAATTGTTAAAAGTAATGTCGGTCGATCCATCTTTCAAAATATAGTCGAATATACCCGATATATCGTTGATCGTTTTCAAGAGACCCAGGAACCAAAGATATAGTGGTACTAAAATGTCACTGTATGTCCACTGATTCGAAAAGTCATAGCACCTCCGATATTAAACTTGAATATGGATATTCAAACACTGTTACTGGGTTTCATGTTATGTATTCATTCGTAGTTACTGATACCACAGATTTTCTAGTGTTGGGCCAATGTGACTTATGATTTTGGGTATTGTATTAACTATTGTTTTTTTTTCAGGCCGCCGCTATTGACACAGCCGTTAATTTGCAAGACCACGCACGCGCCGTCGGCGAAGGAAACGCTCGTGCCAATGAAGCCGCTATCCAGTGGAACACAGAGGCTGTCAGACAGGTATGTCATTGTATGCCATCGTCAACAATACTTTTTAGCTTTGTTGACGCTTGGACTAGTGATACAAATGTTTATGGCAAAATGCATCCTAGAGAGTAAGACGTGAGCTGACGCCATATAAGCAAAACTACATCTATACGCCTTCGCAAACAGACTTCCACCCCTACTGCAACCTCTTAGGGCGTTGAATTCTTCTTTAAAAGGAATACCCTTCAAATTTAAAGTTTCTAGAACCAGCAGTTTAAGCTGTACGTTGATAGATCAGTCAGTCAATAACGCAACAGTTTTATAAATTAAAAACATGAAATAGTATCACGACTGTAATTCCCGTGTACGGTAGACATCTTCACAGATCTTCAGGCGGCCAGATCCTTGTAGATATCTAAAGATTATGTTTAGCACAATACCCAGATTTTGCAGTACCATTTTATAATGTCTTTAAATTTATATATTAATAAAATTTCGTCTTTTTTATAAAAAAACAGGTAGCCGAGACCAACCGTGACCTGAACCAGAACGCATACTGGAACTCCGTTGCCGCCAGCCAGAACTACGTCGCCGCCGCTCAGTCCCAAGCCGCTGCCGTTGACGGAGTCGTCGCTGCCCGCGCTGCCCATATCGGTGCTGGCCACCTTGGAGTCGCACCTTACGGCCTATCCCCTTACGGAGTTGCCCCTTACGGTCTCGGCGTTCACGGCCTCGGCGTCCACGGACTCGGCCTCCACGCTTGGTAAACCCGATACGCGAAACCATCCATCCGAAATAACAGTTATAACTGTTAACGTTGCGCAACGGTTATATCGGTTATTTCGGATAGCGGTTTTCGATAACGTTTTCGATTGGTTTATTGATTGAAAACGATATCGATCGGTCTTGTCTGGCAGCGTTGTCACGTTGTCAGATAACGTCGTTGCTCATTAGTTAACGGAACACGCTCAATGTAAACAAAACGGTCTCAAAGATGTAACTCTCTTTGTAAATAAAAAAAAACGCCATCACTGCCAAAGTGTAAATAAAACACATTAAAAACTTATTCTGTTATTTTCCCTTTCCTATATACATATATTAAGCTCCTATTCTTAGGGCGGCTTTCCTAAATGTGTTTAGCACGCTAAATACATTTAGGAACTTGTCAAGTCATACAAATACGTCAAATTTAAATAAAATTAGCCACTAAACAGTTTTAGCGATTGTTGTGCAAGCCAGTCTTAATGTAGTAGACAGATAGATACATATTACATTATTGTTTACCAGAAATCCTTATTGTAAACAAGAAAATGATTATACAAACAATTTCCGAATTACGTACAATACGCGGCCTTATCGCTAAAGAGCGATTATTTCAGGCAACCTGAAGTTTGTTAGGTAAATTAGTATTGTAGTACAAATAGAAAGAAATAGGGTTCAGGCGCTTTTGATTATGCCTAAAGGTGGTAGTCAAAGGCACGACCAAACATTTTGCAGTAGTTAGCATTCCATACGTGTTAGGTTGCAAGCCCATCGCCGCTTATAATGCTAACTGGTTTCCTTATGAATAATAGCCTAACCAGTAATAGCCTAATACC
The DNA here is from genome assembly GCA_912999785.1 of Hydriomena furcata. NCBI lineage: Eukaryota > Metazoa > Arthropoda > Insecta > Lepidoptera > Geometridae > Hydriomena > Hydriomena furcata. The sequence continues at coordinate 2,544,527 of OU538845.1, forward strand.
AAAACATGTGATATGAAGACATTCGTATTCACTAACATTGCTATGTAATAATTACGTTAATTAAAAAAGCTTATAAAAAGTTATGAGTTCATACATTACAATCAGTGAGTGAACAATCAATCATCCCTTGTTTTCCTATCCTTAGGGTTAGATTTTCTTTTTAAAATGTATATTCGACCAACTTCGAGGTATGTCCTTTAAAATAAGAAAAGAATTATCAAAATCGGACTACTGTGTAAAAAGTTATGCGCTATGCATAAAAAGTATATACGCGTCGACTTGAGAAACTCCTCCGTTTTACGTCTAAAACCGACGAAAATAAAGTTATGAAGAAATTAATAATCCCACAGTCCCACATAAATATTAATTAAATTGGATCAAATTTTGACTATTCTTTATACAGTAAGAAATATTTTTTTTATTTAAGAATTTCGAACTAACAACAAAATTTTCTGTCGAAGTCGGTTTTTAGGGTTACGTACCCAAGGGGTAAAAACGGGACCCTATTACTGACTCTGCTGTCCGTCTATCTGTCACAAGGCTGTAGTTGAATTTTTCACAGATGATGTATATCTGTTGCCGCTATAACAACAAATGCTAAAAACAATAAAATAAATATCTAAGTGGGGCTCCCATACAACAAACGTGTTTTTTTTTTGCCGTTTTCTATAGCTAATGGTACGGAACCCTTCGTGCGCGAGTATGTCTCGCACTTGGCCGGTTTTTTTTTTGTTTTACAACGTAATTACTAATTATACACATTCAAATGGTGCCGATTCTGTTGTAAACACAAACTGACTTATGTCGTAAAAATACTATCGATCATATTCCTTTTGCCACAACTAGCTTTACGGAGTGATCAAGAAAGAACTATATAGAACGAAAAGAACTCCGCCTTTATGACAAGTTTCGTAGGTATATTTAAAACCCTTTTAATTAAGCGATTATGACCTTTCGCGTATGGTAATACTGTTCAATTACAATTGAATGCTGGTTAGCGGGTGGTAGTCGATTTCTAGTTTGCCTTGGAGAGGGCATAGGCTTATGGTACACACGGACGAATAAATCAACGAGCAAAAATAATTAAAAAAACCGGCAATGTGCGAGTCGGACTCGCGCACGAAGGGTTCCGTACCATTATCTAAAAAAAACGGAAAAAAATTATCATGTTTGTTGTATGGGAGCCCCACTTAAATATTTATTTTATTCTGGTTTTAGTATTTGTTGTTATAGCGGCAACAGAAATACATCATCTGTGAAAATTTCAACTGTCTAGCTAGCACGGTTCATGAGATACAGCCTTGTGAGAGACAGACGGGCAGCGAAGTCTTAGTAATAGATCCTGTTTTTATCCTTTGGGTATGTATTGTACATGATGCAAATAAATTAATAAATAAATAGTTCCACAAAGTTGACTCCGAAACATTTTAGGCGACGTGTTGCGGAATAAATAAATAAAATAAACATACGAAGCATTATCACAAACAAAAAAAAAAGTATATAAATATTCTATCAGTTATCTGGTTCTCATAGTACAAGCTTTGCTTATTGGGGCTAGATGACGCTGTATAATAAATGAACTTTAATAAATAAATATTGGTTGGCATTATCAACCAATATTTATTTATTAGGAGGCTCCCAGTCGCTGATTGCTCTTTTTCGAAACGAAAAAAGAAATACTTCTGAACAAGCCACATCTCCTATTTTTATAAGTATATTACTTCAGGTTCCTACCTAGATTTCTATTAAGCTGAAAACATAATAGCAGAAACTTTTCACGATAAAGATATTATTTCAAAATGATACGTTTTAGAATTTATGATCGAAATATTTTATATACCTACTATTAAAATCAACTTGTGATTTATTGTTAAAGATAGGTAATATGTAGATCTAAATTTCTATTAGAATAGATTTTTGATAAGTAATTAGACATAATTTATATCATTAATTTATTCGAAAAGCTAAGGCGGACCACGCTCCGACGTGTGTTTGTCGTCATTGCAGCGGTCGGTAGGATTATTTATCGAAGTGATTAAAGATATATACATAAATACTATACATTATAAAAAAGGAGATGTGGCTTGTTCAAAAGTATTTATTTTTTCGTTTCGAACAAAAACAATCATCGACTGGGAGCGCCTTAAGGTTCAAAATAAATAAATCAATAGGATTATTCGCCAACATGTTCACCATTCTATCCGCCCGTGTGTCTCGTAAAAGGTAGCATTTATATTAAAATAATTTATGAATGCGGATCACCTTGAGCACGCCTTAAGAGACTTGGTATTATTATTTAGCATACCTTATTTTCAACTTGCATTTCCTTAGTATATGCACTGTGGGTCTATTTTGTAAAAACATGATTATCATGTTATATATATGTGTATGTGTTGGTGGACATTTCACACAGCGCCATCTAGCCCCAAACTAAGCAAAGCTTGTACTATGGGAACCAGATAACTGATAGAATACTTATATACTTTTTTTTTGTAAATACATACTTATTATACATATTAACACCCAGACACAGAACAAACATCTATGTTTATCACACAAATATTTGCCCTGGGTGGGGATCGAACCCACAACCTACAGCGCAGTAGGCAGAGTTACTACCAACTGAGCTGTGAGGCCAGTTATGGTACTGAATGCCATAATACCTACGCTTTTTATGCATTTAGGCACCTATACCTACGCTTCCAATACAATACCTAGCGTAGGTATAGGTGCATAAACTGTGTATAGTTACTATGAAAAGTATACAGATTAGGTATTCTCTAACATTAGGTATTGCATTCAACATCATAACATGATAATCATGTTTTTTACAAAATAGCCCTGCTGGGCGTAGGCGGGGTACAATAATTCGATATTGCGACACAGATTGGACTCGCCTCGCAGCTCAGTTGGTAGTAACTCTGCCTTCTGCGCTGTAGGTTGTGGGTTCGATCCCAGGGCTAATATAACTTAGATGTTCCGGAACCCTTTTGCTGCTGTAGCACATAGCATTTACCTATATATTTTTTTTTATTTTCTCACTTTGTTTTTCTAAGTGTTTTTTTAGCCTATAAGTTAGATTTAAGTTTAAAATGTTTTTAATTTTTTCATTTTTAAGGTTACATAAGAGGGTAAAAACGGGACCCTACTACTAAGACTTCGCTGTCCGTCTATCTGTCACAGGGCTGTATCTCATGAACCGTGCTAGCTAGACAGTTGAAATTTTCACAGATCTTGTATTTCTGTTGCCGCTATAACAACAAATACTAAAACCGGAATAAAATAAATATTTAAGTGGGGCTCCCATAAAACAAAACGATTTTTTTTTGCCGTTTTTTACAGATAATGGTACGGAACCCTTCGTGCGCGAGTCCGACTCGCACTTGGCCGGTTTTTATGATTTTTCTTTGTGCATATTTGGTAGGTATAAGAATAGGTCGTAGGGGGTATTTCTTATACCCCTAAGTGATAAGGGTGACATAAAATTCAAGAAAAATTGAAAATTCTTTTTCTCTGTTAGATTATTGAAATTTGACAGAACAACGTCTGTCGGGACAGCTAGTAATAAAATATACGCATCGAATTGAAAACCTCCTTTTGTCGTCGGTTGTAAATTAGCCAAATCGGTAGAGCTGTTCTCAAATGATATTTCATCATACACGGGGCAATTTTTATTTTTATCCTAATCTTAATAATATTATAAATGTGAAAGTTTGTGAGTTTGTGCCTCAATCAGGCTTAAACGACAAGACGGATTAAGTTGAATATTACTGTAGATGTAGATATAATGCCCGAATAAATAATAGACTACTTTAAAATATGAAAAACATCCCCAAAATTATAAAAAACGCAAAAATGATGATTTATGTATGCAACAAATGCGCTAGTGTGCAACAAATCTGGCAACACAGACTAAAAACATTCAGTCTTTTCTATTAGATTATTGAAATTGGACAGGACAACGTCTGTCACGGGTCGGCTAGTTATTTATATATTTACGAGTTTATTTAAACTTACCTTAAAATTATAAAAACACGATGACTACCGATGATGAAGCTCAGCTACCAGCGACTTGATTTTGCAAAATAGACCCTATTCCACTTACCTTTAGGCTCACTATTGCCTTTCAGTTGCTCAGCTTTCGCCTGCAATTTTGTTTGCATATTTTCAGCACCTTCTTTCATTTTTGCTAGTATACCTAAAAAGAAAAAAAAAACAATTGATTAAATATGAAAAAATATGTAAAAAGAACTATATTTTGTAATGGAAAAACAATATGGCGGCTTACAGCATACCGGTGTACCGGTGTGTGTAAGATTTACCGGTATATACCGTTAATTTTTACCGACATTTTGGCAAGTATACTTAAAAAAAATATTAATAAACAGAAATACCAGACTTCAGTTTTACCAGGTACATCTAAACATACTGCTAACGATTATGTTACTTTGGAAATCTAAAATACCGGTATATACCCTTAAGTACCGATTTTATAGAGTTAAGTGGCAACACCAACGGTCTCAGTAGAACAACAGCGCTGTCCATAAATAATTTTAATTTCTATGTATTAATCAATACTTCAAGTAGGTAAATAAATACCGGTATAAATAACCAAAAGTACCGGTTACTTATTTCGGTTCACGCAACGATAAACACATTAAAATTATAACAATCAAATAATATAAAGTAAATTTAAGGTGATAAAGACCCGTGTCAAAATCAAATAGTTATTATAACAATCGTTGAGTTATCCATGGCCAATATGCTTGTGTAAGAGGAGTGGGGCAAGATATTGGGCACAAGTAGAAGAAGGAGGAAGAAGGGTGATGAAAAAGGTAAGAAGGAGGGAAGCAGGGGGAAATAAGAAGGTAAGAAGGGGGTTAGGATTGTGTTAGGTCTGTTATACCCACCATGTTTGTCCTTTTCTTTTAGTATCCTTTCCATATCTCCAGCCTTGTCTTTGACGCGGCCGAAGAAATCTATCCATAGCGGTAGCGTGTACAAAACAACATATTTTTGCAATAATTGTATATGTATATCGAAGTTAAAGTCATTATCAAAAGGTATATTTATTCCAATAAAATCACAAGGATCACTCTGAAACGTCTTAGGAGCTAGGTGAAGCTACGAATGTTACTTGCGACCGAGTCCAGAAGAATCAGTCAACAATTGTTGCAGTAGAGCGTACCTATTATTTTAAAGTGGATTATAATTATGTATTTTGTAAATACATACATAACACCCAAACAAACAAACATCTATATTCATCACACAAATGTTTGCCCTAGGTGGGCAAACTACTACCAACTGAGCTAAAAATACAACCGGTATTTATATTTACCGGGATTAAACCTCTAAACTAAACAGTTTAGAGGTTTAATCCCGGAAACTCCTTTGTGAGTGCTGTATTCCTTTTAGTGTGCTGAGACACACTAAAATGAATGCACCCAAACGCGGATCCACCGTTGTGGGCACTATGGGCATGCCCACAACCTTGTGACGTCACAATTTTAATTTTGCAATTTTAATAAAGTGTCATTTTGAGGGTTCCGCAAAACCGGACCCTATCTATGACTCTGATGTTCGTCTGTCTGTCTGTCACTAGACAGTTGAAAGTGCCCATAATGGGTGTCAGTCATGTCATGACCATCATGACCAGCTGACTGTATCTGCGCCTGAATGCCTTAAAATTTTAAGTTTCCACGATCAGTGCTTTAGGCTGTGCGTTGATAGATCAGTCAGTCAGTCAATCAGTCACTCTATAAAACTATATTGTTAGCAGTTTCTTTCATCGGACACAGAATGGAGAATTGCCCGCCTACAAAAGCCAGGCGCACACTTGGTTCGGGGGCAGTTGTTCGTTGGCGTTCGAGGCGTTTACATCACTTAGGTTATCGTTCTCACAAGTCGTGACGCATTAGCCTTATTTCTTGTCGAGAGTTATTAACGTTTTGCAGTGTAAATTCATGTAAATTTATGATTGTGTCGTTTAGTTCCATTTTGGTTGTTTATAGTTGAATTACATAAATTCTGTTCAGTAAATTGAGTTTGGTTACAGTTATATTTTTTTTTTTTTTTAGTAAGAAACACTAGGAATAGATTAAAGATAAATTTAATCTATTCCTGGTGTTTCTTGCAATATATATATTATAAAAAAACTGACCTGATATCCGTTTGGTGGCGTCAGGGCTCGCAGACTGCGTCAGGGCTGCCACCTTCATGTACTCGCTGGTAATCAGGCCGGCTGCCTTCAAGAAAAATACAATATTAAACAAAAAATAAAATATCCTCTTATCCCAGGCAGTTTATAGGCACGATTGACTAGATCAAAGCGTGTGCTGCTTTTTGAATTTGTGCTGAGGCTCTTTAGTTATTAATTTATTTATTGTTTACGTACTTGAGTAGTACTTTTAATTATTATTCTTGTTTGAGCCTTCACCTTGTTCGATTGGCATCACACTGGAGCTCTACATAGCATTAAGGAAAGGATCATTGAAAAAAAGGTAGACCCCAAGCCGTGTTTGTTGCCTGATTCTTCTAGGCTTGGTCGCGTGGAATCGGCGTAGCTTCACCTAGTTCCTAAGACGTTTCAAAGTGATCCTTGTGATTATATTGAAATAAATGATATTTGAATTTGAATGGTTTCGGCAGAATAACAGCGCTGACCTATCCTCGTATAGGAAAGCATAATGCTGAGCCGGGACCCTTTTGCTGCTGTAGCACTTGCCAAATATAATGTTTGGACGTACCTCTGACTACCCCCACTAGACATCTTCAAAGGATCTAAGCGTCTGGAGATCTGAGAGGATGTCTACCGTACTTGGGGATTACAGTCGTGATTCTATTTAGTTTTTTTTTAGCATCCATTCGTGACAGTTTGCAAGTCCGTCATCGCTAAACTGTTGCAACTTACTTCCAAACTGGCTGGACTCATAGCTGAATACTCTTCGCTGAGCAGTTCCACGATGAGACCTTCGATATCGAAGAACAAGATGTGGCTCTCTGGATCTGTAAAATAAATGAATGAATGAATGAACAAATGAATGAATCCTAATAATATTATAAATGTAAATGAAAGTTTGTGTGTTTGTATGTATGTTTGTTCCTCAATCAGGCCTAAACGATAAAACGGATTAATTTGAAATTTGCTGTAGATGTAGATATAATGCCCGAATAAATAATAGACTACTTTGAAATATGACAAAACATCCCAAAAACTATAAAAAAACGCAAAAGGGATGATTTCTGTATAGATGGCGCTGGTGTGCAACAAATCTGACATCACAGAATAAAAACATTCAGTCTTTCTATTCGATTATTGAAATTTGACAGGACAACGTCTGTCACGGGTCGGCTAGTAAATAAATAAATATTGGCGGACTTTACACACAACGCCATCTAGCCTCAAACTAAGCAAAGCTTGTACTATGGGAGTCAGATAACTGATAGAATACTTATATACTTTTTGTAAATACATACATACTTATTATACATATCAACACCCAGACACAGAACAAACATCTATGTTCATCACACAAATGTTTATCCCGGGTGGGGATCGAACCCACAACCTACAGCGCAGAAGGCAGAGTTACTACCAACTGAGCTGTGAGGCCAGTCAACTGATAGAATACTTATATACTTTTTTTTTCTAAATACATTTATTATACATAGTAACACCCAGACACAGAACAAACATCTATGTTCATCCCACAAATGTTTGCCCTGGGTGGGGATCGTACCCACAACCTACAGCGTAGGTAATAAATGAATGAACGAGCAAACAAATAAACAAATATTGGTGAATATTTAACACAGTGTCATCATGCTCCAAAGTAACAAAGCTTGTACTACGGGAGCCAGAACCAGACTGCTACTAGTGAACTGTGACAGTAATCTGTATCCATTCGACTGCGCCAAAAAGTTACAAATGTTTGGGGGTAGTTTGTGGCTAGAGGGCGATTTGTAAGACATTCACCATAAAAAAAACATAGAAATACGGCTGATTACCACTTTTTTCTTGTATTGCTGACGTTTCGAGACAATTCGATGCTCTTTATCTTGAAAATTCGCCAATCTGCCGTTGATCACGGTCGCGGACGATGCTCACGATGAAGAGCATCTGAATTGTCTCGAAACGTCAGCAATACAAGAAAAAACGTGGTAATTAGCCGTATTTCTATTTAAAATGATTAACAACCACGATAGTATTCATTCTATAAAAAAAAACTTATAAGAAAAATCCTACCGACTGCGCCAGAAAACCTTTAAGAAATTCTAGATGTTTACCTGCAGGGTTGGACCTGAAGCCTTGGACGGTCAACGGAGCCCTGCGGCTCCTGGCCGGCTCGGCTAGGGGGCCCAGACTGGCCGAGCCGGCGCCGGAGCCTAGGGCTGCTAGGCCGCGGGCCGTGGCCGCACGCATCGCGTTTATGTTACGGTGACGTAGGCCTCTGTGAACAAAAATCATGTTATTACTACCTTTTATTAAACTTGCCGAGTAAGCCGTGTTGGCCGAGTGGGAGGTACCTCGACTTTCAATCTGAAGGTCGTGGGTTCGAATCCCGGCGTGCATTAATGGATTTTTCTGTTCGAAAAATTTATATGCGCATCAAAAACATGTGCTCAAAACGGTGAAGGAAAACATAGTGAAGAAACCATTTAGTATTCTTATAATCGGCGATGTGCTTGCAACCTGTCACGTATAGAATGCTAACTACTGCAAAATGTGCCAAATATTATATTTGGACGTGCCTCTGACTACCCCAAAGTGTTTAGATATGGTTTTAAGCGTGTATCTTCCATGTTTTCTCATAATGTGTGCTAACTTTATGTTATTTTAATTTTATTTACCTGAAAAAGTGAACTGCCGGATTTGCAAGGCCCTGTAAATCGCTGCCAGCTGTCACGGATCCCCCGAGATCGTCTGTGGAGGTCTCGTCGCACGCCGACAACACCTCCTCGGCTATCATACCTAGGAATAGATTATGATTTCGAGGTTATGCTAATTTAGACTTTAACGTAATAGGAACAAAAGCGATCGAACTTTACGAAATTTTAGCTAGATGTTGGAAACAATAGAATAGGCTATTTGACAGTATGAAAAAATAAAGTATTGTTGATAGTAATCTATGTAAATTATGCCTTCATAAAGCGTTATGGAGATGGACAATGATTTATTTAAAAAAACCCATAATTTTAATTATCTATTTTTAAACGCCAGTCACGTGACACAATACTGTCCGGATATGTCGAATCGACCATGACGTAACATGCTTGTCAATATGTCATCGCCTGCCTTGAAAAACTTGACATTTGTTTATTTGTTGACAAGCATGTAACGTCACAGAAACTAGTGCGACGCCATTTGCATAAAGAAGCGTTTTTGCGGGTTATTTAAATTGACAATGAAGCGGATCACGAATGACACAAAAAAAACCCGATTGAACAAAATATTTGGAGTCACTGACTTGTTCACAGTTGTAGAAAAATAATTGCACGAAAAAATCTTTCGGTTACTATAAATTTGTTTAAAATAACAATCATGCAAAAACAACGATCTATCATCAAATTACGCAATTATTGCAAGATTTTATATTCAATTTGTTGCACTGGTCTCTATTTGTTTACAAAAAAGTCTCTGATTACGGAAACTTTAGATGTTTTTCTTTTTACAAGCTTCACTACATAGTATAAAGCAAAGTCGCTTTCCGCTTCCCGCGTCTGTATGTATGTATGTTTGCTTATATCTTTAAAACTACACAACGGATTTTGATGCGGTTTTTTTTAATAGATAGAGTGATTCAGGAGGATGGTTTATATCAGGGATGTTACGGAGCTTCGACTCCGACTCCGATAAGTCGGAACTTCCGATTGTTATTACAACTCCGACTCCGACTTCGGTTCCGACACTTTTAAATCGGAGGATGTGTGATACACATGTCATTAAAATTATTACTACAAGATTTTTTTTACATTTAAATTTAATAAACCAAAATAAAAATCAACACAAAAACAACCTTGGAGTGATTTTGATTTAATTTGTTAACTGTTAAATGTTAATAGGAAACATGGCAATTTTTATTTTTATTGTATGTAAATTGATTAAGTAAGTACTTTCAAATTTAAAAAAATCACTGAATAATGTTTTTATTCTTCTCTGCCGTCACTTCTGACTATTGATACTGCCTCCGACTCCGACTCCGATAAATTAAATTTAAAAACTCCGACTTCGGCTCCGATAAAATTACCTCCGTTACATCCCTGGTTTATATGTATTAAACCCGTGCGAAGCCGGGGCGGGTCGCTAGTTTATTATATTTGCAAACAATTTATCGACCATTTGTTGGAATCCGATTGAGGTGAAATTTTGCATACACCTTCAGTTCTGACAATACAATAATATGGTGACAGCGAGCTGATCTCATGATGGAGTCAGGAGCTGTTCAACGGATACTTACAACGGACTTCTTAGTATATAGTTCGGTTGAGTAAAAACTTTTTATACCTGTCAAGTTCCAATGACACAATAGATCGAAGGTGGATTTTACAAAAGCTTGTCTAGAATTTTTTTTTACTCGTTTGGCTTGGATGTTTTTCCCGTATATGATGACGATCTTACCATGCAGTACCCTGTCCAAATGTCCTGTCTCCATCTGCCACACATGAACTGTACCATCGCTGCATCCGACCACCATAAAATCGTCCGCCGGCCGCCATTTTATTGCCACTACAGGGAACAGGTGACGTGACGCGAGTGTAACGCATTTACGCTCGGTAAGACCTGAAATACAATTCATTGACATTACTAGTCGACCTGCGACAGACGTCCTGTCAGATTTCAATAGAAATAGAAATAGTTTATTTTTCAAATAACGTGGTACAAATCCTAATAATATTATAAATGCGAAAGTTTGTGAAAAGAAATGTATGTTTGTTCCACAATCAGGCCTAAACGACACAACGGATTAAGTTGAAATTTGCTGTAGATATAGATGTAATGCCCGAATAAAACATAGACTACTTTAAAATTTGAAAAACATCCCCAAACGATATCCAAAACTCAAAAGGGATGATTTCTGTATAGATGGCGCTGGTGTGCAACAAATCTGACATCACAAACTAAAAACATTTAGTCTTTTCTATTCGATTATTGAAATTTGAAAAAAATGAAAAAAATGAAAAATATATTTATTACAACGAAATAAAAGATTTAACTAGATACATAGAACTTAACTAAATTTACAAAATTGCGTAGAAAACAAATTGAGCAGACGGGATTTCTTTCAGTCCCTCACTAGGCTAGGCCTGTATCGAGGAGACTTGACTTAGGTTTACTTTAACGATGTGCCACAGGAGACGATACATAATAATATAACTTAAACGAGAACAATCATCACAAAAACCAACAAAGATACAAATATATTATAAATGTACATAATAAAATACATATAAATATAAATAATTAAATTATAGATAAATACGTGTGAGATAATAATAATAATATAAAATTTGGAGGAGAAGAATTTGACAAGACAACGTCTGTCACGGGTCGGCTAGTTATAAATAACTTATCTACTAAGAAAATATCACTAAATAGGTAGTAGGCATATTGAAGTTTAATTTCATTAGTAGGTAGTTACATGTCCGTACCCCCCGTGCTAGATTTAACTGTGTTACGGCAGGGTAATCGCAGAGTAACGCACGTTGCTATGACGACTGATGTCAACACTGATGAATTATTATTCTTGTTTGAGCCTTCACCTTGTTCGATTGGCACCACACTGGAGCTCTTCATAGCATTAAGGAAAGGATCATTAAAAAAAAAGGTAGACCCCAAGCCGTGTTTGTTGCCTGATTCTTCTAGGCTTGGTCGCGTGGAATCGGCGTAGCTTCACCTAGTTCCTAAGACGTTTCAAAGTGATCCTTGTGATTTTATTGAAATAAATGATTTTTTAATTTGAATTTGATACGCATTCTACCAAAATTCGTAATTTATTTTATCAGTACAAGGTTAGTACGGAAAAAATTGGAAGCTGCCTGAAATTGCCTTTTCCTATGTGACAAGCTGACCCGGCGAACTTCGTATCGCTTTAGAATTAACAAATGCTGTGTTAAGTTCCCGTTCCCGTTACTGTTTTCCTCCTTTTCTCTTGAAATTTTTCCTGAATTTTCTTTGCCTTATAAACCTCACGGAGCCCGAGACCTTTCCAACGAATGCAAAACCGTGGAAATAGGTTCGTGCGTTCTGGAGTTATAGCGTCAGGAAGGAAAACCCGACTTATTTTTATATTATAGATTATTACAAAAAAATATTGACAGAACAACGTTTGCCACGGGTCGGCTAGTCATAATAATAAATAATACTTACTTAGCAGTGTTACGCTGTGATCAGAAGCGACAGAACAGATGCACTTCTGGATTCGAGGCTGTAAAAAAAACATAGATATGTTTTAAAAACTAATGACAGAACATATAGAAAGAAACATGACTGGATATAACGCTTAATAAACGTTTTTGATGAATGCAGAATCTTTTTTTCACAATAACCGCAAAACATACAGTTGTTTTTGATGACAAAGATAACTTAAGAATATAATCTAGATAAATTACAGACAGAAACACGATTGGTGAAACTTTTCTCGATAGATTTATTTTCCAAAGTTGACTCTTCAAAAACACTAGTTTCGTTTTTAATCAAAACTATGAATAGCTAAACAGTTCATTTTTATATAATTCGTTAGATAATCATACTTGCTAAGTAAAATATAGACAGTTTCTTTTTAATCGACTTCAAAAAGGATTTTTTTAATTAAAAGCCTATACTTCCGAGGTGGTCCCATTACCACCAAATCAGCATCTGATGATGGGATTCCAAGGAAATCGAGAGAAACCTTCAAAATGTATGGGCATTGATAGTGGTTTTCAACTATAGACCTTGCCCTTCTTTCATTGGCATACACCGAGTGGAGGGCTCCTAGATCTAGCGGAGGGGGGAGCCCCCCACTACAATTTTTATTTATAAACATGAAGTCGGTTTTGTTTTTAGTTTTTTAAATGTAACTATTTAGTTTGATGGTTTTCAAGATAATGCTGTTTTATCACTTTTTCCGTCTTATCCGGGTAGACTCAGCCCATACAAAACCATACATCCTAATAATATTATAAATGCGAAAGTTTGTGAGTTTGTATGTATGTTTGTTCCTCAATCAGGCCTAAACGACAAAACGGATTAAGTTGACATTTGCTGTAGATGTAGATTATAATGCCCGAATAAATAATAGACTACTTTAAAATTTGAAAAACATCCAGAAAACGATAAAAAAACGATTTTGAGATTTCTGTATATAGATGGCGCTGGTGTGCAACAAATCTGACATCACAGACTCAAAACATTCTTCTATTCGATTATTGAAATTTGACATGAAACGACAGACTTTGTCCGTCTGTCACGGGTGAGCTAGTTTCATATAACACCTTAACCTATAACTTACGCTGCAATTAAATGGTGGCACGATCAGTTGCGTGATCTCACCGGCGTGGACGCAGAAACGGTGAAGCAAAACACCAGAAAACAGATCCCAGAGGCACACAGCAAAGTCTATGCCTCCCGACACTAGGTGAGCTTTGTCATATCTGAAAATGAAATAAAACAAATTATGAAATCCTAATCTTAATCTTCTTCTATCTATAATATAAAAACCGGCCAAGTGCGAGTCGGTCTCGCGCACGAAGGGTTCCTGTAAAAAACGGCAAAAAAACACGTTTGTTGTATGGCAGCCGCACATAAATATTTATTTTATTCTGTTTGTTATAGCTTCAACAAAAATACATCATCTGTGAAAATTTCAACTGTCTAGCTATCACGGTTCATGAGATACAGCCCTGTGACAGTCAGACGGACAGCGAAGTCTTAGTAATAGGGTCCCGTTTTTACCCTTTGGGTACGGAACCCTAAAAATTAAACGCACATTAAAACAAGTGCTCGAAACGGTTAAGGAAAACATCGTAAGGAAACCAGTTAGTATTCCTATAAGCGGCGATGGGCTTGCAACCTGTCACGTATGGAATGCTAACAACTGAAAAATGTGGGTATTGTGCCTAACGTAATGTTTGGACGTGTCTCTGACTGCCCCCTTTTCACATCCTCAAGAATCTAAGCAGCTTGAGATCTTAGAGAATGTCTACCGTACTTGGGGAATACAGTCGTGATCTTATCTATTTTTATTTTTATTTAATGTCAAAAGTTCACTCACCTCGGATGTACATGATGAGGGTAGATCAGACAGTTAACCCTTCCGTTGTGCCCCAGCAACAACTGGTGTGGCGGCCAGTCTGAAAGCAAAAAAAATATTTCGTTTTATAATCTAATTAAAAATATATTTTTAAAATCAAGCTTTTATAAATTCTAGGGCTTTAGTACTCGTCAAGTCAAATCCAACGAGCCCAAACACGACGTGGTTATGTTGTGTAGTTAGGCAGTTCCTATGGCTACATTCGAGCTCCATCATCAGACCATCTCGCTAGTACCATAATTTTATATTGTCATTGGAGATTGATAGGTATGCAAAGTTTTATCTCAATCAAACTATTTACTGAAGAGTTCCGTTGAACAGCTCCTGACTCCATCATCAGATCAGCTCGCTGTCACCATATCATTGAATTGTCACCGAAGTTACATAAGTATGCCAAATGTCAGCTCAATAGATTGAAGATAACTGCTTCAAAATTGATTTGCATGATTCCACCATAACAAACATAGTTACATACATACATTGCAAGTTAAATAAAAGCTTTTTAAGACGCTCCCAGTCGACGATTATTTTTGTTCGAAACGAAAAAAGAAATACTTGTGAACAAGCCACATCTCCTATTTTATAATGTATAGTATATGTGAATAAAGATGTACCCATCTTTAATCACTTCGATAAATAATCCTACCGACCGCTGCAATGATGACAAACACACGTCAGCGCGTGGTTCGCCTTTGCTTTTCGAATAAATTAATGATATAAATTATGTATAATTACTTATCAAAAATCTATTCTAATAGAAATCTAGATCTACATATTACCTATCTTTAACAATAAATTACAAGTTGATTTTAATAGTAGGTATATCAAATATTTCGATCATAAATTCTAAAACGTATCATTTTGAAATAATATCTTTATCGTGAAAAGTTTCTGCTATTATGTTTTCAGCTTAATAGAAATCTAGGTAGGAACCTGAAGTAATATACTTATAAAAATAGGAGATGTGGCTTGTTCAGAAGTATTTCTTTTTTCGTTTCGAAAAAGAGCAATCAGCGACTGGGATCCCCTTAACGAACGTGGTATCCATATCCACACGCTGGACAAGTGTCGTTGGTGCCAACGTGTGGAGCCGGCTTAAGGACCCATGTCAGATCCGTGGGAGATCTGACCTGTATTACAGGTTTTTACAACAAGCAAACCCATCTCAGACACCAGTTCTTTTCAAAACAGGTTAAAACAGCAGATTTACAATATTTACCTCGACGAGATGCGAATATCACAGCTAGCGAAGAAATTACATTTAAATAAAAAACGACGAAAATGTTTTGTACAATCGAAAAGTCAAGATATTCGTTTTTTAGGGTTCCGTTCCCAAAGGGTAAAAACGGGACCCTATTACTAAGACACCGCTGTCTGACGCGAGGCTGTATCTCATGAACCGTGATAGCTAGACAGTTGAATTTTTACAGATTATGTATTTCTATTGCCGCTATAACAACAAATACTAAAAACAGAATAAAATAAATTAAGTGGGGCTCCCATACAACAAACGTGATTTTTTTACTGTTTTTTATAGTTAATGGTTGGACTCGTACTTGGCCGGTTTTTAAGTATTTCAATATTTTCAATACGATTAAGTCGAATCGAATCGAGTAATTAATCAAATCAGTAAATACACTCTAAATCTACGCGAAAGAAGTTGCGAGTAAAAACTAGTCATATCTTATGCTAGCAAAGCAAGACAAAACATCGGTTGTAGATACTCGGCAGCGTGTCCACCAAGTTGCTGTGTGCTGCTTATTAAGTTTTTGCTGAAGCTCTTTAGATCATTTTTAGGGTTCCGTACCGAAAGGGTAAAAACGGGACCCTATTACTAAGACTTCGCTGTCCGTCTGTCTGGCACAGGGCTGTATCTCATGAACCGTGATAGCTAGACAGTTCATTTTTTCACAGATGATGTATTTCTCAAATACTAAAAACAGAATAAAATATTTTTTTAAGTTGGGCTCCCAAACAACAAATATGTTTTTTTTGCCGTTTTTTATAGATAATGGTACTTGGCCAGGTTTTTTGTTATATGGTTGAACCATCGGTTAATGTATTAGTTGACATGAGCCTTAGCAATAAGGAAATAAAACTAAACCAGGAAAATATGGATTAATATTATAATTTTCCTGTTTAGACTATCTACATTGGCACTATATTAAATTGGTGGACTTTACACACAACGCCATCTAGCCCCAAACTAAGCAAAGCTTGTACTATGGGAACCAGATAACTAGTAGAATACTTATATACTTTTTTTTGTAAATACATACTTATATTACATAGTAACACCCAGACACAGAACAAACATCTATGTTCATCACACAAATATTTGCCCTGGGTGGGGATCGAACCCACAACCTACAGCGCAGAAGGCAGAGTTACTACCAACTGAGCTGCGAGGTATCTTTGCATATGAATCTGATAATATATAATTCTTATCAAAATCGATAGCTTTCTAATAAATACATATAAGTGTATTCGAGGCCGTGTTGGCCGAGTGGGAGGTACCACGACTTTCATTTCGAAGGTCGTGGGTTCGAATCCCGGCGTGCATCAATGGATTTTTCTGTTCGAAAAATGTATATGCGCATCAAAAACACGTGCTCAAAACGGTGAAGGAAAACATCGTGAATTCGCGAGGAAACCAGTTAGTATTCTTATAAGCGGCGATGGGCTTGCAACCTGTAACGTATGGAATGCTAACTACTGCTACTGCCTCTGACTACCCCCATCTAGACATCTTCAAAGGAGGATCTAAGCGTCTGAAGATCTGAGGATGTCCACCGTACTTGGGGGTTACAGTCGTGTTCCTATTTATTTATTTTAAATATTTTACATAATAAGAATAAGTTTTTTTTTAGTTGTTGCTTTTTTTATGCACATGCCCACATTTTGCAGTAGTTAGCATTCCATACGTGACAGGTTGCAAGCCCATCACCGCGTTTATGAACACTAACTGGTTTCCTCACGATGTTTTCCTTTACCGTTTTGATGAAGAGCACCTGAATTGTCTCGAAACGTCAGCAATACAAGAAAAAACGTGGTAATTAGCCGTATTTCTATTTAAAATGTGTTACTCGTCTTAACAACGCAATAAATGTATTTGTTTCCTTATACCAAATTATTTAGTAGTTTTGAATTCCCATCTTGTGTTATCAACCACCCTTGACATTAATCATAATATCTTGTGTTTACACAACACTAAACATGTTATTGGCTTATAAGTTGTTTATATATTTAAAAAAACCGACCAAGTACGAGTCGGACTCGCGTACGAAGGGTTCCGTACCATTATCTTTAAAAAACTGCAAATAATCACGTTTGTTGTATGGGAGCCCCACTTAAATAATAATTTTATTCTGTTTTTAGTAATTGCTGTTATAGCCAGACAGACTAGACATCTTTAAAGGATCTAAGCGCCTGGAGATCTGAGCGGATGTCTACCGTACTTGGGATTACAGTCGTGATCCAAATTTTTTTTATATTTACAAAAAAAAGTATGTAATTGTATTCTATCAGTAATCCGGTACCTTTAGTACAAGCTTTGCTTAGTTACAAGCTAGATGGCGCTTTGAGTATTTTTAGGGTTCCGTACCCAAAGGGTAAAAACGGGACCCTATTACTAAGACTTCGCTGTTCTTCTGTCCGTCTGTCTGTCACAGGGCTGTATCTTATGAACTGTAATAGCTAGAAAGTTAAAATCCGTAAAAAGTATTTCTGTTGTCGCTATAACATCAAATAGACAACAGAAAAAAAAATATTTAAGTTGTATGTGAACAAACGTGTTTTTTGGAGTTTTTTATAGATAATGGCACGGAACTTTGCCACGGAACTCACTTGGCCGGTTTTATTTAAACAAATAGTTGATTAGTTTTTGTGTCAACAAATGAAATAAACATATTTTTGGAACAATATTTCCTTATATTTTTGCTTATAAATACAGCACCCGAAATTTTGATCAACAGTGTCTAACTACATTTCAACCAGTAAACTTCTATTAAGAAATCTTAAAAAACAAAATGGCTGCTATCAAGGCTGTGTCTGTCTTCTTCATCCTGCTGGTGGCAGCTTCGATGGTGATCGACGTCACCGAAGCCGCGTCCAGGGTTGGAGCTTGCGATGTGGTGAGTTCTCATCGAAGAGTAGGATCAAAGACCCGGTTTTGGTGCCTACCCCGGTTTTGGAACTAAAAAAACTTGTTTAAAATCTATAGTTAATACAATTCTTTCTCTATGGTCCGTTTTGATTACTGACAGTTGTGATGAGATTACTGAGAGTTGTGATCTAGATTTTTTGAACACAACTAAATATTTTGCGTTTTGTCTATTTAAATATGAACAATTATTAAATAAATATCGCTAGTTACAAAACCTAAGAGATAGATAAATAATTCTATGTTGTTTAAAAATCGTCGTTTTAATCATTTTTTTAATATAAACCGTTTAATTGAAAATTCAAATGTCAAAATGCCCACAACCAGCTCTTGGACTCTCACCCTTGGAAAAGGGGAAGGAAATCCTGTCGTACAAAAACCAAAATATAAAATTCCAGGGTTGTATATCTATCACAAAACTAACTTTTGTAAATTCAGATTTAAATTTTAGACGACTTTATAGTCACTACATAGTATAAAGCAAAGTCGCTTCCCGCTTCCCGCGTCTGTGTGTATGCTTATATCTTTAAAACTACACAACGGATTTTGATGCGTTTTTTTTTAATAGATAGAGTGATTCAGGAGGAAGGTTTATAGGAATCAGCTTTGCACCCGTGCGAAGCCGGGGCGGGTCGCTAGTAAAATATATATATATATGAGCTTACATCTAAAATATATATATATATGATCATGACTGTAATCCCCAAGTACGGTAGTCATTCTCTCAGATCTCCAGACGCTTAGATCCTTTGAGGATGTCTGCCCACATTTTGCAGTAGTTAGCATTCCATACGTGACAAGTTGCAAGCCCATCGCCGCTTATAAGAATACTAACTGGTTTCCTTCACCGTTTTGAGCACGTGTTTTTGATGCGCATATAAATTTTTCGAACAGAAAAATCCATTGATGCACACACGGTTTCCGAATTCACGACCTTCACATTGATAGTCGAGATACCTCTCACTCGGCCAACACATTAATATTTGAAGTTAATTCAATAGATTTTTTCAGTCACGAAAAAGCGTTACTGTCGCATGGAGGGGGTGGACGATATATCGCTTGGGTTTCACTTCTACTATGTATCCCAACAAACATTTCACTTTTTTTTTTATTCTCCCCCAGGTATGCTCCAGGATTGTACGTGAAAGACACTCATGCTGCCAAGCTCATGGATACTCCGGCTACTCTTCGTGTTCAGGTGGAATGTATTGTAATTAACGCGCCAAACAATGCAGCTCCTCGATCAACAATTGGTGTACCAATGATATACTAATGCTGCCGTTTATTGATCAATAATTTGTGTACTTGCACTGATCAATAGTTCTTATTGATCAATAAGTATCATACTTTCAAATAGGCAAATTTATGATCAGTGATTGCGCGTTAACTTTTTTATGTAAGACTTTTCTTTAATATGTTAATAAATTAGTTTATTCCTTAATTTGTTTATTTTATTTTAAACTAGCTGCCTGCCCCGGCTTCGCACGGGTGTAGTAATTAAGATTTTAGTTGATTTCTTAATACCTTAGGTTAAAATATAGTAGGAACTCCTTAAATATTAAAATTATTTAAGATTTTAGGTAATTTCTTAAGAGGCTGTGAGTCGCTGATTGCTCTTTTTCGAAACGAAAAAAGAAATACTTCTGAACAAGCCACATCTCCTATTTTTATAAGTATATTACTTCAGGTTCCTACCTAGATTTCTATTAAGCTGAAAACATAATAGCAGAAACTTTTCACGATAAAAATATTATTTCAAAATGATACGTTTTAGAATTTATGATCGAAATATTTTATATACCTACTATTAAAATCAACTTGTGATTTATGGTTAAAGATAGGTAATATGTAGATCTAGATTTCTATTAGAATAGATTTTTGATAAGTAATTATACATAATTTATATCATTAATTTATTCGAAAAGCAAAGGCGGACCACGCGCCGACGTGTGTTTGTCGTCATTGCAGCGGTCGGTAGGATTATTTATCGAAGTGATTAAAGATGGGTACATCTTTATTCACATATACTATCACTACATAGTATAATATAATATATGAGCTAAATACTACAACAAATTTAATCTTAATCAGTTTTGTCGTTTATTTTTGATTAGGGAACAAACATAGCAGCCTTATCACAAACTTTCGCATTTATAATGTTATTAGGATTAGGATTATGTATTTTTATCGATATTTTCCTATTAACAGTACAAAACTAGTTTATTTTGTATGGCGTTATTTCCATCTCATTATTATCAGGATACCTTTGACCCGTTATACAGGGTGTCTCGAAGACTAGTGTCACATGTACATTCCGCAATTTTAGTTTTATTAGGGTTATAGTTTCGCCATGTCCGTCCGTCCGTCCGTACGAAGGAAGCTTAGCTCTGAGACTTAGTAGACTTAGTACTTAGTACTCTTAGTAATTTGGCATGAATATACATATTACTCACGCCGACAAAATGGAAAAATAACATCTATTTAAGGTGCCTCACGTAAAGTGGGGAAGTATTTTTTCTCGCGTATCCCATGGTGTGGATTGTCGTTGGATAGGTCTTTAAAAAACATTGCAAACAACTTTGCGATTAAGAGATCCGTTTGTGACATATAAAGCTTCAAAGTGTCCCCCTCCCCCACCCCTTTCAATTAAGGTATCCGTTAGTGAAATATTAAGCTTGAAAGTGTGTGGGGCCTCTAAAATATAAACTATTGGGTTTGGAGGCGTAAAAAATTCACGGTACGGAAATCGTAACGTTCGGGAAAAACTAATAGTCCTTTTTACTATGGGATTATTGAAAATTGACATGACGTCTGTCGGCACAGCTATATATATTATGAATATATATGTATACTAAGCTTAGCGATGTTCCGATTTCTCAGTGTCGGAAATGTCCATACACTCGTTCCACGAATAACACATAAGTATTCCCTAGCTCAGTGAACGCATAGGGGTGTATTCGGCATTGTGATTGATGGTTGGTTTTGGATCTACACCCGGTATACTTATCTGAGTCCACAAACACAATGCTTTCTCTATCAATGACTTTAACATAAACATGCTAAGAACTTATTTTGCACATTTTTCCTTGTAGGGTGAGAGCGTTGGTTGTGGGCACTTTAACAACATTTTAGTTTTCGGTTTTTATATTGAAAAATTTATTAAAACGGCGATTTTTAAAGAACAGAATAGAGTATTTATCTATCTCTTAGGTTAAAAGCAAAGGTTTTGTAACAGGTGATATTTTTATGCATGCATGCATTAATTAATTATGCATATTAAAATAAAGAAAACAGCAAATATCGCACATATTCACACATTACAACTGTCACTAATCAAAACGGACCATAACATAAACAAAGAATTGTATTAGTAACTACTGTCCCGACAGACGTTGTTCTGTCAAATTCATTTTTTAGGGTTCCGTACCCAAAGGGTTAAACGGGACCCTATTACTAAGACTTCGCTGTCCGTCTGTCTGTCACAGGGCTGTATCTCATGAACCATGATAGCTAGACAGTTTAAATTTTCACAGATTATGTATTTCTATTGCTGCTCTAACAACAAATAAAAACAGAATAAAATAAATATTTTAGGGGGCTCCAATACAACAAACATGATTTTTTTGCCGTTTTTATAGATAATGGTACGGAACCCTTCGTGCGCGAGTCCGACTCGCACTTGGCCGGTTTTTTTTTCATAAGAACCTTCTTATAATAACGAATACAACAGAAAAAGAATTAGCTAAATCGGTTCAGCTGCTCTCGCCCTTAGAAACACATTCAGCGATTCATTTTTATATATAAGATTGACTGCCAAAATTGAAAAAGTCCAGAACCGGGGTAGGCACCACAACCGGATCTTTGACCCTACTAGACCTTTAAATACCGTCTGAAAATAATACAATTTAACAGAACTCGTTGGTATCTCAACAAGTAAACTTCTCTGAAATCGTAAAAAAACAAAATGGCTGCTATCAAGGCTGTGTCTGTCTTCTTCATCCTGCTGGTGGCAGCTTCGATGGTGATCGACGTCACCGAAGCCTCGTCCAGGGTTGGAGCTTGCGATGTGGTGAGTTCTCATTATCGAAGAGTAGGTACATATTTGTACTTGGGAACGGGAAGGAAATCCTGTCTTAGTACCAAAACCTAAAGATATGAAAGTATCGCGTTGTATTTATATCACAAAGCTATCTTTACCTGTCACGTATGGAATGCTAACTACTGCAAAATGTGGGCATGTGCCAATATAATGTTTGGACGTGCCTCTGACTACCCCCACTAGATATCTTCAAAGGATCTAAGCGTCTGGAGATCTGAGAGGATGTCTACCGTACTTGGGGATTACAGTCGTGATCCTATTTATTTTTTTTATCCTAATACATTAAAATACCGAAAAAAAAGTTGGCCTAAACTTTAACTATAAAACTAATAATAAACCATATTTATTTATTAAGGCAACGCCAACAGCACACATAGATACATTAATATGTAAAGAAAAGTATTATAAAATGGCTATTACTTTTGGCTATCTCTATATGAAATTTCATCACAATCGGCCTAGCGGTTTGACCGTGGTAACGTAACAGACAGACAAAAAGGGGGTAACTTTAAGCCTTCAAGGATCAGAGATGATGTTTACCGTACTTGGGGATTACAGTCGTGATCCTATTTAATAAAATTTTTATATTCTCTTCCAGGTATGCTCCAGGATTGTACGTGAAAGACACTCATGTTGCCAAGCTCATGGATACTCCGGCTACTCATCGTGTTCAGGTGGAATGTATTGTAATTAACGCGCCAAACAATTCTGCAGCTCCTCGATCAACAATTGGTGTACTTGTACTGATCAATAGTTCTTTTTGATCAATAAGTATCATACTTTAAAATAGGCAAAATTAACTTTTTCGTGTTTTCTTTAATTTTTTAATAAATTTATAATAACTCAATTTGTTTATTTTATTTTACACCCGCTAGCCAAGCCTGCCCTGCCATGCCCGACTTTGCACGGTCGTAGTAATTAAAATTGTAGGCATTTTTTTAATACCATAGTTTAAATTATTGCAATTTCAGTAAGAACTCCATTTTGTAGGGTTTCGTAGTCTACAAGAAACCCTTATAGTTTCGCTATGTCTCTTTATCCAAAAGTTATTAAGTTATTAAGTTATCCATTACCACAACAGAATAGACCTGGAAGCTATATAAACAAGAAGTAGGTACTCAAATTTCAATCGTGAAGACGGCTATAGACTCTGTACTTCTATATCACTACATAGTATAAAGCAAAGTCGCTTTCCGCTTCCCGCGTATGTATGTATGTTTGCTTATATCTTTAAAACTACACAACGGATTTTGATGCGGTTTTTATTAATAGATAGAGTGATTCAGGAGGAAGGTTTATATGTATAATACATGCATAATATAGTAGAGAAACGCTGATAATTTTAGAGGTTTCTAATGTGATGTCGTAAATAAACACATTTTTTTGCGCTTACATTGCAAATGCTGGCTGAACCCCACGAGATATATCAAAATAATGTACTACAGTATTGTACACCTTAAAAACGTCTACAAAAAAGTCCACGATGGTATTAGAAATGTCTTACGCACAGCGAAGCGGGCACGGGTCAGCTAGTATTCTATATATTTACTTCTATATAGGATTCCAATCCTGTGGTCACTATGTGTGGGCATCGCGACAGACCAACTCAATGCGTGGATACAGTCAGTGTGGTGTGTCGTAATATGAACATGGACATTTCTATTTCTGAAGACTAAGTAGTTTAGTTTCTTCAACTGCCTCCACTTCTCGACGGTAGCTCTAAACACTCCAGTCTGCCATCACCATAGCTATTGTAATTGTAACGTAGAGGCGATACGTCAGGAAAATAAATTAATGAAAAATAAACCGGCCAAGTGCAAGTAGGACTCGCGCACGAAGGGTTCCCCATTATATATAAAAAACGGCAACAAAAAAAACACGTTTGTTGTATGGAAGCCCCACTTAAACATTTATTTTATTCTGTTTTTAGTATTTTTTGTTATAGCGGCAATAGAAATACATCATCAGTGAAAAATTCAGCAGATATACAGCCCTGTGACAGACAGATGGACAGCTAAGTCTTAGTAATAGGGTCCCGTTTTTACCCTTTGGGTACGGAACCCTAAAAATCAATAGTTACGTCTACTAATCACGATAGTTTGAAAAATAGGCTACACCTCGGTCAACACATCTATTTTTATATCAAAGTATTATCTTTTCGTTTAATTGTCAAAGTAATTTGTCAAAATTAGGTTAAACTAATTATGTAGTTATTTTGAATAATTTTCCTCAAATTTTACTTTAAATACCTCTAGAAATCAATGCATCCTCACAGAACTCTGTTCCATTTCAACTAGTACACTTCTCTTAAGAAATTGTAAAAACAAAATGGCTGCTTTCAAAGCTGTATCTGTCTTCCTCATCCTGCTGGTGGCAGCTTCGATGGTAATCGATGTCACCGAAGCCGCCAGAGTTGCACCTTGCGACCAGGTGAGTTCTCATTATCGAAGAGTAGGTAATTACTTGTTGGTGCTTGGGAACGGGAAGGAAATCCTGTCTTAGCACCAAAATCCGAAGACATGAAAGTACCGCGTTGTATTTTTATCACAAAACTGTTTAGTTCGCCATCAAGAAGGCCGAACTATAAGTAGTATTTATTCCGAATGCAAGTAAACCTCATTTTCCCCTGTCTATAACCGTATTGGCCGATTGGCAGGTATCTCGACTTTCAATCCGTGGGATCGGAACCCGGATCAATGGATTTTTATCTTCGCAAAATGTGTTTCAAAACGGTAACAGTAAACTTCATGAGGAAACTACAGTTGTGTAGTTAGTTCTTAAGAGCGACGATGAGCTTGACTGTTACGAGAAATGCATGCTAATTATTGCAAAGTGTGGGCATGTGTATTGTGTATGTACTACCCCCTTTAGGCATATTCAAGGATCAGAGAGCATGTTATCCGTAATTGGGGATTACAGTCGTGATCCTATTTTATTAAACGGTAAAGGAAAACATCGTGAGGTAACCAGTTAGTGTTCTTATAAGCGGCGATGGGCTTGCAACCTGTCACGTATGGAATGCTAACTACTGCAGAATGTGGGCATGTGCCTCTGACTCCCTCTAGACATCTCCAAGGTTCTAAGCGCCTGGAGATCTGAGAGGATGTCTACCGTACTTGGGGATTACAGTCGTGAACCTTAATTAAATTTTTATATCTCCCCCAGGTATGCTCCAGGATTATACCTGAAAGACACGAATGCTGCCGAGCTCACGGATACTCCGGCTACTCATCGTGTTCAGGGGGCATGCATTGTTATTAACGCGCCAAACAATTCTGCAGCTCTGCGATCAACAATTGGTGTGCCATCCGATGATCTACTGACCTTGCGTGCCGTTTACTGATCAATAATACCTTTTTTATGTGAGACTTTTCTTTAATATGTCAATAAATTTGTTTAATCCCTAATCTATTTATTTTATTTTATACTAGCGACCCGCCCCGGCTTCGCACGGGTTTAATACTTATAAACCTTCCTCCTGAATCACTCTATCTATTAAAAAAAGCCGCATCAAAATCCGTTGTGTAGTTTTAAAGATATAAGCAAACATACATACATACATACAGACGCGGGAAGCGGAAAGCGACTGCTTTATACTATGTAGTGACGTACCTTAGGTTAAAAAATGCAATTTTAGTAGGAACTTCATTTTTAGGGTTCCGTACCCACAGGGTAAAAACTTGACCCTATTACTAAGACTCCACTGTCCGTCCGTCCTTCTGTCTTATGTTATTACGTAATTAGCTTACCTTTACATAATAACTTAAGACAGAAGGACCCTTAAAGTAGGGACTGAATAAATTAACCGACTTGGTATTACATGGATCTCACAACTTTTTACGGTAGAAGAACTGAATTGCGTTGCGAGACTTGGCTTTTTTTACAAGTTATGTTTTTGATGGCATGTAGCTTTTTATGAAAGAATAGAATTAAAATTATCGTAGTTGTTAATCCTTTTAAATAGTAATATATACATTACATTAAAATACCAAATGCACATAGTTTACCAAAAATTAGAGGTTTTTTTTCTAGAGATAGCATAGATCCTCGATAAATACATCCTCGTGGCCTGATGTCGCTCTGCAACTCGACAGCTAAATATTAATTAACTTAGTCTGCACTATTTTATTTTGTGTCACATTTGTCTACTTTAATTATTTTTAAGCAAATAGTTCTTTCATCTTTAGGTTAAAATATCTAAATCAAGTGTAGCGTGTGCTGCTTTTAGAATTTGTGCTGAAGCTATTTAGTTATATTTTTCATTATTGTATGTACTTGAGTAGTACTTTTGATTATTATTCTTGTTTTAGCCTTCACCTTGTTCGATCGGCACCACACTAAAGCTCTAAATAGCATTAAGGAAAGGATCATTGAAAAGAAAGGTAGACCCCGAGCCGTGTTTGTTGCCTGATTCTTCTAGGCTTGGTCACGAGAAATCGGCGTAGCTTCACCTAGTTCTTATATGTTATTATCCGTGTCTATAAGTCATTTGGGATGTAGAGCGTGCCAAAGAAATAGATACACTTAAATGCTAAAAAAACATTCCTCCTTCTGGCGCAGTCGGGTAAAAAGAAGTTTTTTAAATGGAATCCGGGGCGAGTTAGTTTTTAAATTAACAGCCAAAGACGTTCAGAGACTACGCCAAAGTTAAAAGTCTCATATCTCAGATAGAGATCTATTTCATAGACCTGTGGGGCTATTTTGTAAAAACATGATTATCATATTATGGTACTGAATGCCATAATACCTACGCTTTTTGGGTTGCTGACGATTCGGACACAATAAATTCGGACACTTTGTCCGAATTGTCACTTTGCAATTTTAATATTTTTTTCACTGACGATTCGGACACCAATGTTTTGTACAGTCGGATATAAAAACTTAAACTGCTAAGAGGAATATAATCAGCATGCATTTTGGCAGTATGGTAATAAAAATAAGATGAAATATTTGTCCAGGTACAGCAACTAGCGAGAGAGAGCTAATGCATAAACTAGATCTCAATAGTATCATCACTGTATTCCCAAGTACGGTAGACTTCCTCACAGATCCCAGGCACTTAGATCCTTGACGATGTCTAAAGGGGTTAGTCAGAGGCACGTCCAAACATTACTCAGCAGCATTCTACACGTGACGTTGCAAGCCCCTCGCCGCTTACAAGAATTCTAACTGGTTTCCTCACAATGTTTTCCTTCGCCGTTATAAGCACGTGTTCATGCGATATACATTTTTTAAACAGAAAAAACATTGATGGACGGCTGGGATCGAACCCACGATCTTCAGATTGAAAGTCGAGGTAACTCCCACTTAGCCAAAACGGCTTTTAAAAAAAAGTTATATAAAAAACGGAATATGTGTCAGTTTATATTGTTTTTATGTTTTTTGGAGGTAAGTTAAATATTCAACTAATTTTTAACTGAGTTTACAATAATAGTTAAGAAAATCGATAGATTTGGATAATTATGTTTATTAATTTTAATCTTTTCTGTATTTTTGTCCTTATCTATTGATTAATAGTAATAATAGGGTTTTTTTTATTATTAACGCATTTAGCAAAGTACTCTAAATAGTACATCTCGTTATAAAAGATTTATATCTTTTTCATAATGGTGGTCATTTTTGGCATCAGCATTAAATTTTTCGTCAGAGGCTGTTACTAGTTCTACTTTGGTCTTCTTTATACACTGACCTGAAATATCAATATCACATGACATCTTTGACATTTTCATTCTCAGGAGATGGGGAAACATCATGTTCATCTAATTCTAATTAAAACCTAAAATACTCAGTTTCGGTAACTTTTTCTTAGGAGTGATATAATGTAGTTTAAAATTTTCTAAGTGACTGTACAAAACAGCTTCAATATTTTGGTGGTGTCCGAATCGTCAGTGAAAAAAATATTAAAATTAAAAAGTGTCAATTCGGACACAGTGTCCGAATTTATTGTGTCCGAATCGTCAGCAACCCCGCTTTTTATGCTGTTTAGGCACCCATACCTACGCTTCCAATACAATACCTACGCTTAAACTGTGAATAGTTAAAAGTGTACAGATTAGGTATTTTCTAAGGTATTGCATTTAGGGTTGCCATCTGTCCGGGTTTCCCCGGGTTTGTCCTAGTTAAGAGGGCGTCCGGAGAGCGTCCGGGCGGGGTTTCATTTGTAGTCCGGGTTATAAATCTAGCCGCCCGCCCCTAAAAAGGTGGTTTATAATATTTTCAACTGTTGTTTTAGGGTTTCGTAGTCTACAAGAAACCCTTATAGTTTCGTCATGTCCGTCCGTCCGTCCGTCCGCAGCTTAGCTCAGAGACTATAAGTGCTAGAACGCAGTAATTTGGCATGAATATGGGTTCTGTGTTCTAAAATGAGGGGTTTTCACGCGTCTTGTCCTGGGTGCCAAATTTTAGAGATGGCAACCCTAATTACATTCAACATAACATGATATTCATGTTTTTTTACAAAATAGCCCTGCTGGTTGTGGTGCCCCTGCTTTGGGCATTTTACATTATTGCAGTCAATAACTAAGCATAGCAAACAAACTTGTTCATATAAAAACAACTATAGTCCGTTTTGATTAGTGACATTTGTTATGTGTTGTACCTCTAGATTGTTTTGCCCACAACCAATGATTTCCCGTTTTGTATATTTAAATATGAATAATTCATAAATAAATATCACATGTTACAAAACCTTTGCTTAAGGCGCTCCCAGTCGACGATTGTTTTTGTTCGAAACGAAAAAAGAAATACTTGTGAACAAGCCAAATCTCCTATTTTATAATGTCTAGTATATGTGAATAAAGATGTACCCATCTTTAATCACTTCGATAAATAATCCTACCGACCGCTGCAATGACGACAAACACATGTCGGCGCGTGGTCCGCCTTAGCTTTTCGAATAAATTAATGATATAAATTATGTATAATTACTTATCAAAAATATATTCTAATAGAAATCTAGATCTACATATTACCTATCTTTAACAAAAAAACCCAAAGTTGATTTTAATAGTAGGAATATTTATGCATAATAATAATAATATATAAATATAAATATAATAATAATCCTACTAATATTATAAATGCGAAAGTTTGTGAGTGAGTGGCTGGTTGTGTGTGTTTGTTACTCATTCAAGCAAAAACTTCTGAACGAAATTTAGATGAAACTTTACAGTAATATCACTACATAGTATAAAGCAAAGTCGCTTTCCGCTTCCCGCGTCTATGTAATATGTATGTATGTATGTATGTATGTATGTTTGCTTATATCTTTAAAACTACACAACGGATTTTGATGCGGTTTTTTTTAATAAATAGAGTGATTCAAGAGGAAGGTTTATATGTATAATACATGCATAATATAGTAGAGAAACACTGATAATTTTAGAGGTTTCTAATGTGATGTCGTAAATAAACACATTTTTTGCGCTTACATTGCAAATGCTGGCTGAACCCCACGAGATATATCAAAATAATGTACTACAGTATTGTACACCTTAAAAACGTCTACGAAAAAGTCCACGATGGTATTAGAAATGTCTTACGAACAGCGAAGCGGGCACGGGTCAGCTAGTAGCTTATAATATTGGTAGTCCCGGGTCGCCCCGGTACTTCGAGACTTCTCAGAATAATATAAGAGTCGAGTAATCGAAATGTAGTAATAAAAAGTTAATTTGTAGTAAAAAAACGACTTTTAATAAACATAAAATGAAATCCTAACAATTTTAACATTACATTGTTAGGTTAGGATTGATTGAAGAGGTGGTATTAGAGGGGGGGGGTCACGTAGTATGGAATTCCATAATAGAATAAATCTTTCAATTATTTCAAAATAAATAATGAAAGAATGAAAAAGAGTGTATTGTAATAATACAATTTTGACAACCGAGTCTCGTCTCCATGAAAGTCGCGGGACTCAAGACACCTAACTTTACCAAAAGTCCCGGGACTTCGAGACACGAGACGTCTCGGGACCCAAACCCCGCGACTGATGGTAGCATGAAGCAGAAATCAAAAAAAATAGGATCACGACTGTCATCCCCAAGTACGGTAGACATCTTCTCAGATCCTTTGAAGATGTCTGGTGGGGGTAGTCATCAGAGGCATGTCCAAACATTATATTTGGCACATGCCCTCATTTTGCACTAGTTAGTTTTCCATACAAATTCAAATTCAAATACAAATTAAAATTCAAATTCAAAAATCATTTATTTCAATAAAATCACAAGGATCACTTTGAAACGTTTTAGGAACCAGGTGAAGCTACGCCGATTCCACGCGACCAAGCCTAGAAGAATCAGGCAACAAACACGGCTTGGGGTCTACCTTTTTTTCAATGATCCTTTCCATAATGCTATGTAGAGTTCCAGTGTGGTGCCGATCGAAAAAGGTGAAGGCTCAAACAAGAATAATAATTAAAAGTACCTACGTGATATACGTGACAGGTTGCAAGCCCATCGCCGCTTACAAGAGAATTTCACGCAAACGTCAGTCAAAACACATCACGCAAGCACAATATCTTATCTGTTGAGACGTTAACAACAAAGATGATTATGTATTATTGTTATTACCGATATTTTCCTGTTTATAATGCTAAACTAGTTAATTTTGCCTTCAGTTATTTCCATCTCATTATTGTCAGAACAACTTTGACCCGCAATATAGGGTGTCTCGCAAAACTAGTGTCAAGCGGAAGTGTAGAGGTACCTTCAGAGGTTTCTGAATCATTCTATGTGCATTCCGCGATTTTTGTTTTTTTAGGGTTCCGTTGTCTACTAGGAAATTATATTCAGGAACGACACTGTGAGAACACGCACCCACAGTGGACGAAATCTTTTTTCATAAACATCACTTTGTGTGTTGTGCGACACTATCGCGCACACTATCGTGTGCCTCTAGAGCTCAACTTTGGCTAGTCTTTGACCTCTAGTCACACTATGCAGTGTCGCACAACACATAAAGTGATGTTTATAAAAAAAGATTTCGTCCACTGTGGGTGCGTGTTCTCACAGTGTCGTTCCTGAATACGGGAGTTAGTGTCTGTGCACACTGCGTTTTTCAAACGCGCCGTCGTTTTCACATCCTAATAATATTATAAATGTGAAAGTTTGTGAGTTTGTATGTATGTTTGTTCCTCAATCAGGCCTAAACGACAAAACGGATTAAGTTGAAATTTGCTGTAGACTAATAGGTTTAAGGTTTAAGATATTTATTTCTCAAAAGAATACAATTCACTTAATAGAGAAATACAAGATAATTTACTTACCTAACGTAAGTGTAAAACAGAGATAGGTACGAGTCGGAAAGATACTCGTATTACTTATTTTAAAAAATGTTCAGACTAGATAGGTACTTACAACTAATTTACAATTAAAGTAACAGAATCTAAAATAGTAGGTAAGTTACATTTAGGTACATAACAATAAAGAGTAAAAGTATCAAAAATACCATTATGCGGGTAGTTCGATAATTACGAGTTAGCAACAAGACGCAGCAATGGGCATTAGGGTGTTTATTAAGTATGCAGTCCTCGGTAAGTAGTGGTTGCTATCTCGTCGATATTGATAGCAATTAGGCGGTATTAGTAGTGTAAATGAGTATGTAATAATAAAAGCTAAATAACAAAAATGTACACGAAACATTAATAAATAAATAATTGGGGTTCAGAAATACGTTCGTATAAATAAATATATCACAAATAAATCACGTTTAGAAATATAGAATTTTAGATTTGGTAGTAATATAATGTTTTTTTTTTTTAAATAGTGGGAATGATTGTATCTCCTTAATGTCTGTCGGCAGTTTGTTGTAAATTTTTGCTCCTTCATATTTTATTGTTTTAATTCCGTAATTTGTACGTGGTTTTTGCAAGTAGATATTATTAGCGTGCCGTAATATGCGTTTTTGTATTTGATTTTTTTTTGTAAACGAGATTTGTGTGTGTATTTCTTTGTTTAGGATTTTCCTTATAAGTATGCAGGTTTTGTATTCTTAACAATTTTAGGAATGCCTTGGATGTACTTGATTGTGAGGTCTTTTTCACCACCACTAGTGCGACGTTTAAGCTCTTCTCTTAGATTCAAAATCAGCTTCTTTTGGCGTGGTGTCTGATCATAGAAAACCTTTATCCCTGTTCCGTTGCTGTCAATTTTTGATTTATTGCGCAGGATCGACTGAGCTATGTCAGCTGAAGCAAAGCATGCTTTGATAGGCCGAGATTTATCATTATCATATTTGCCAAGTCGAATTATTTTGATTGGGTCGTTACAGCCAGGTACAGCCAGGTTTATTATTTTTAGCACCTCTTCTTTATCATGGTTAAGTCTCTCCGCACGGTTTTTGCTGTTAATTTCACTTACTCCACCCACAATTAGATTTTTTTCCCTTAGGGAGCGATCATAAATCTCAGTAATTATGTCTTCCTGTGCAGTAGGTGTTGATGATTCAGCTTGGGAGTGAGATGAAACAGCACATTTCAGCATTCCCATATCGTTTTTTAGGCGCTCAACTTTTTGCTCTAAGTCAGCTTTAGAGATTACTACATTAGCAAGCTCTTGCTTCATTTTAATTTGCTCAGTTACGAGTTGGTCTGTGGTAGTTTTGATTTGAGCGATCTGTGTTGTTATTAATGATACTTCTTGGGATATTTTTTCCAGTTTTTCAGTCTGAGTTTGTGCCATGCATGTTAGGACTGACATAATTTTCTTTTCAAAGGCATCAAATTTGGCACCTAGGTCGTCGTCCAGTTGCTTCCTCTTTCGAAAGCCTACTAGTTTCTTATCCATTTCAGAAAGTTCTGATTTCCTTAAGTCAGGTTGTGATTCGCTACGAGTTGGTTCATAGTCATTGCTATCATCGTACGTAATGGATCCCTTTGGTGAGCGTTGCACGGCCATAACAGGTTATTGTTGCTATGTCCGTATAATGAGGGAGACGAATTATTAGGATTTCGTAGGCCGTCCTGTTTACCCGGGGGGGTGAAGGGGGAGATCCCACTTACGTCTACGCGTAGTTCCGGCTGATTATGGGCTTTTGTCACACTGTCTTTACAATTAAGAACTCTCTTTAATAGTTGACCTTTTAAGTTTAGATTGCTTTGGCTAGTATTTTTATTATTTTTGAAGTAAGAACACAACACGTCCGTTCCGAACAGCGTCCGTTAAGTATTATACTACTTATAGATTATATAGATATATAATAGACTACTTTAAAATATGAATAACATCCCCATAATAATAAAGTACGCAAAAGGGATGATTTCTGTATAGATGGCGCTGGTGTGCAACAAATCTGAAAACACACGACTAAAAACATTCAGTCTTTTCTATTCGATTATTGAAGTTTGACAGGACAACGTCTGTCACGGGTCGGCTAGCCTTCTTATATATAAAATTATTGTGTCAAAGGTTTTGTAACCAAACCTCAGAAACGGATCGACCGAATTTCATAAAAAAAATTGTTTATAATCTGTAGGTCTATTTTTTATACCCCTAAGTAAAGTTCGGGAAAACAAAAAGTGTTTTTTTCTGTGGTATTATTATATCTTGACAGGACAACGTCGGTCGGAATAGCTAGTTTAATTATAACGAAGTTTAAAAAGGAAAACTCTATCACCGCTAAAGTTGACTTCACGTTTACTTTAATGTTGTTAGCTGTGTAAACTACGGAATCCTATATTGCGAGTGTCCCGACACGCACTTGGGAGATTTTTTTTTGTTTATCCACACTCGTTTCATGAATAACACTTAAGTATTCCCTAGCTCAGTGAACGCATAGGGATGGTTTCGGCGCTGTGATTGGTGGTTGGTTTTGGACCTACACCCGGTATACTTATCTGAGTCAACAAACATAATGCTATCTTTATCAATTGACAATTACATAAACATGCTAAGAACTTAGCAAATTTTTCCTTGTACCAGGACATATAAATACCGTCTGAAAATAATGCATCCTTACAGAAATCGTTGCTATCTCAACAAGTAAACTTCCATCAAGAAATCTTAAAAACAAAATGGCTGCTATCAAGGCTGTGTCTGTCTTCTTCATCCTGCTGGTGGCAGCTTCGATGGTGATCGACGTCACCGAAGCCGCGACCAGGATTGGACCTTGCGACCAGGTGAGTTTATGCTCAAGTTCTTAATTCTAAATTCTTTTAACAACGCGACCCTATTACTAAGACTTCGTTGTCCGTTTGTCAGTCTGTTTGTCACCATGCTGTATCTCATGAACCGTGATCGCTAGACAGTTGAAATTATCACAGATGATGTATTTCTGTTGTCGCTATAACAACAAATACTAAAAACAGAATAAAATAAATATTTAAGTGAAGGTTTTAGTAAAGGAGCCCCTCCCATACCGTAAACGTGTTTTTTTTTTTCGTTTGTTATATAATGGTACGGAACCCTTCGTGCGCGTATCCGACTCGTACTCGGTTTTTTTTCTTGTTCGAGCTTTTTGTCTTGTTCGATCGGCATCACACTGGAGCTCCATTTAAGTAAAATATTATAGGCATCTAGCCGCGTTTGTTGCATGATTCATCTAAAACAACGGTCGCGTAGCTTCACCTAGCTCCTTTCGCCTAGCTAGACGTTTCAAAGTGATCCTTGTGATTTTATTGAAATAAATAACTTTTGACTTTATCTCAGACATAATTACATTTTTGTTAGGAGTTTTTATAGCTTTTGTTATTTTTATAGTTTTTTTTTCTTTTTGAGCATTAGCCTAATGTTGGACGCGCCTCTGACCCCTTCTAGACATCTCCAAGAATCCCTGGAGATCTGAGAGGATGTCTACCGTACTTGGGGATTACAGTTGTGATCCTATTTTCCATTTCTCGGATCAATAAGCTAGGCCTGCTGCTCTAGACGATTCTCAACTCTTTCTTGCGTATATATAAAGTCTGTTTTTCCAGGTCTGCTCCCGCAGCCCCCCTGAGAAGGACGAATGCTGCCGTGCCCACGGATACTCCGGCCACGCGTACTGTTCGGGGGGTGGAATGTACTGTAATTAATGATCAATTATGATGATCGCTGATCAATAATTGGTCCACTGATCAATAATTGGTTTACAGTTCAATGTAATGTTAACTTTACGTCGATCAATAATTATGATAATGACATTCATTTATGTTGATCAGTGATTGCGATTACTTATTGTTAGATACTTATGCAAACATTATGTATGTGAATTCGATTGTTTTATTAAATTTATTTTTCTAAATTTGTTTATTTTTATTTTACACTAAGGGCCTCAATGTTGATTAGTTACTGTCCAGTTAGCGCTAAATTAATGTATGAAAGTGTCAAAACTATCAAATGTCAAATGGTACGTTAGTTTTTGGTAATCGCCGAGTAGCTTTCTTAGGACTTTACTTGAAGATGGTGAAACATGCCATGATTTGTTGGCGCCATCTTTACTAAAATCATTCTTTTTGCGTTTTTTATCATTTAGGTGTTATTTTTCGAATTATAAGTTCCCCTTTATTTATTCTGTTTTTAGGGTTCCGTACCCAAAGGGTAAAATCGGAACCCTATTACTAAGACTTCGCTGTCCGTCTGTCCGTCTGTCCGTCTGTCCGTCTGTCCGTCTGTCTGTCTGTCACAGGGCTGTATCTCATGAACCATGATAGCTAGACAGTTGAAATTTTCACAGATTATGTATTTCTATTGCTGCTCGAACAACAAATACTAAAAACAGAATAAAATAAATATTTAAGGGGGGCTCCCATACAACAAACTTGATTTTTGCATTCCAGCGCCATCTAGTTTCATTTGATGTTACTACGTATTATAGGTACTTTTCGCGGTTTTCATGCGACCGCTCGGGGTTTGAGAGGTAAGATGAAAGAGGTTTGCGATTCCGCTGGCAGGTGGCGCTATTTTACCACTATCGGTAAAGTAAGTCGGTAAATAGGTGGTACTTCACATGATCGAATAAAAAGTTTGAAATTGAATTATTGAATTCATGTAGTTAGGTAAATAGGTAGATATTATTAATTTCCAATTAATTTCGAGTTCGAATCCTGGCCGTGCATCAATGGATATTTCTGTTCGAAAAATGTACCTATATGCGCGTTACACGTGTTTATAACAGTGAAGGAAAACATCGTGAGGAAACCTGTTAGTATTCTTGAAAGCGGCGACGGGATTGCAACCTGTCACGTGTGGAATGCTAACTACGTAGTTAGGTAAATAGGTAGGTTAAGAGATATTATGAATTATTTTTTATGTTTCTAGGGTTCCGTATCTAAAGGGTAAAAAACGGGACTACTAAGACACCGCTGTCCGTCTGTCTGTTACCAGGCTGAATCTCGTGAATCGTGATAGCTAGACAGTTGAAATTTTTACAGATGATGTATTTCTCTAAAATCAGCATAAAATAAATATTTAAGTGAGACTCCCGTACAACAAACGTGATTTTTTTGCCGTTTTGATAATAGTACGGAACCCTTCGTGCGCGAGTCCGACTCGCACTTGGCCGGTTTTTATCTACATACTACAGCAAATTTCATGTTAATCCGTTTTGTCGTTTATTTTTAATTAGGGAACAAATATAGCAGCTTTATCACAAACTTTCGCATTTATATTTTTACAAGCTAACCCGGCGAACTTCGTATCGCTTTAGAATTAACTCCCGTTCCCGTTCCCGTTATAAAATCCCGTCCGTCTCCTGGTTCTAAGCTACCTCCCCACCAATTTTCAGCCAAATCGGTTCGGCCGTTCTTGTGTTAAATAGTGTAACTAACACGACCTTCTTTTATATATAGAAAGATAGTCGCCAAAAATTGATTGCAAGAATATACGCGGACGAAGTCACGGGAAAAGGTAGTAGTTGAATAGAAGATGTATTGATAGTTTGTAATACACATTCTAGCTGCGATACAAGGAAGATAATTATAACATAATTAAATAATTTTCCTGTTGTTCAAACCTATATGCATAAATATTTCCTTATTGACATTTTGTTGTATAAAATTTCCATCTTAGACTTATCAGACCATAACGTCTTAATTATGATATCTACGTCAATTGACTGGCCTCACAGCTCAGTTGGTAGTAACTCTGCCTTCTGCGCTGCGGTTGTGGGATCGATCT
The DNA here is from genome assembly GCA_912999785.1 of Hydriomena furcata. Taxonomy (NCBI): domain Eukaryota; kingdom Metazoa; phylum Arthropoda; class Insecta; order Lepidoptera; family Geometridae; genus Hydriomena; species Hydriomena furcata. The sequence goes on from OU538845.1 coordinate 2,582,171, forward strand.
AATTCAAAAATCATTTATTTCAATAACTCACTTTGAAACGTCTTAGGGATTAGGTGAAGCTACGCCGATTCCACGCGACCAAGACTAGAAGAATCAGGCAACAAACACGGCTTGGGGTCTACCTTTTTTTTAAGATCCTTTCCTTAATGCTATGTAGAGCTCCAGTGTGGTGCCAAGAACAAGGTGAAGGCTCAAACAAGAATATTATTTGATGAACATAGACTTTTGTTCTGTGTCTGGGTCTCTGGGTGTTTTAATCCCGGCTTCGCACGGGGCGAGCTAGCGACTAGCTGTAATATTATAAATGTGAATGTTTGTGTATCTGTTTGTATGTTTGTGCCTCAATCAGGCTTAAACGACTAAACGAATTAAGATTAAACTTGCTATAGATGTAGATGTTATGCCCAAAAAAAAATAGACTAGGTATTTAAAATTAGGCATAATTTTGTTGTAGATGGCGCTGGTGTGCAAAAATCTAACATCAGTGTTGACATCAGTCGCCATAACAACGCACGTTACTCTAGTCTAGTCTGCGATTATTGAAGATTGGACAGGACAACGTCTGTCGCGGGCCGGCTAGTGTATCTTATGTATGTATTTCCAAAAAAAAGGATTATAAGTATTCTTTCGGTTATCGGTTCATAGTACAAGCTTTGCTTAGTTTGGGGCTAGATAGCGCTGTGTGAGATGTGTACCGATATTTATTTCTTTCAACTTTTTATACGGGTCTAGTCTTAAGAAGGAAAATGTGATAATTAATAATGCATCATCTTAAATATAAAAAACCGGTCAAGTGCGAGTCGGTCTCCCGCACAAAGGGGAACCCTTTGTGCGCGATGTACTATCATTCCGACGGACAGACGGACAGCAAAGTCTTAGTAATAGGGTCCCGTTTTTGGGTACGGACCTAATTACTAAGATTCTGCTGTCCGTCTGTCTGTTACCAGGCTGTATTTCATGAACCGTGATAGCTAGACAGTTGAAAATTTCACAGATGATGTCTCTCTGAGTCCGACTCGCACTTGGCCGGTTCTAATATAAAATGTATCTCGTAGGTGACGAGTGAGTAATAAATACAGTCGTGTTACAAATCAATTGTATGTTTATTTTCCTCTATTCAAAGCTCAAGATGTATTAGAAGGCAAGTCGGGACAAATGAAATTCTCCGCGCGTGACCACACAACACAATTCTTTTGTATGCCCTGGGTTTTACACAGAACCCACTTTCAAGGAAATACAAAGATTAATACATCCTAAACCTAAGACCAGTAATATTATTAATGCGAAAGTTTGTGAGTTTGTTTGTACGTTTGTGCCTCAATCAGGCCTAAACGACAAAACGGATTAAGACGAGGAATAAATGTTTTTGATGAATGCAGAATCGTTTTTTTCTCAATAACCGCAAAACATACAGTTTTGTTTTTTATGACAAAGATAACTTAAGGATTTAATCTAGATAAATTAAAGACAGAAACACGATTGGTGAAACTTTTCTCGATAGATTTATTTTCCAAAGTTGGCTCTTCAAAAACACTAGTATCGTTTTTAATCAAAACTATGAATAGCTAAATAGTTCATTTAGGGTTCCGCACCCAAAGGGTAATGACGGGACCTTATTACTAAGACTTCGCTGTCCGTCTGTCTGTCTGTCACAGGGCTGTGACTCATGAACCATGATAGCAAGTAAAGTGTAGAGGAGAGGAGTAAATAAAGTAGTGTACAAAAACAAAGATAATTTTATGACTTAAGACGCTCCCAGTCGACGATTGTTTTTGTTCGAAACGAAAAAATAAATACTTGTGAACAAGCCACATCTCCTATTTTATAATGTATAGTATATGTGAATAAAGATGTACCCATCTTTAATCACTTCGTTAAATAATCCTACCGACCGCTGCAATGACGACAAACACACGTCGGAGCGTGGTCCGCCTTAGCTTTTCGAATAAATTAATGATATAAATTATGTTTAATTACTTATCAAAAATCTATTCTAATAGAAATCTAGATCTACATATTACCTATCTTTAACAATAAATCACAAGTTGATTTTAATAGTAGGTATATAAAATATTTCGATCATAAATTCTAAAACGTATCATTTTGAAATAATATTTTTATCGTGAAAAGTTTCAGCTATTATGTTTTCAGCTTAATAGAAATCTAGGTAGGAACCTGAAGTAATATACTTATAAAAATAGGAGATGTGGCTTGTTCAGAAGTATTTCTTTTTTCGTTTCGAAAAAGAGCAATCAGCGACTGGGAGCCACTTAATACCTATAATCATCATCATATAACGACTGTAATCTCCAAGTACGGTAGAAATTATTCATTCTAATACAAAACGGAAGCCTAGAGAAATCTTTGCTTTTTGTAATGTATACAAGCCTTATTATTTTCCAAACTATCGTGATTAGTAAACATAACTATAGATTATCACGTAATTTTACCTTTAATTTACTTTCCCGACGTTTCGGCTATGTTACAATAGCCATGGTCGCGGGCAGACTGACAAATTAAAGGTGATAAAGACCCGTGTTAAAATCTATAGTTATGGATACAAGCCTTTTTTGAATCACGCGCACACGTTAAGATCAGTAATAAATGTTTTTGAAGAAAGCAGAATCGTTTCTTCTCAATAACCGCAAAACATACAGTTTTGATTTTTACGACAAAGATAACTTCAGGATTTAATCTAGATATATTACAGGCGGAAACACGATTGGTGAAACTTTTCTTGATAGTTTATTTTACAAAGTTGGCTCTTCAAAAACACTAGTTTCGTTTTTAATCAAAACTATTAATAGCTAAACAGTTCATTTGTATATAATTCGTTAGATAATTATACTAAGTAAATTACAGACAGTTTCTTTTTAAATTTGATGGTTTTCAAGATAATGCAGTTTTATCACTTTTTCCGTCATATCCGGGTAGACTCGGCCCATACAAAAAGTCAAAAATTTCACTTATCACCTTAACATATTATACTGTTTACTTATATTCGTTTGTGTTTGCTGTTTATCAAAATGAATGGAAATTCTGCCGTTTTTAAAGTTCCGTACCCAAAGGGTAAAAACGGGACCCTATTAGTAAGACGGCTTTGAAAAATCGGTCAAGTGCGGGTCGGACTCGCGCACGAAGGGTGCGAACTATCTATAAAAACGGCAAAAAAAATCACGTTAGTTGTATGGGATCCCCACTTAAATATTTATTTTATTCTGTTTTTAGTATTTGTTGTTATAGCGGCAATAGAAATACATAATCTGTGAAAATTTTAACTGTCTAGATATCACGGTTCTTGAGATACAGCCCTGTGACAGACAGACGGACAGCGGAGTCTTAGTAACAGGGTCCCGTTTTTACCCATTGAGTACGGAACCCTATAAACAAGTGACACCATGAGCTAATCCTAGTCTCTAAAACAGTTGTACACAACAAACCAACGTGTATACCTATTATCAACCACACGTTACACAAACACAATATGTACATGGTTATTGCCAATCATTTTCCTTAAACTTGACTTTAAATAGTGTGCGAAATCAATGCATCCTCACAGAACTCTGTTCCATTTCAACTAATACACTTCTCTTAAGAAATTGTAAAAACAAAATGGCTGCTTTCAAGGCTGTATCCGTCTTCCTCATCCTGCTGGTGGCAGCTTCGATGGTGATCGATGTCACCGAAGCCGCGACCAGGATTTCACCTTGCGATCAGGTGAGTTAGCAAAGAAGATCCACACCACACTGGAGCTCTACATAGCATTAAGGAAAGGATCATAAAAAAAAAGGTAGACCCCAAGCCGTGTTTGTTGCCTGATTCTTCAAGGCTTGGTCGCGTGGAATCGGCGTAGCTTCACCTAGTTCCTAAGACGTTTCAAAGTGATCCTTGTGATTTTATTGAAATAAATGATTTTTGAATTTGAATTTGAAGATGTAGATGTCAGAGGCACGTCCTAACATTCCATACGGGAGAGGCTGCAAGCTCGCATCGCCGCTTCTAAGAATGCTGACTGACGTGCCTCTGACTCTCTGACAAACCCCCATAAGACTTCTCCTCTGATATAAATAATAAATAAATATTGGTGGACATGTCACACATTGCCATCTAGCCCCAAACTAAGCAAAGCTTGTACTATGGAAACCAGGTAACTGATAGAATACTAGGTAAATACATATTTATTATACATATTAACACCCAGATACAGAACAAACGTCTATATTCATCACACAAATGTTCATCCCGGGTGGGAATCGAACCCACAACCTACAAACTACCAACTGAGCTGTGAGGCCAGTCTGAAGATTTAAGAGGATTTCTACCTTACTTGGGGATTACAGTCGTCATTCTATTTCATTTTATTCACAAAAAAAGTATTTTACTCGATCAGTTGTCTAGTTCCCGCAAGCTTTGCTTAGTTTTGGGCTAGATGGCACTGTATGAAATGTCCATCATTATCTTCCTGCCCTGACCCCACTTAAGTGGGGTCGGCACAAAATGTAATTTTCTTCCATTTCTTTCTATCAACTGCTGTCATCTCATCATTCATCATACACCATGTCATCTTTCACAAAGTCCATCCTAACATTCTTCTCGTTACATGACCACCAATATGTCTACCAATATATTGTTTCCATAAGACAGTAATATTTTTTTTTGATGAATGCAGAATCGTTTTTTTCTCAATAACCGCAAAACATACAGTTTTGTTTTTTATGACAAAGATAACTTAAGGATATAATTTAGATAAATTATAGACAGAAACACGATTGGTGAAACTTTTCTCGATAGATTTATTTTCCAAAGTTGGCTCTTCCAAAACACTAATTTCGCTTTTACTCAAACTATGAATAGCTAAACAGTTCATTTTTGTATAATTCGTTAGATAATCATACCCGCTACATTAATGAAAGACAGTTTCTTTTTAAGTTTGATGGTTTTCAAGATAATGCTGTTTTATCACTTTTTCCGTCTTATCCGGGTAGACTCAGCCCATACAAATCACCTCAATTGTCACGTGTCCACATATATAAAGGATATTTTGCCACCAGGTCTGCTCCCGTATCGTGCCTGAGAGGAATGAATGCTGCCGATCCCACGGACGCTCCGGCTACTCCCATTGCTCAAGAGGCATGATGTACTGCAATTAGCGCGCCAAACAACTTTGACAGCCCTATTGATCAATGATTTATACACTTTTGATCATTCGTGCACCTGCACACTTCACTGATTCACTTTTTGTTGATCAATTGTGCACTTTTGATCATTTGTGCGCGCCGATCAATAGTTTCATGTGTTTTGATCAGTATTTCGTTTTCTGTGATCGATAATTAGAAAAAAGATATATCGATCAATAACATGTTTGTTTATTAATTTGTTGTAATCAAAATTTTGGGAATTTACTAATAATTTGTTTGTTTTAATTTAATAAATGTATTTATCTTAAAGCACAGTTTTATTTCGCTTCATTTCATTTAGTACTAGCTTGTGACTGTCAGATAATAAACAAATAATTTGCAATAAAATAATATTGCGACTATAAATTGAGATGTAAGCTATCCTATCTTTCAAGTTGGATCAAACTGCACACGGTGTGCAAAGTTTGATTAAAATTGTTTAAGTAGTTTAGGAGTCCATCGCGGACAAACAACGTGACGCGTAATTTATATATATTAAGATTATAAGACCTTTAATACACATAAAAACAATATACAACTTCAACTTTGACTGCAACAACTTTGACATTTGACTTTGAATTTTATTTCATAATTTGATTGATTTTGTAATTCATTAATTAACAGGGGTTCATGTTGAAGCAAATAAACAACTTCAAAGTTAATTGACTTTGACTGCAACAACTTTGACTTTGAATAGTCTTGCCGCTGAAAATGACATGGTCAAAGACCCGGTTGTGGTGCTTACCCCGGTTTTGGTCATTTTCAATTTTGGCAGTCAATAACTAAGCATAGAAAACAAACTTGTTTAAAATCTATAGTTAATACAATTATTTGTCTATGGTTCGTTTTGATTAATGTCAGTTGTGATGCGTTATATAGACTTGATTGACCACAACAAAATATTTCCCGTTTTGTCTATTTAAATATAAATAATTAATAAATAAATATCGCCTGTTACAAAACTTTTGCTTTACCTAAAAGATAGATAAATACTCAATACTATGCTGTTTAAACACCGTCGTTTTCATCAATTTTTCAATATAAATCGAACTTTTGAAAATTAAAATGTTGTTAAACCTAAAAGACACGAGTAGATAAATCACTACATAGTATAAAGCAAAGTCGCTTTCCGCTTCCCGCGTCTGTATGTACGAGTATGTATGTTTGCTTATATCTTTAAAACTACACAACGGATTTTGATGCGGTTTTTTTGAGTGATTCAGGAGGAAGGTTTATATGTATATTAACATGCTACCCGTGCGAAGCCGGGGCGGGTCGCTAGTACTCTATACTATGCTGTTTAAACACCGTCGTTTTCATCAATATTTCAATATAAATCGAATTTTTAAAAATTAAAATGATGTTAAACCTAAAAGATAGATAAATACTCAATACTATGCTGTTTAAAAATCGTCGTTTTAATAATTTTTCCAATATAAATTGTTTATTTGAAAATTAAAATGTTGTTAAAACGCCCACAACACTCGCACCCTACAATCGATCTGAAAATGGTACAACAGCGTCACTTACCATCCAGCTGCTGGTGCGTGCCGTGCAGCAGTTGAAGCTGCACGGTGTGTGCTGCATTCACTATAACTATGGAGCCATCCTCTCGTCCGACCACCAATCGATTAGCGCACAGAAGGTAGATCGAGGCAGTTAGTTTTATTTCTGTAACAAAGATATAATAAACTATGTTGTAATATCTGTAGATATAATCATCACTTTTGCGTTTATCATTTTGGGCATGATTTATTAGACACTAGCTGACCCGTGCCCGCTTCGCTGTGCGTAAGACATTTCTAATACCATCGTTGACTTTTATGTAGACGTTTTTAAGGTGTACAATACTGTAGTACATTATTTTGATATATCTCGTAGGGTTCAGCCAGCATTTGCAATGTAAGCGCAAAAAAATGTGTTTATTTACGACATCACAATAGAAACCTCTAAAATTATCAGTGTTTCTCTACTATATTATGCATGTATTATACATATAAACCTTCCTCTTGAATCACTCTATTTATTAAAAAAAACCGCATCAAAATCCGTTGTGTAGTTTTAAAGATATAAGCAAACATACATACATACATACATACATACATACATACATATTACATACAGACGCGGGAAGCGGAAAGCGACTTTGCTTTATACTATGTAGTGACTAGCAGTCCGCCCCTGCGTCGCACGGGTGTAATAATGATTTTATGGCTATTTTTTTTACACCTTGGGTTAAATTATCGAAGTTTTAATAGGGATCCCTAATAGTTAGACATATGATATCACAGACTTTTTTGTAGTAATTGATGTCCTCTATAAAACTGTAGTACATCACTTTGCTCTATCACTACATAGTATAAAGCAAAGTCGCTCTCCGCTTCCCGCGTATGTATGTTTGCTTATATCTTTAAAACTACACAACGGATTTTGATGCGGTTTATTTTAATAGATAGAGTGATTCAGGAGGAAGGTTTATATGTATAATAACATGCCACCCGTGCGAAGCCGGGGCGGGTCGCTAGTTGTCAATAATTTCTGAAAAAACGCAATATAGGATTTTTTTGGAATTTTTTTTCACACGTTGGGTTACATTATCGAAGTTTTCATACGGATCCCTAACGTTTTTGAAAATAATCTATAGTCTATGTTCATTAGGGATAATGTAGGATTCTTATGGTATAATATTTTTTGGGATAATGTAGGATTCTTATGGTAAAATATTTTTTGAAATTGGTCCAGTAGTTTCGGAGCCTATTCGATACAAACAAACAAACATACAAACAATCAAATCTTTCCTCTTTATAATATTAGTATAGATTTTAAAACAAAAAACTTTAACGAGTTTTATTATCTCTAATGTTATATTATATAATTATCTCGGATAATATTATTATCTCAGATAATAAACTCACCGGGTTCCTCCGGGTGGCTTAGCTGATCCAAAATGCCAACGGGACTGGGGTTCATTTCCGCCCAAGCCATATCCAAGCTAGTCAGTACGATCGGTGTGTGAGCTGAAACGAAATTAATAAAATAAATATTGTAATTAGTATACGAACTAATTATATTACATAAAAAAAACAAGAGAGGGTAGTTAGAGGCACGCTCAAACATTATATTTGGCACATGCCCACAGTTTGCAGTAGTTAGCAGTCTATACGTGACAGGTTGCAAGCCCATCGCCGCTTATAAGAATACTAACTGGTTTCCTCACGATGTTTTCCTTCATCGTTTTGAGCACGTGTTTTGAGGCGCATGCGCATATAAATTTTTCGAACATAAAAATCTATTGCATTCTTACTTGGTGTCTGGTCGGGAACGAGCGTAGCTGCAGCATCAACATTCCACAGAGACACAACGCCGGCAGAGTCACCGCGAAGCAGAAGACGTCTCTGTTTCCCCCCACAAGAGGTTATGATGAACCGCATCGAAGGGGGGCAGGAGAGTACCTGGATTTTAAAACTAGGATTGTATGCTTGTCATATGTAAACAGCATCTTTTTCAAGGCTGTTGTAATGTAACATGGTCGAAACGTCGGTAAAATAGATTAAAGGTGATAAAAACGTAATAAATATTCGTTAAAAAAATATAAGAAATAGAGTTGTTTTTTAGGGTTCCGTACCCAAAGGGTAAGGGACCCTATTACTAAGACTTCGCTGTCCGTTTATCCGTCTGTCTGTCACAGGGCTGTATCTCATGAACCGTGATAGCTAGACAGTTGAAATTTTCACAGATTATGTATTTCTGTTGCCGCTATAAAAACAAATACTAAAAACAGAATAAAATAAATATTTAAGGAGCGCCCATACAACAAACGTAATTTGTTTACCTTTTTTTATAGATAACGGTACGGAACCCTTCGTGCGCGAGTCGGACTCTCACTCGGCCGGTTTTTTTAAACGTAATTATTACCTTGTTATCAGGATGAGCAAGTAGTCCGAAGAGCAATGGACTATCAGTGTCCACAGTTGGTCCATGGAATCCTTTATGGTCCGGCACGGAGCTGAAATCATTATCATTTGTAAACAATAGATACTACAAGATCATTTACAGTTTAAATATTTCAAGCAGGAGTTTTTAAAAAAGGTTTTGGGGTCAAACGATCTCCACGCGGTCGAAACAATATTTAAGATGTTAATTTGAATAATAAATGTTACAGATATAATATAATAATTAAAATAATTTTATTTTATATATACCACATCACATTCTAACTAAAATTTAGTAAAAAACGATCGACCTTATATGCTTTACGTTGAAGTCTAAAGGTGTGACCAGACCTTTTGCGGCAATCGAGCACGGCTGCCGCGCTCAAACTCTAATTGTTCGTTCGCACGGCATACTTGCCGCGCTCGATTGCCGCGCAATGTTTGGTCACACCTTTAAGGTAGATTTATATGAGACCATGGCGTGCCGTGTACGTGGCCCGAACGGGACACGGAAATTCAAATTCAAATTCAATAATCATTTATTTCAATAAAGTCACAAGGATCACTTTGATACGTCTTAGGAATTAGGTGAAGCTACGCCGATTCCATGCGACCAAGCCTAGAAGAATCAGGCAACAAACACGGCTTGGGGTCTACCTTTTTTTTAATGATCCTTTCCATAATGCTATGTCGAGCTCCAGTGTGGTGCCAATCGAACAAGGTGAAGGCTCAAACAAGAACAATAATTAAAAGTACCTAATGAATCGTTGCATACATTTTGTCTGAAGCAGTTTATATTAAACTAGCGACCCGCCCCGGCTTCGCACGGGTAGCATGTTATTATACATATAAACCTTCCTCCTGAATCACTCTATCTATTAAAAAAAACCGCATCAAAATCCGTTGTGTAGTTTTAAAGATATAAGCAAACATACATACATACGCGGGAAGCGAAAAGCGACTTTGCTTTATACTATGTAGTGACAACTAAAGGCTTCGGCCCGGCCCGGACACGGTTTGGCCCGGTCTAATGTAAATTTACCCTGAATTAATGTAAACCCTAAAGCGACAGACCTAAAATTGTAACAGCTGTTATAAAATATACTAAATTATATGATTTAGTAACGTCAACCTAAATTTAGTCAAAATTTTAATTAGTTTTGACTAATATACAACTGGGATGTGTAAAATATGCGAAATTGGTTATTTTGATCGTGTGGAGATCGTGTTAATAGAATAAAAGGGATAAACACGGCAGAAAAATGTAAACTAACAGTAAATATTATTTTTCAAACTGTCGTGATTAGTAGACATAACTATAGATTTTGACACGGGTCTTTATCACGTAATTACCTTTAATTTACTTTCCCGACGTTTCGGCTATGTTACGTGATAAAGACCCGTGTCAAAATCTATAGTTATAACAGTAAATAATTGGTGGCAAGTCTATTGTCACCAAAAACTAACTAAAATTAAGTAAAACACGATAATTCTTTTTCACATTAGTCTAAATTAGTGTAAACTTTAGAGCGATAGTCCTAAAATTGGGATAGTTTTGATAAAGTTTACGATTTTTGTATTGTCATTTAGACACGTCAAAATATATTTAGTCAACATATAAATTGGTGTTGACTAATATAACACTCGGATGTGTAGAATATGGGAAATTAAATAGAAAATAAATAAATATAGGTAGATTTTATAAACAGCGCCATCTAGCCCCAAACTTAGCAAAGCTTGTACTATGGGAACTAGATAACTGATAAAAGACTTATATACAATTTTTTCTGTAAATACATTATAACACTCAGACACAAAACAAACATGTATGTTAATCACACAAAAAAAATCCTGAGTGGGAATCAAACCCACAACCTCCAGCGCAGGAGGCAGAGTTACTACCAACTGAGCTGTGAAATGCCTAAACTATTCAAATTTTGGAACTGTCACTAAGTTATACGCTAATTTAGACTACAGAATAAGATCGTAGGTATCCAACAATTAAACCTTATCAACAATTAAATATATTTTTTTGTAATAAATAATAATAAAAATAAATGTTTTTTGGTAATAATAACAACATACAGATGGGCAAAATGATAGTGCTATGCAAATAAATTATCTAAAAATTTAACTACAACGATATGCAGCATAATATATTAATATAATAACTACTATACTATAACTGCCTGGTTCGGCAAAAATCACGAAATATCACAAGGGGGGAGGGGGAGGGGGAGGGGGAGGGGGAAAGGGGTGTAGTGATATATCACGTGTATCTAAATTTTCTCGGCAAATATTCTACAATAGTATTAGTATTAGATGTTATTATTTAAGATACACGCTATAGAAGACTGACACTAAAAATCTTTGTCAGAAAAAATATTTTTCTAAGCAATATCTACTTCTAATCTTTTACTTTTTTTTTATCTAAATGCTGCAATATTATATTTTTATTTTTTATAAAGTTGATAGTTTTATGAGTTTAAATACATTAAAATACAAAAATAAAAACATAAATACAGTTCTAAAATACGGGCACAAATAAAATTTAATAAAGTAAAAGCACAAATTAAAATTTAAATAATCAAAAAGCGTCTGGACATAGTGCAAGCAAAGTAATTTAACTAAATTAATGTACTGTTCACTGGAGACTAATTCATATTTTATTTTACTGCGTCTTTCTCAATTAGACGCGTATGTACCAATATTAAAAAAATAAAGAAATACTGGATCAACTTTTAAAATTATTTTACCTTTCAAAAGCCACATCTACTAATATTATAAATGCGAAAGTAACTCTGTCTGTCTGTGACGTTATCACGGCCGATTTGATGTAAATTAAAGTAATTACGTGATAAAGACCCGTGTCAAAATCTATATTCATCTCTAGTTAATTATGTGATAAAGACCCGTGTCAAAATCTATATTCATCTCTAGTTAATTATGTGATAAAGACCCGTGTCAAAATCTATGGTTTGCTAGCTTCTCGCCCCGGCTTCGCACGGGTGGTACCTGGATAAAAAGTCTACCGATTTTGTGCAAACTTCACATAAACCATCTACTAAATAGTCCGAACAAAGCCTAAATATTTGGTTTGGATAGGTGAGCCCGTTATTGAGTAATAAAATTACAACGAAAAGTGGCATTGATTTTTATATATATAGATTATTCATCTCGTTAGGACGAATATTATTAAATACAAGCTGACCCGGCGAACTTCGTATCGCTTTAGAATAAGTTCCTGTCCCGTTCCCGTTCTACGACGTTTTAGTTAGAAAACTTTTGTATGGGTAAAAGAAAAGGGCTGTTTTTAGGGTTTTCCCGGCAATTATTCGAACTTTTCTCACCTTTTAAACCTTCCCTAGACCTCCACTAACATTTCAAGACTAAGATAAGATAAATCCGTTCAGCCGTTCTCGAGTTTTAGCGAGACTAACGAACAGCAATTGATTTATATATATATAGATAGATATAATACACAGTGCAAAGTGAACAGTACACCAACTACAATAGAAAAACATGTATAGTGCTGACCTACTGAGGGCCCGTCCACGTAGTTTGCTATAAAGAGAAATTATTAGTTATTTATGTCATTTATTTAGCTTTAGTTTGCGTAAACTTCAGTCAATTTTACAGTAATAAAATTAAATGTAAAAAAATTGATGTTTTTAAACAGAACGTGGTAATTAGCAGTATATAAAATGTTTCTTTTTTTATAATATGGAAAAAAACAGGCAACATGATGGCAAGCTGAACATATAAGGACCAGTGGTTTAGGCTGTGCGTCGATAGATCTGTCAGTCTGTACACGAGAGATATTTAGATATTATTCATCAGTTTTTTTAATAAGTAAATTTAATCTAAAGTCAGTTTTTTTGTGTAGTAAATGTTTTTTATAGCTTATAAGCGGTGATGGGGCTTGCAACCTGTCACGTATGGAATGCTAACTACTGCATGATGGTGGCATGTGTCAAATGTAATGTTTGGACATGCCTTTAGATATCTTTAAGAATCGAATCGTTTGGAGATCTGAAAGGATGTCTACCGTCCTTGATTTCAGTCGTGATCCTATTTTTTATTGTAAAATTTTAAAATCTATATGCTGTGTCAACAGATATCGCGACTATAAATTGAGATGTAAGCTATCCTATCTTTCAAGTTGGATCAAACTGCACTGCACACGGTGTGCAAAGTTTAATTAAAATCGGTTAAGTAGTTTAGGAGTCTATCGCGGACAAACAACGTGACGCGTAATTTATATATATTAAGATTATAAATGCGAAATTAACTCTGTCAGTCTGTCTAATTGTCTGTCTGTCTGTGACGTTATCACGGCCAAACCACTAGGCCGATAGTGATGAAATTTCATATAAAGATAGTTCAAAGGCTTATGTCTTACGGCTACTTTTTGACCAAAATGTTCTTTTGATTAACAGGAATTTCAATGTTTTACGATAAATTTCATTTTATTTTTATTTTAATGTTTTTTATATTACAATTGACCAAAGTTTACGCAGCATTGTAAAAACTAATCACACATAGCTAAATGTGCTCAAATGAACCTCTAATGAATTTTGAATGAACTCATGCCAATATTGATTCATTTAACCGACTACAGGAGCTGTATGATTTTAGCTGGCCTTTTTGTACAAGCTCTAAAAATGTTGTAAATTTCAGTCATAAAAGATCTGATGGATCACTATGGCATTTTAACGGCGCAAAATTATGGCTATGACAGCAAAATTACATTCAATATGCCATGAATGCATACACTTTTGAAAACCCAGTGTAAGTATAAATAGATCTTGATTGAAATCTACACTGTATCACCCAATGTAAGTCTTGAAGTATGACCAATCCCAACTATTATACCCAATGTAAGTCTTAAAGTATACCAGTCTCTGATAGAGTTATAAGCCCTGTGGATTTACTGTGTGATCAATCCCCATTATAGTACCCAATGTTAGTCTTGAAGTATGCTCAGTCCCTGCTATAATACCCAATCTTTCTTTCTATGTGATAAATCCTTACTATAATACTCAATGTAAGTCTTAAAGTATGACCAGTCCCAACTATAACACCCACTGTAAGTCTTAAATTATAACCATTCCCTGCTTTATTACCCAGTGTAAGTCTTACTAAGTGTACTTACTTGGCCGGTAGTTTGTACAAGTATCCCTTGCCCTCAGTAGACCAGACTAGAACCCTGTCTGGCGCGAGGAAATCTCCAGACATCCACCTTTCCCCTGTCGGTGCTTGGATCGAGCAGAGGACAGAGAAATCACCTGTAATAAGCAAAATCATCATTCATTAGGTTTATCGTCATAAGGAAAAGTATTGTAAGCTAAATCAAAATAAAAAGATATTGTATTATTACAAAATGCATTTTAATGATGTTTTTTTCTTTAGTTGCTGCATTTAAAATGTTAATTCATTCAAATATTATTATTGTAAGTCATTCATTCACTCATCACTCATTCATTCTTTCAACTCAAGATCTCTTTACACACACTATGGTGTACTTTCTTTATTATTTATTAATTCACTCACTCACTCATTCAATAATTCTTTCATTCATTCATTCATTAACCAGTTACGCACCTGCATCGTATATCTGACAGTACTTGGCGCAGACAATAAGAACTGTCCGTTGGTTGTAAGCGCAGCAGTTCAGTGATAACGCATTCAGACATCGAATCTGTTTCGATTCGTTCTCGTATATCGGCTCTGATTGCTTATTCTCGTGACCTAAGAGTGACCACACCTGGAATTGGGAAACATGAATTATATATATATATATGAATTACAAGCTGACCCGGCGAACTTCGTATCGCTTTAGAATTAACAAATGCTGTGGTAAGTTCCCGTTCCCGTTCCCGTTCCTGTTTTCCTGCTTTCTCTTGAATTTTTTCCTGAATTTTCTTTGCTATAAACCTCACGGAGCCCGAGACCTTTCCAACGAATGCAAAACCGTGGAAATCGGTTCGTGCGTTCTGGAGTTATAACGTCAGGAAGGAAAACCCGACTTATTTTTATATTATAGATATCCAAGCTAACCCGGCGAACTTCGTATCGCTTTAGAATTAACAAATGTTGTGTTAAGTTCCCGTTCCCGTTATAAAAAGTATCCTATGTCCGTCTCCTGGTTCTAAGCTACTTCCCCACCAATTTTCAGCCAAATCAGTTCAGCCGTTCTTGAGTTATAAATAGTGTAACTAACACGACTTTCTTTTATATATATATAAGATTATTAACAGACATTTCACACAGCGCCATTAAGTCCCAAAGTAAGCTTGTACTCTGAATTATTACTGATACAATACAATTATAGTATTTTCGCGCGTTCAACGAAAAATAAATACACGATATTTCACTTCACGAATTCCTTGCGATATTTCGTGATTTTTGCCGAACCCTTTCGGGCTTCACGTCATTAATGGACGATCCCTTTGATATATATCCTCGTAAGGTACAGGGCTGCTAATCGTCCACTTGTCATTACGACCCAGTGGTCCTTTCTAAAGGACCACACAAAAGTAGTAACTCCGGCAAAACGCATGCCAGTGTTATCCCATCAGTTTTTCAGGTCCTTTGTAAAGGACCGTTGGGCGTTAATGAGTATAAAGTTAGAAAATAGGCTGGGCCGGAATGACCATGTTTGTTGAGTACCTTATAAAGAACTGTGGGCCTTACGAAGATATGATTGATTGTTTGGTGTCATCATCTCCTCCAATACTCACTAGATGGCGCCATAACTATAGATTTTTACACGAGTCTTTATCACGTAATTAATTGGCATCACGCAGACCATACTATTGTAACATGGTCGAAACCAGGGTTGTTACGGATACAAAAATTTAAACATTAGATTTTAAAAGGATAATTATTTAAATTTTAAGTGCATAAATAAGTGAAAATCAATTTAATGTTAACTTTTTATTTATTTATTCATATTTCTAGAACAAGTTAGCAATTACCAAAACAAACGCAAATCACGTGCCACTCTGGCTCCGCCCACTTTCTTTACATGTAGTTAGGTACTTGTTGATGTGAATCTGCATCCGTAAAAACTCCGCATTGATTGATGCGAATGTGAATATTCGTAACACCCCTGGTCGAAACGTTGGTAAAATAAAGGTGCTAAAGACCCGTGTGCACTATAGTTTGACAAAATAAAGATGGCACCACCCGCTCTGAACATTGTGTAAATAGATTTTTGGGCACTTCCACTAGGCCGACACTTAATACCTCTTTCACTTTCAAAACTTTCGTGAGTTGTACTACACATTATTACAACAACGGGAAATTACTCACGTAAATGATAAATTGTCAATGAGTCAATGCCGTCTCGAGACGGCAATGCGAGCAGGGTAGCGCGCGCGTTATGGTCCACTCACCCTGAAGAAGATTCTCTAGATGAATCGAAACATTGTCGGTGTCCTCATTGACAATTTATCATTTACGTGAGTAATTTCCCGTTGTTGTAATAACTTAATACCTCTATTTTAATATGGAAAAGTATTGCTTACTTTTACAGTACCAGTGATGGAAATGGCCAGTACAACGTCGTCTTTCCTCGAAGAAGGGCGTAAAACCTGAAATTTTTGACATTAATATTTTTTTAGGGTTCCGAACTCAAAGGGTAAAAACTGAACCATATTACTAAGACTTCGCTGTCCGTCTATATATATATTTCTATTGCCGCTATAACAAGAAATACTAAGAACAGAATAAAATAAATATTTAAGTGGGGCTCCGGTTTTTTATTTTTTATTTTATTCTAGGACAGGTTTTTTTACATTGTATAGTAATTCAATTATTAGTAATATTTTTTTTTACATTGATTTGGACTTTAGATTGTATCTTTTTAAGTACATTATAGTACAAAAATAAATTTTCATCCCACCATCTCGGAAAGAGTATTTTTGCTCTTCAATATCTGAGTGCAAAAGCCGTTTTTATTCTCTAGAGGATAAAGTAAATTGAATTTAGAACATCGTGTGCACTAAGTTTGTGAATTAAAAACATCATTAAACCTATTTACTGATACATCTATGGTGCCGAATATATCACACTTTTTTTTAACTTTTTTTTTAATTTGTTAAAAACTCAGACTCGGAACCTTCTTGGTGTTCTTTTTTCAATTTGCTTTGTACGCGGTTCTTTACGCGGCATTTTTTCACGTCATTATTAAGATTATTCTGTAATACTTACCTGTCATAATGTAGTAGTTAATACCTAAACTGAAATAAAAGTACCTATCTTGTGATTGTAAACGTTTTTTTTTGCATTTAGTAATTTCCTCGCTGAGGTGGAATGAAAAATTACGTGTTGCACTCGAGTGCAAAGATTTTTCTGTAATACTCCCTCGCTAACGCTCAGGATTCTAATTTTGAATCCTTCGCTTGCTCGGTCATCAAAATTGAACACGCGGTTAAAAAGCAACTTTGCACTCTTGTATAACAAATAACTATTAAATTTAACTTACATGCAAAGCGGATATCCAGTCGGGGTTCATCTTTGAACTTAAACTGAAGAGTAACTCCAGAGAAAATGGATCTATAATCAGGATCTCAGCGTAGTATCCATTGCAGAACAGTCGCAGGTCTTCACTATTGCACATGTGATAAGCCTGAAATTAAAACAAAAAGTATTTTTAAGTTATATTTATTTTTTACAAGCTGACCCCGCGAACTTCGTATCGCTTTAGAATTAACAAAAGTTCCCGTCCCCGTTCCAGTTCCCGTTTCCGTTTCCGTTTCCGTTTCCGTTTCCGTTTCCGTTCCCGTTCCCGTTCCCGTTACCGTATTATCAAACCTAATAAAGCTCAAATTGACTCTACGTTTTAGTTAGAAAACTTTTGTATGTGAAAAAGAAAAGCTGCTGTTTTTAGGGTTTTCCCGGCAATTATTCGATTTTCTCACCTTTTAAACCTTCCCTAGACCTCCACGAACATTTCAAGACCAAGATAAGATAAATCCGTTCAGCCGTTCTCGAGTTTTAGCGAGACTAACGAACAGCAATAGATTTTTATATATATAGATAGGTAACTGCTGTTGGCCCTGCTTCACACGGGTGGTCCCTGGTTAAAAAATAGCCTATGTGTTATTCTGATGTATAAGCTATATTACTGTAAAGTTACATTTTAATCCGTTAAGTAGTTTTTGCGTGAAAGAGTAACAAACACACACACACTCACAAAATTTCGCATTTATAATATTAACCAGCCGACCCGTGACAGACGTCCTGCCAAATTTCAATAATCGAATAGAAAATAGTGTTTTTTTTTAGTCTGTGATGTCAGATTTGATGCACACCAGCGCCATCTATACCAAAATCATCCCTTTTGCGTTTTTTGATAGTTTTGGGGATGTTTTTCATATTTTAAAGTAGTCTATGTTTTATTCGGGCATTATATCTACATCTACAGCAAATTTAAACTTAATCCGTTTTGTCGTTTACGCCTGATTGAGCCACAAACATACATACAAACTCACAAACTTTCACATTTATAATATTATTAGGATAGGATTAGTAGGATATTACTAGATTATGTACTTTTAAATATACACACATTTTCACGATGAAGTCCATTGCATAATTTTAATTCACCATACATGCTCAACTCTGTACTCTCAGGTATTCAGATCTTTAAGGCGCTCCCAGTCGACGATTGTTTTTGTTCGAAACGAAAAAAGAAATACTTGTGAACAAGCCACATCTCCTATTTTATAATGTATAGTATATGTGAATAAAGATGTACCCATCTTTAATCACTTCGACAAATAATCCTACCGACCGCTGCAATGACGACAAACACACGTCGGCGCGTGGTCCGCCTTAGCTTTTCGAATAAATTAATGATATAAATTATGTATAATTACTTATCAGAAATCTATTCTAATAGAAATCTAGATCTACATATTACCTATATTTAACAATAAATCACAAATTGATTTTAATAGTAGGTATATGAAATATTTCGATCATAAATTCTAAAACGTATCATTTTGAAATAATATCTTTATCGTGAAAAGTTTCTGCTATTATGTTTTCAGCTTAATAGAAATCTAGCTAGAAACCTGAAGTAATATACTTATAAAAATAGGAGATGTGGCTTGTTCAGAAGTATTTCTTTTTTCGTTTCGAAAAAGAGCAATCGTCGACTGGGAGCCTCTTAAAGACATTCAACATGGTGCTGAGAGGCAAGTCCATTAAGTTTATTTTACCTAATTATATAACAACTTGCATAACTGATAACTGATCTATCAATGCAAATCCTAAATCACTAATCCTAGGAACTTGAAATTTAGATTGTGTATCCCTTTTGGTGTGAGTTCAACCCCTACAGGGGTGCAAGGGGGTCGAAATCTGTTTGAAAATAACTTTACATGAACAAAGGTCTTGAGGTATTCTAAAAAAATAAAAATCACGACTGTAATCCTCAAGTAGACATTCTCTCAGATCTGAAGACGCTTAGGTCCATTGAAGAAGTCTAGTGGTATTTGGCACATGCCCACATTTTGCAGTAGTTAGCATTCCATACGTGACAGTTTGCAAGCTCATCGCCGCCTATAACAATACTAATTTTGACTAGTCTTTAATAATCACCTGTATATTCGTATGGACCTGGGTGAGTTTGATACTTTCCCTGCACTTTCCGTCCACCAGGTCCCAAGTACACATCTCACCGGCCTCCGAGGAGCTAACTATATAGTTGTTATCCTGAAAAGAAAGACCATGAAAGAACCAGTGACAATATAATAAGTAATCATCATAGATTGTGCTCAGCAGTGGGAACGCGTAGGTAAAATATCATAAAGAAATCCTACTTAGTCACAAAATAAAAAATTATGTAAATTTTATTAATTTATTTTACATGTCAATTTATCATCAATTCTCTTGTGTATAACCGCGCATATCTTTTTATGTAGTGATCCGATTTCTATTGTGTAGAGAATAGTCCCATATTAATAATATTCCTGTAGGACTAATAATTCCTCTACAATACTTAAAAAACCGGCCAAGTGCGAGTCGGACTCGCGCACGAAGGGTTCCGTACTAATATCTATAAAAAACGGCAAAAAAACACGTTTGTTGTATGGGAGACACACTTAAATATTTATATTATTCTATTTTTAGTATTTGTTGTTATAGCAGCAACAGAAATTCGTCATCTGTGAAAATTTCAACTTTCTAGCAATCACCATTCATGAGATACAGCCCTATGACAGAAAGACGGACAGGCAGACAGACAGACGGACTGACGGACAGCGAAGTCTTAGTAATAGGGTCCCGTTTTTACCCTTTGGGTACGGAACCCTAAAAACTAATATCGTCCCATGACTTTTTGATTGTTCGAAACATTTTATTAATCATTTATTCTCAAAAAGAATAAATATCACTTACATGAGTATCAGTATGTAATACTCGTAGAAAAACTATTAAGTACATTTTTAGTTTTTTAAACATCACTATTACCTGAATGATGGAAGCTCGTGACAGACATGTGACCGGAGCTGTGTGCCCGACCAACAAGCACCTTGGAGTCATCTTCAAGCTCTCCGGCTCAACTTGCCATATGCATATTTGTCCGTCGTAGCATCCTGTGACGAGGGTCTTTTGGTCTCGGGATAGGTAGACGGAGGAGACGCAGTGGGTGGGGGCGTGCTTTCCCCATAGCACCACGGGGACGATGAGGTTCGTGCCCGGCATTGTTGCCTGAAAGTAAAGTTAATAAAAGCTTACACACATACATAAAATCACATACAATCTTTTTCCCAGAGGGGTATGCAGAGATCACGGCTATCCACTTGCTACGATCCTGACATACTTCTTATGCTTCATTCACTCATATTGACCTGGCCTTATTACGTAACTTCACCAATTTGGTCCAGGAAAATACGCCGAGGTCTTCCTCTTCCATCATTCCCATTCACACTCACCTGTTTTGTCAATCTTTCTTCATTCATTCATTCTCTCTACATGCCCAAACCATCTAAATGCTTACTACTCATTTTTAGGTAATCTATTCACATCTAGGATTAACAATACTGCAAGTTAGGGGGATGTGTGATGTTTGAACGTGCCTCCGACTGATTTAGGCATATTCAAGGAAGCACCTAGTTAATCACATGATTACTATTACTACTGACCTACTATGGAATAGTGGGTAATTTTGATCAGCGGAATAAAGTGGTAAAAAAAATATGTTATGCCCTTATTTAACAGAAAACATAAGTTTGACACACCTACTGTAAACTACAATGAATATCCTGATTATTACTCATTCAAGGCACGTTTCTATAGAACGCGTTATTCAATAGTAAAATAATAGCAGTGAAAAACAATAAAATTAGCCATGAAGATGTCTTGTTTGTATAGTTTTCTGATAGGACATGGTTTTCTTTGCTATTGAATCGGTGCAAGGACAAATTAATTTACGGCTTACCTACAGCACTTTGATGGTGCGAATCAACTTTGTAAGGCGGACACTGCGTTACATCACCATTTAGAATGCAAATTGGGAGGACTATCGATAAAAAGTTAATGGAAAAACATAAAAGTACGAGACTGAAACAAAAATCGATCTGCACTTAGCCAGCAGTCAATGACAGCTGATCTCCAGAATCCTGAGACCGTCTACTTTGATTTGACTTTGACATATAGTTTCTCAAAATTCTCAATGTTGGTAGCACTGCATAAATGTCATACTAATAATGCGTTCAATAAATTATATTTGCTTCAAAACTTGCCGATTTTCGGAAATTGCACGATTATTAACGAGCGAGTATCTAAATTCAAACAATCTTGTCATTTTATTTTATTGACATTTTTCTGATGAAAAACATTGATGTTATTTTTGTATGTCTATTACTATAATCTTTGATTGATACCTATCCAATATGGATAAAAATAAAATTGCCTCTTCGTCCACGAAAATGAAATCCAAACCAAATGTCAAGGAAGATAAGTTAGGGGATCTTGCTGCAAAAATAGATGAGACGGATGAAATGAAGCTGAAAATGCTTGCAGCTCTTGAAAAGCCAGAGCCTGAGGACATGTTGTATCCCGCAGAGCTAAATTCTCATCTCATTGAACAACTAAAGGTACCCACCAACCCACATAACAGTCGTTATATGAAAGTAGACGTAAGTAAAACGGAATAGCATTCGAGATAGGTACTTATATTACTCGTGGTCGTGGAACAAGGATATTCCTATCGCAGCATTTCCCAAAAAATTATGTAAAGCGGGATTCTAGATAAAGAATATCCTTAGTGATGATGACGTTCCGCGTTCCGGTTTTTTTTTGTAGTACCTACGTATTTGAATTATGAATTTTATTATTTCTTGTTTTTTTTTTTAAATTAGCTATTTGTTAGCTGTTGATGTTCCAATAGGTACTTGTATGCTGTGGAGCCTGTGGATAAGGTAAGGTAGACCTATTCATTATTAGCTTTTCACTAAGGGGTATGTAAGTATGTACGAGTAACAATCATAGTAGGTATGTATGTATACTTACCAAACTTTTAAAATGAATGTTTTCTATTAGGTAATGACATGTGAGAACAACGAACTACGAAAATGCGTGTTCACAAAAGACCAAGACGTAAAGGAGCTAAATAAAACTATCAGTGATCTGAATCAACGGATTCGAGACATCATTTCCGGTACCGGACCAGCAATATCCTCCAAATCAGCTGGCATAATCAGCGCAAAGATAACTGAGCTTTGCAAACAAAACCGTCATCTAGTTGCCGAAGTCGAAGGATATAAAACTAAAAACGCTGCGCTCGAACGTAAAATCATGCAACTAGAAATTATAAACAGAGATAATGAAAAACTTGATATCTGTCTATGCAGAGACGAACCAATAGATGCTAGCCCTGATGAGTTGAAAGAGCTGAACGGTAAATTATCTATCGTCAACAAGAAACTGTACGATAGCAAGAACCGAAACCTTGAGCTGAAGAACGATATATTGCTTGCTACGAAGATTCTACAGCAGGAGTTGGGTGATAAGTTCACGAGTCTCAAAGAGCTGCAGAATGATGTGATTGGGTGGAAGGGGAGAGCTCAACAGATCGTCTTACTGCAGGCTAAGGTCAGCGATTTGGAAGAGAAATTGACTGGGAAGCATAAGAACCCGATTGAGACTAAAAGCAAGCCCCAGACTGAGGTAGTTTTAAACGTCATAGCGTAATTTATGTACCATCTGGTAATCGTAATCAGCTACAACTGTCAAAATTTCATTGTGTTTTGACATTTACTTGATAGAAATATGAGTTTAATGACGATCACAAGTTCAGTTATGCCGGAAACACACTTTCGTTCGACACACGTGTCGTTTCGTGGCGCGACACGCCACTAGCTAATCGCTTTCATACATTTAGTATGGTTAGAGACATATTTGGGTGTCGTGTCGTGTCGGAACGCTATCTGTCGTGGCGCCGACAGCTCGCCACCGATTGCGCCAGAGTGGTGGTGGGGGTTATGACGCGACACGACACAACAGGCAAATGTGTTTCTATACTGGCGCGTGCCTCGTGGCGCGAACACCTAGCAGACATATTTAATTTAATTTGCAGCATAATGATTGACGACCTTATTGAATTGTACGTCAACGAAAATTTTTTTTTTACCTCTAGGAGTTTCTTTGCTAAGAGAAATTGAAGGTTTTCATCAAAATTACTATCCAAATCAGAAGAAAACATTAAGTATGTTTGAAACCTGCAAAGGTTCGTTATGTTCTGTTCAGAAAAAACGCCAGAGCGCGACACGACACGACACGTTAGTGTGCACACTCACCGTCACGACAGCAAGCATCACGACACGCCACGACACGTAAATGTGTTTCCGCCTTTAGGCATAGTACCCAGCCAGCGTTTAGAATAATTATACCTATGTAGGAAATTCAAATTCAGATTCATTTATTCAGAACAAATTTGGTACACATGAAACAGATTACAGATTGAACGATGAGAACTGCAAAAGTAATAAAAACAGTGTAGCAGCCTCAACGCCTCTTAGACTCAATATTGTTCGGTAAATAATAAGAAAAAGAAAAGTGAAGTAATCTAAAACCTAAACCTAAAATTTAAACGCAGGGGAATATCTTTAAATATTTTGCAGGTGATAAGAGAGCTAGAAATGAAAAGGAAAAAAGAAGTAGAGCAAGCTATGAAAGAGCTAGAGTCCCTCAGGGAGGAAAACCATGAGTTGAAGAAGAAGCTAGACGGAGCGAGATGTAGGATTCGAAATCTAGAGTGTGATTCGACCACAATCCGGCAAAAGATGCAGACATTTATGGAGAAGAGCAACCATGATGATTTACTGATCAATGAACAGAGAGTAAGTGATCGAATAGAAAAGAATAAAGTATTATCAATGACCATGACAAGGAAGCAGGTAGGTAGGTAGGTAAATCTAGCAAAACAATCCATATACGGTACCTAACCTTACCTACAGTACGGTCAGCGGAACAAGGCGTACGTGAAGTGACAACTTGACGTACGCTTAGATCCGCTGACTACATAATAGTGTGTTAAAGTTTGAATAAACAATACTATTTTATATTTTCTTTCTAGAATCAAATCAAGAACTCAGAGCTGTATTACCAAGAGATTTTAAAAGAAAACACTACTAAAATGAACAAAATGAACAGCGAAGTTGCTGAATATCAAAAGCTTATCTCAAACACAGACGCAAAAATCGACGCTTTGAGAAAGCAATCTGCTGAAAAAGCTGCAAAAATTGAAGAGTTACGTGCTCAGCTGCTAAGGTATGAAGAATGTTCACTTCAAAGTGTATTCTTCACTCCAATGAAGACCGCCACAGATAATGAAATCAAAAAACTATCTGATCTGATCATCACTTTGAATGAACGGTTGGATGGAGAAAGACGCAAATGGGAGGAGTTGGAGATCAGTCACAGAAAGATTAAGGAAAGAAAGCGACGTCTCGAGCGAAAAGTAACCGCTTTAGAAGAAGAAGTGAAGATGTATAAAGATTCTAAAAGAGGTTCAAGGTTATCAAAGACTTCACTAGTCAAAGAAACTCAATTTGAAATGTTTGGTGGTATGTCGATGACCAAAAAACAGTCATCAATAACCGCGGTAGTTGAGAAACCTAGCGAGACCACATCATCGGAATCGCAACCTACCGAAGGATACGAAGCTCTAGACAAGGAGGATTTAAGGTACAAATTGGAGCTGGCCGATGAAAAACTGAAGATAATGGAGGACAAATTAAAAATGATTGAAGAAGAAAAACAAGATGATTACAATCATCTTACGGATATGATCCAAACGTCGAAGCAATTATTCAATGAAGCGCTCGCTGTGTTGCAGCGGGAGAAATGTCTTTGTTCTTAGTTTTTTAGTTTTGTGACATTTTTCAATAAATGTAATATGGTCTTTTTAATATAATTTCACTGTGTGATTCCGTGCGTTACTTTCTTATGAACATGGCAAGAAAAAGTGGTAGGTTTTGGTAGATTTTAGTTTTCATATGCTGGTAGCCCTGATCGCCGCCATTTGTCATTTATTTTTTAGCATGCGCATTCGGAGATGCTACGAAAATTGTGCTCCTGAGTGTTTCCCAACAAAAGTGAATTCAAAACTTTGTTTGTGAATTGTGAAAAGTTCTGCTCCGCGTAATATCAGTGATATAATTGTGCTGCGTAAAAGACATACATCATGAATAAAACTTGCGCGAGGTGTGAGAAAACAGTATATCCAACTGAGGAGCTGAAATGTTTGGACAAGGTAATTTTCACATGCATTCCATAAATCTTTCGTGCGCGTGCGATCATCTTTCACTTTTCATTCACTTCTGGTAACTTTTCAAACATTCTTTCGCAAACCGAATTTTTCTTTACGGCCGGCAATTCGGTTATAAACCGCACAGACGCGTGACTCACGAATTTATATAAATTAGCGCTGATATCATTGTGGTTCTCCGTTTATTACTATATCTGTACCTTTTACCTCATTACCGTCATCTGTAGTAGGTAATATTCGACCTTGTCCCCTAATTATCGATTATAAGCTATCGTTGTTGCTTACAGTTGCCGTTTTATTGCTATTTATAACGGCAGAGCATACATATTTACCTTTTTCGCGACACTAGCTAGATAAGATAAGACCTATTTGGTTGATATGATAAAAAATACATAGTCCACATACTATGTTTAAAGAACACAAGAAGTGTCTTCCCCATAAATGAAGATGAAATAGGATCATGTGGGCATGTGCCAAATATGATGTTTGGACGTGCCTCTGACTTCCCCCTTTAAACCTCTTCAAGGATCTAAGAGGATATCTACCGTACTTGGGATTACAGTCGTGATCCTATTTATTTTACAATAAGCAAAGTGACTTAACCAATTATTCATGAAGCTAGCAAATTAAGCTTTTTGTCCACTCTGTAGTTATTATCCTCATTTCTTAATGTGATTATTCCTTTGTTAGTCTATTGAGGTCGTAATTGTCCTTTTAATTATCCCTACTTTTTATCAATGATTGGTCATTTTGTGCATTGGGTTTTTTGTGTGAAATTCCCAATGAATTCACTTACAAAATGTATGTAAATTCATTGGGAATTTTACAAGATTTTATTTAACTTGCTATGTTGTAACTATGTTTGTTAAGTGGAATCTTGCAACTCAATTTTGAAGCAGTTATCCCTAACCGATTGAGCTGAAATTTTGCATATTTATGTAACTTTGGTGACAATGCAATAATATGGTGACAGTGAGCTGATCTGATGATGGAGTCAGGAGCTTTTCAACAGACACTCACAATGGAACTCCTTAGTAAATACTTCGATTGCATTCTTGAGTTATAAATAGTGTAATCACAATCGGCCCAGTGACGTTAAACCGTCGCACACAGAGTTACTTTTGCATTTATAATACTAAATATTAATATAGATCTATATTTATATATATAGATGGGTTGAGCGCTAGTGGCATTAAATAAGAAAACCAATAAAAAATTTACGAAATAAATTCGCGAAATTCAACCCCTAAGGGGGTGCAGCTGGGGTTAAACTCTCTTAGCTTACAGAGATTAGTTTTACTGCTACTGAGTAGGTTCGTATTAAAAAAATTAAATAAATAGGATCACCACTGTAATCTCCAAGTACGGTAGACATCCTCTCAGATCTCCAGACGCTTAGTTCCTTTGAAGATGTCTAGTGGGGGTAGTCAAAGGCACGTCCAAACATTATATTTGGCACATGCCCACATTATAGCAATAGTTACCATTTATTAATACTCGGTCGAGCGTAACATAAGTTTTACGTATGATTGAGTATCTAATGTCTAATGAAAGACTTGCATTACACACGTTTAAAAAAAAACCGGCCAAGTGCGAGTCGGACTCGCGCACCTAAGATTCCGTATCTATAAAAAAGTGTGTGTGTGTCAGCTACGACGCACGATTGGAGTTTACTCCTTACGAACGATAATTATGATATATATCGAATAGAAAAACCGGCCAAGTGCGAGTCGGACTCGCGCACGAAGGGTTCCGTACTATTATCAAAACGGCAAAAAAATCACGTTTGTTGTACGGGAGTCTCACTTAAATATTTATTTTATGCTGATTTTAGAGAAATACATCATCTGTGAAAATTTCAACTGTCTAGCTATCACGGTTCACGAGATACAGCCTGGTAACAGACAGACGGACAGCGGTGTCTTAGTAGTCCCGTTTTTTACCCTTTAGATACGGAACCCTAGAAACATAAAAAATAATTCATAATATCTCGTAACCTACCTATTTACCTAACTACGTAGTTAGCATTCCACACGTGACAGGTTGCAAGCCCGTCGCCGCTTTCAAGAATACTAACAGGTTTCCTCACGATGTTTTCCTTCACTGTTATAAACACGTGTAACGCGCATATAGGTACATTTTTCGAACAGAAATATCCATTGATGCACGGCCAGGATTCGAACTCGAAATTAATTGGAAATTAATAATATCTACCTAGGTACCTATTTACCTAACTACATGAATTCAATAATTCAATTTCAAACTTTTTATTCGATCATGTGAAGTACCACCTATTTACCGACTTACTTTACCGATAGTGGTAAAATAGCGCCACCTGCCAGCGGAATCGCAAACCTCTTTCATCTTACCTCTCAAACCCCCGAAAAGTACCTATAATACGTAGTAACATCAAATGAAACTAGATGGCGCTGGAATGCAAAAAGTAAGTTTGTTGTATGGGAGCCCCCCTTAAATATTTATTTTATTCTGTTTTTAGTATTTGTTGTTCGAGCAGCAATAGAAATACATAATCTGTGAAAATTTCAACTGTCTAGCTATCATGGTTCATGAGATACAGCCCTGTGACAGACAGACAGACGGACAGACGGACAGACAGACGGACAGCGAAGTCTTAGTAATAGGGTTCCGATTTCACCCTTTGGGTACGGAACCCTAAAAAAGGGTAAATGAACGCATCTGCTAAAATGATAAGAGAAACAAACATATATCTGTAATTATTCGGATTATTTATATTACTTCAATAAAGCGTATTACATAAAGTACCTATGTTACAAAAAAATAGTTCTAAGTTCTAAAAATAGTTCTTAGTTCATGCATTGAACTATCGTAATTTGCATTCATCTAGTTCAGGTGGTCAACAGAGATGATTTTGTCAGGCGTTCTTTTATCTTTCCAAGTTCATCGAACTAAAATAAATAGGATCGCGACTGTAATCCTCAGGTACGGTAGGCAGGCTCGACATCCTCTCGGATTTCCAGGCGCTCAGATCTTTGAAGATGGGTTAGTCAGAGGCACGTCCAAACAGATAAGTAGTTAGGTAGTTTTGGTATGGTCAGTGTTTAATTTAATTTTGGTGGTTTATCGCCACAAATACAGATGTTCCTGCACTAGGCTCACTCAGTGTACCTACTTACTAGGTAGGTACCTACCTACTTACTTAATTTGGTTTGGATTTAAACGGTTAGTAGTACCATACCACACAACCAATGTAACATAATACAATTCTCAAATTGTGTAGACGAAACTCAACCTTATTACTCTAGTTTTAAAGTGTTCGAAACTTGCTTTCATAGGTCAAAGTATAGTGAACGGTATTCCAGCTATTCGCTAATAATATCTTCATCTCGCCTACGCGCTTGAAAGTTAGCGCGCTAGAGAGGGATGCCATAATTATTATTAATTTTAGGTTTCATTATTTTACGTTTTATTCGCATAAAAGCATGCACAAAAAGATAACAAAGTCAAAATATCATTAACGTTAAAAACGTAATTTTCATTTTGAGATTACGCTAATTTAGACTTTAACATAATAGTAATAAGAGCGATCGTTTATTAATAATGCAACAATTTTTATGAGATACGCTGTGTAATGTATTCTATCTCATTCTTTTACACGTTCAATCCTACAGATATATATGTTTGTCTCTTTCTACGTAACGCCTCAACTTTTCGTGTTACACTTACACTTGATTTTACTCCCCATAAAATTTCCGTACCGGGCCTTATAACTCAAATCGTTTCTTAAGGAGTAAACTCCAAAAACGGCAAAAAAATCACGTTTGTTGTATGGGAGCCCCACTTAAATATTTATTTAATTCTGTTTTTAGAATTTGTTGTTGTAGCGGCAACAGTAATACAATATCTGTGATAATTTCAACTGTCTAGCTATCAAGGTTCTTGAGAGAACCAACGAAGTGCGAATCTACACTGACGGGTCAAAGACCAAACAGGGGACAGGTGCCGGGGTACACTCGTTAGATCTCAATATCAATGTCTCAATAACACTAGGCATACACAGTTCCATCTTCCAATGTGAATGTATAGCCATAACCGAAGCAGCCAACGCCATCAAAAGGAGAGAGATCGATGACTTTAACATACGAATCCTATCCGACAGCATGGCAACACTCAGAGCCCTAGAGAGCCACAATTGCGACTCAAGGCTCATATACGAATGTCACCTTGCCCTAGAAAGTGCAGCTGTAGGTAACCGCGTTACACTTCAAAGGATAAAGGGACACAGCGGATCACTGGGTAATGACGCTGCAGATGAACTAGCCAGGAGGGGCTCGGAAACGCAAACGGAAGGCCCGACCCCGTTCCTGCCACTCCCTTTCTCCCAGATACGTTCCTGGATGAGGCGACAGACCCAAAGCAAACACAACGAACGATGGGCACAGGCGACTGACTGCAGACAGTTAAGAGCGGCGATACTAACCACCTCGCCGCGGCTGACACGCCGCCTGTTGAACCTGCAAAGACCGGACCTAAGAACCATCGTGGGCACGCTCACGGGCCACTGCCCCCTCAACAAACACTTATACAACATCGGAACCACAGACAGCCTGCTCTGCAGGGGCTGCCTAACAGAAGAAGAATCAGCTGCCCACGTAGTCCTGGAATGAGCGCGCGTAACAGCGCAACGTACACAAATCCTCGGTAACCCGAGGTCTCTTGTCGAGGCCTGTGAAGACCCCAGGAGGCTTCTGTGCTTCTGGGATGAGCTGGGCTGGCTACAGATGTAGCTGGCTCACGCATAACGCATAACGGACCAACTTTGAGTCTAAATGCGGTAAAGGGAGTCCCCACAACTAACTAACTAAGGTTCTTGAGATACAGCCTTGTGACAGACAGGCGAACAGCGAAGTTTTAGTAATAGGGTCCCGTTTTTACCCTATGGTTACGGAACCCCAAATAACTGATAATTGTAGGTAAGGGGCCGTCCATTAATCACGTGAGGCTCGAAAGGGGTTGGGAGGGGGTTCGTCAAAAGTCACGAAATATCACATGGGGGAAGGGTGGTGTAGTAAGATATCACGTGTATTTAGTTTTCGTCAAACGCGCTATTTCTAAACCAAAAATATATTTTTATCATGTTCCTTAAAATCCCTCCTGCTCAAATCGGGAAGATACGGTGCTCCCGCAGTGGCTCCTTGACTCTACTGAGACCAATAACTGGTATGATAAACAAACTAAAGAGTCCCTTCAGTTTTTACGGTAAGTTCGGAATAATTTTTAATTTGTTTAGTTCATGAATAGTAAAGCTACATAATCCCAAATTCTTATAAATACCATTAATTTTCTAAAATTAAATTAGATTATACCTACTTTATTTAGTCTAATATTCTAAAAATTGTAATTCTAGAGAAGATTTATTAATTCTAGACAATATTTAAAATTCTTTCACTGATCAAAAGGTAGGTACATTATCATCGAGTAACATAGTAGGCCATATTTTGTTGCGAGTATATTCCCACCAAAATGGCAATAACCTAAAGTATCAAAAATTGTTTAGTATCTTACTCTAGCTACACTCACATAATCAGATTATTATCATTCAATTAAAAACTAAAAAATAAAACTGCAAAAACTTATGATTCCGGCCAGGATCGAACTGGCGGCCTTCTGCGTGTAAAGCAGATGTGATAACCACTACACCACGGAACCCGCTGGTGGTATCGGCGAAATGTAGGTTCGCTTTCGTCTGGCGTGAATATGACGTAACAGTGTAACTGTTAGTAATCTGTGTCATTCGTATCGTAGGTCATAGTTGTGTTTGTAGTATAATAATATTAATATCATACTAATTTAATTATCCGGAAGTTTATAAGAATGATTTCTTTTATGTTTTTGGCTGACTCAAATGATCGTTTTGCTTTATTTATTACCCAAAAATGGCTCTCCTAAACCATAAAGGGCTTCACACACAGCAGCTGTACATTATAGCACGATACATCTCATTGCATCTTTCCATAGAAATCGTCAGGAGATCACACGACAGCGACATAATATACATTTTTACATCTTCGTATCTTAAGTGAAACTTTTCTCGATAGATTTCTTTTCCAAAGTTGGTTTTTCAAAAACACTAGTTTCGTTTTTAATCAAAACTATGAATAGCTGAACAGTTAATTTTTATATTATTTGTTAGATAATCATACTAGCCACCTAAATTATAGACAGTTTCTTTCTAAGTTTGATGGTTTTCAAAATAATGCTGTTTTATCCCTTTTTCGTAGACTCAACCCATACAAAAAGCTAAAAACTTGAAGTAATACTTAAAACGATATCTTCCTTTACTTCTAGGCATGCAGATATTATAAACGTATCTAATCAAGAACAGAATATCCGAGAAAACGGGAAGTGAAAATGCTGCTATATCCTGATAAACAACTTTCGTCTCTAGAGCTATTTGCTTAGTAATTATTTCCCTTTTGCAGCATCATTAGATCTAAACCTACTTTAAAAAATTGTGGGCAAAACCTGGGTGCAAATAGCGAATAGACAGACCACTTTATTTTGTTACTAGCAGTCCGCCCCTGCGTCGCACGGTTGTAATAATGATTTTATGGGTAATTTTTTACACCTTGGGTTACATTATCGTAGTTTTAATAGGGATCCCTAATAGTTAGACATATGGTATCTCGGACTTTTTTGTAGATATTGATGTCCTCTATAAAACTGTAGAACATCACTTTGCTCTATTGCCAATAATTTCTGCAGCAAACGCAATACAAGGTTTTTTTTCACACCTTGGGTTACATTATCGACGTTTTCATACGGATCCCTAACGTTTTTGAAAATATTCTATAGCTATGTTCATCAGGGGTAATGTAGGATTCCAATGGCAAAATTACTTAGCATATCGGTCTAGTTGTTTCGGAGCCTATTCAATGCAAACAAACAAACAATCTTTTCTTTCCTATTTAGAGTATAGATAAGTGCAATGTAAAATTTCATCCCCTATTAATTAATCACGCTTAGAAATGGTATTTTTAAAAATATAAATGAGACCAAACGAAAGTATACCCTTTACACTCCCAACCGAAAAAGGTATTTAATTCAATAATATCACAAGGATCACTTTGAAACGTGTTAAGTAAGAGCTAGGTGAAAGATACGCCTGTTCCCCGCGACCAAGCCTAGAAGAATCAGGCAACAAAGACGTCGATAATCATTTTTAGGGTTCCGTACCCAAAGGGTAAAAACGGAACCCTATTACTAAGACTTCGCTGTCCGTCTGTCTGTCCGTCTGTCCGTCTGTCCGTCTGTCCGTCTGTCCGTCTGTCCGTCTGTCCGTCTGTCCGTCTGTCCGTCTGTCTGTCTGTCACAGGGCTGTATCTCATGAACCATGATAGCTGGACAGTTGAAATTTTCACAGATTATGTATTTCTATTGCTGCTCGAACAACAAATACTAAAAACAGAATAAAATAAATATTTAAGGGGGGCTCCCATACAACAAACTTGATTTTTGCATTCCAGCGCCATCTAGTTTCATGTGATGTTACTACGTTAATATAAGTTCTTTTCGGGATCTCATGCGACCGCTCGGGGTTTGAGAGGTAAGATGAAAGAGGTTTGCAATTCCGCTGGCAGGTGGCGCTATTTTACCACTATCGGTAAAGTTATTCGGTAAATAGATGGTACTTCACATGATCGACTAAAAAGTTTGAAATTGAATTATTGAATTCATGTAGTTAGGTAAATAGGTACCTAGGTAGATATTATTAATTTCAAATTAATTTCGAGTTTGAATCCTGGCCGTGCATCAATGGATATTTCTGTTCGAAAAATGTACATGAGTGTTGCACGTGTTTATAACGGTGAAGGAAAACATCGTGAGGAAACCTGTTAGTATTCTTGAAAGCGGCGACGGCTTTGCAACCTGTCACGTGTGGAATGCTAACTACGTAGTTAGGTAAATAGGTAGGTTATGAGATATTATGAATTATTTTTTATGTTTCTAGGGTTCCGTACCTAAAGGGTAAAAAACGGGACTACTAAGACACCGCTGTCCGTCTGTCTGTTACCAGGCTGTATCTCGTAAACCGTGATAGCTAGACAGTTGAAATTTTCACATATGATGTATTTCTCTAAAAAGAGCATAAAATAAATATTTAAGTGGGACTCCCGTACAACAAACGTGATTTTTTTGCCGTTTTGATAATAGTACGGAACCCTTCGTGCGCGAGTCCGACTCGCACTTGGCCGGTTTTTTTCAATGATCCTTTTCGTACATTTTGTGTAGAGCTCCATTGTACCATGCAATAATATCACCGCAAAATGTTAAAGTCTACAGGTATCCTACCTAACTGTTGATCTATTGCGTAAGCATTGCAAACCGCTGTGCAGCAATTAAACACAAGTGTGAAAGTGCAAGTTTAATGCCGATAATTGTGCCTTTTATTGTACCGTTATTGCTAGAAACCGGTTATAATTCGGTTATGTTGCCTTCTTTTCATCATAACAAAAAATATTTATTAATTTAAATGATAGTTTTCAAGAGTTTTAATGCTCTACGATAAATAAAAATAAAAATAAAAAATAAAAAGAGCTTTATTTTTCCTATGCACTATAACCTAACATATAATACTAACTCAAGTGTCTTACAAAAGATACAAAAAAAAAAGATTTAAATAAAACTTATTACTAATAATAATAATACTAATAATCTATGTAGTGCATGGACCGCTTATCGCGGTGAAAGCCTCCTCCAATCTATTCCAGGTATCCCTGTCTCTCGCTGCTCTAAGCCAATGCTTCCCAGCCGTTTTTACAATATCGTCACACCACCTTCTTGACGGTCTCCCTCTTTTGCGCTTAGTGTCTCGAGGTGTCCAATTTGTCACTATTTGGCACCATCGGTTTGCATTTAATCTTTGTAGATGGCCCGCCCATTTCCATTTAAGACTTAAAATGTTTTGGGTTACATCTCTAGCCTTTGTTTTCTTTCTAATGGTAGTGTGTCTTATACGGTCTCTTAGCTTTACCCCAATAAAGCTACGCTCCATTCCTCGTTGGCAGACTCTGAGCTTTTCCATAGATTTGCCTGTAAGAGGCCAAGTTTGGCAGGCATATGTTAAACATGGCGTAAGGCAGATATTCATAGCTTTAGTCTTCAGATGTACTGGCAAGTTTCCTTTGAAGATTTCTTTCAACGCCCAATACTTGTTCCAAGTACTCCTTATTCTTCTGTTAATTTCTTTTTCTGTACATTGTGTAAAAGAAATCAAATGACCAAGGTAAACATAGTCATCAACATATTCTAGTGGGTGTGAATTTACTATAATTGGAGTCTTAATTTTATTTGTCATGACTTTTGTCTTACTTTGATTTACTTCTAAACCGATGCTTCTACTTTGCAAACTCAGGGACTCTATCATATATTGCAGTTCAGTAGGATCTTCCGACAGTAAAACTAGGTCATCCGCAAATCTTAGATGAGTAAGGTAGTCGCCATCTATCTTGATTCCCATTTTTGTCCAATCCAGCCTTCTAAATATGTATTCCAGAACTGCTATGAAAATGTTTGGCGAGAGCGGATCTCCTTGTTTCACACCTCGACTAATTCGGAATGAAGGGCCTGCGGACTCCAGCTTTACTCGGCCTGTACTGGATTTGTATATTGATTTTATTAGCTCTATGTAGTCGTAGTTTATTCCTTGTTCTTTCAGTGCTTGCCATATGGATTGGTGAGTTATAGAGTCAAAAGCTTTGGTGTAGTCGATAAAGCAGATGTAGAGAGTTTTGTCGTACTCAGTGTATTTTTCAATGGTCTGCTTTAGCGTGTGTATGTGATCGACAGTGGAGAAGTTTTTCCGGAATCCCGCCTGTTCAACTGCTTGATTCTCTTCTATCGACTTTGTTACTCTTCGCAGTAATGTCGACGCAAAAACTTTGTACAGGCTCGATATTAAGCTGATAGGTCTGTAGTTCGTGATTTGTTTGGGGTCTCCTTTCTTATATAGTAAGATTATGTCTGATCCTTTCCATTGTTCAGGTATTTGTTTCATTTCCAGAACGAGATTAAATAATATAGTGAGCGGTTTGGAAAGTTTATTTTTGCCTGCTATGATCATATCATTGGTCACGCCGTCTGGACCAGGGCTTTTTTCTGGCTTCAGTTTACTTATAGAAAGATCTATTTCACTTTCCAGGAAAGGTAGCGCGGGGTCTTTGTTACTTGGCCAGTAAGGACAGGTTGTATCTGTCTTTTCTTCATTTTCGTTGTTTGTGTCACTGTATAAACTTTGGTAGAATTGTGTGGCGATTTGCAATATGTCTCTTCTGTTAGTAACGATCGTTCCAGATGTGTTGCATAAATGTGTTAAAAGTTGTTTGGAATTGTCCAGATTCTTGAAAGCTTTTTTGACTCCTCCAGTATTTTCCAGGAAAACCTGTAACGTGTTCGCTCTGTGATTTTGTAGGTTTTGCTTGATTTTTTTGTTTATGGTTCTATAAAGTGTGCTTAGTTCTTGTTTCTCTTCTTTAGTTTTCTTACTTTTATTTCTTAGCTCATGTCTCTTGTTTTTTAATTCTACAATTTCTTCAGTTATTATTGCTTGCATTTCTCTGCTACGTCTCAGTGTGTGTGTGCTCTGGGAGCATGTTATGAGGCTGTTTTCAAGTCGATACGATAAAGTCGTTAAAAAGCGATTTCCTGAATTTAAACGGACGAAGTCGCGGGTAGGAGCTAGTAATAAATATTGACAGACATTTCATACATCGCCATCTAGCCCTAAAATAAGCAAAGCTTGTACTACGGAACCAGATTACTGATAGATCTTATATACGTTTTTTAGGTTTCCGTACCCAAAGGGTAAAAACGGGACCCTATTACTAAGACTTCGCGGTCCGTCTGTCCGTTTGTCCGTCTGACAGTCACAGGGCTGAATCTCATGAACCGTGTTGGCCAGACAGTTGAAATTTTCACAGATTATGTATTTCTGTTGCCGCTATAACAACAAATACTAAAAATAAAATAAAATAAAAATGTAAGCTCCTATACAACAAACGTGATTATTTTCACGTTATTTTTTTATTACTTTATCGGCCTCACAGCTTCCAGGGCAAATATTTGTGTGATAAACATAGATGTTTGTTCTATGAGTGATATATATCATATTATGTATATATTTACATAAAAGTATATAAGTAAGTATTCTATTAGTTATCTATTTACCATAGTACAAGTAGTTAGAGAGTAGGGCTACCAATATTTATTTATTTACTTTAGGATCTTGTGGTATGGCTTCTGTCGTTTCGCACGGTTCTTGCAATGGCTTGCGAAACTCTA
This sequence comes from Hydriomena furcata, assembly GCA_912999785.1. Classification (NCBI taxonomy): domain Eukaryota; kingdom Metazoa; phylum Arthropoda; class Insecta; order Lepidoptera; family Geometridae; genus Hydriomena; species Hydriomena furcata. The sequence continues at coordinate 2,619,385 of OU538845.1, forward strand.
TTGAGAGTTTTTGACACGCTCTTGACCAGTTTGTTAGCTATATTGACGACAGTCACATCAGACAGTCATATGTAGTGTGTGAAGTAAGGTGACTGTCGTCAATATCTATCCATCTATCTAATACCTTTAAACGAGCAATCTTTCTTCTTTTAATATTTAAATAAATTACGCGTCACGTTGTTTGTCCGCGCTGGACTCCTAAACTATATAACTAATTTTAATCAAACTGCACACCGTGTGCAGTTTGATCCAACTTGAAAGATAGGATAGCTTACATCTCAATTTATAGTCGCTATATTATTGTATTGCAAATTATTTGTTTATTATCTACAGTCACAATTATCTGTTAGCTCCAAAAGATTCTAACAGATGGCGATATCTGTTGACACAGCAACGCGTGGCCGGGTGTGCTAGTTATTATATAGTGTGTTTCATAAGATGGCAGTCTATACATCTATCTAATAAATACCTTTAAACGAGCAATTCATAAAACGGCTACCTAGGTTTCATTTTTAGAAAACGTCGTTTTATCTCTGTTTTCAGCCAATTAAATACGAAAAGTTCGGTCTAGGTAACTACTTAAAATTATATCTAACCGACTGCAATTAAAGATTCATTATCTGATTATCAGATAATTCTAAAATTATCTGATAATCAGATAAATATATTATTATCATTGACTATATTATTTTGATATTATCATTTCATTCCTCCACACGTTGACATTAGTCCGTATCATTTCTAAACATCACACGTTGACATTAGTCCGTATCATCACTACATATTATAAAGCAAAGTCGCTTTCCGCTTCCCGCGTATGTATGTATGTTTGCTTATATCTTTAAAACTACACAACGGATTTTGATGCGGATTCGGTGATTCAGGAGGAAGGCTTATATGTATAATAACATGCTACCCGTGCGAAGCCGGGGCGGGTCGCTAGTTTCTAAATAAAATGAGAACTTACAAATAAAACCGGCAAAGTGCGGGTCGGGTCATGCGCAATGTAGAGCTTCGTAGTTTACACAGCTAACAACGTTATAATAAGTAATTGCAATGGTATTTGTTTCTTGTAGACTACGAAACCCTAAAAACCTCATTGAAATCGGAGCAAATCGCTTCAAACTTAACCCCCTTAGGCGGGGGTCCAAAAGTGACAAGTACTCAATATATCATTAGAACAAACAAATGTTCACCACCCACAATACCCGATGCCCGATGACAAAGGTAGTGGAGTTGGTCACATCCTTGTGCGGCGATCCGGCAAGAGTCATTGTACTGCAATCAGGCGGCGTGACGGAGTATGGTAACCATCCATTGCTATTTTTATATTTTTATAGGACATACGGCGTTTGCGAGGTATCTGTCACGTTTGGTATGAACCGCACGCCTGAGAGGCTATTTTGTAAAAACTGATTATCATGTTATGATATTCATCACGCCTGTTTGCCAGAGAGGTAGGCGGAGATCACTTGCTACGATCCTGACATACTTCTTTAGCTTCATTCACACTCATCACGTTCCTTTTATAGGCATTTTATCAAAACGTCACCAATTTGGTCCAGGAAAATACGCCGAGTATACATAAATACCGATAATATTGGTATGAATATTATAACAAAAGTGCCCCACTGGAATTGAGATATTAGTAGCAATCTGGGGCACGGCAGTGTCCCCGCCAAGATGAGCCAAGCGAAGCGCACTACCTACCTTTTCTCGAAACTTTTTTTTTTAAACCCTTATAACTTGGGTAATCTGGGTGGTTATCTTAAAGTAACAGTTAAAACTTATATTAGGTAGGTCTGAGAATAGGTCGTAGGGTATTTTTTATACCCCTAAGTGATAAGGGTGGCGTAAAGTTCGGGAAAAACTGAAAGTGCTCTGTGAGATTATTGAAATTTGACAGGATAGCGTCTGTCGCGACAGTTAGTGTAGGTATAGATATAGCTCTCCTAAGACTGGAATGCTAACTACTGCAAAATGTGGGCATGTGCCAAATATAATGTTTGGACGTGCCTCTGACTACCCCCACTAGACATCTTCAAAGGATCTAAGCGTCTGAAGATCTGAGAGGATGTCTACCGTACTAGGGGATTACAGTCGTGATCCTATTTATTTTTATTTTTATCTCATAATAATAATAATAATAATAATAAAGCCTTATTTTATTTCTAATCAACAGATTTTTTACATGCGTTATAATATAATATAATATGTTACAATATTGTAAATGTATGTATTTATTCCTTTATCTTCTTATTAGCTATCGTAACTTTCTTCAGTACCATTGATCGGAACCCCTTCTCAGGTAAAGGCCTCCTCCAGCTTTTTCCATATCTCTCTATTCAAAGCTTTCTTTCTCCATTCGCTTCCTGCTATCGCTTTTATCTTTTATCTCATAAGACAATTCAATTACCGCATCTTAGACATAGATTATGGTCACCCTACAAGCCACTCCCAGCATCTCCGATTGATTTAATAATTCAAATAGTCGCCATTAAGTCTGGCCGTCGTTAAAATTGTTTATTGGTTTTTAACTACGCTCGTAAACTCCAGTTAACTACTTATGTCATGTTGCGTGAATAATATAGTATTTGTAAACAAACAAATTTATCGATATCCCAAATTAATATTTAATAATTTATTAATTAAGCGGTGAAGGCGATCTGTCACGTATGGAATGCTAACTACAAAATGTGGGTGGCGAAACATAATATAGACGTGCCTGTGTCTACCACCTTTAGATATCTTCATGGATCTAATTGCCTAGAGATCTGAGAGTATGTCTCTAGATAACTGATAGAATACTTTTATACTCTTTTTTTGTAAATACTTACTTATGATAAATAACAGAACAAAAATATATGTTAATCACACATATATTTGTCCTGGGTGGAGATCGAACCCACAACCTACAGCGCAGAAGGCAGAGTTATTACCAACTGAGCTGTGAGGCCATTCAAACGCACGCAGCATCTATACTATAGACAAAACTAAACTAGAAAGCTGAATGACCCGATTTAACCATAGATGGCGCTTAGGTCGTCGAGGTCGGTCTAAAGAGGTCAGTTCGCCATCTGGTTATGTCATCAGAAATAGAAACACAATGGCTTGGTTCTTAACTGAAAGTACCTACCGGCCGTACCACAAGCACTTGAAGTAATATCAAAACACTATTGCGTTCACTAATGTGACGTACTGCGTTGTCACTTTCGCGTAGTGAGTAATCATGGTTTAATCTGTACCAATATGTATTATTATTATAAATAGGAAACATTAGTATTTGTATGTTTGTAGCGAATAAACTCGCAAACACTGGACCGATTTTTAAAATTATTTCGTCATTAGAATTCTACATTATCTCTGAGTAACATATGTTATATTTATTACTAGAAAAAAATATGGATACCTACTAAAACTTGTATAATGTAACCCAAGGTGTAAAAAAAATTGTTAATAGTATATTATGATACAAGTGAGTTAAGTTGCTCATTACACACGAGGCTGTTGTTTGTAGCCCGAGCCGTAGTAGGCGAAGGCGTAAAACAGCCAAATGTAAATGGTTTTTCAGCGGCACCTCTTAGTTGTTAAAAAAAAAAAACTATTACCCGGTTCAATTGAAAATGCTCTGTTTACTCGCATATAATTTGCAGTTAGATAACTTTGTAGGGATAATTCTATTATGCACTAGTGTGTTATTAAGCACGAGTGTGCTATAGCTCGGTTTATGGCCCTAAGAAAGATGCAATAAGGTTCATTTTACGAACAAGTGTGTTAAAAAAACACTGGCCAAGTGCGAGTCGGAGTCACGAAGGGTTCAGTACTATTATCAAAAGGGCAAAAAAATCACGTTTGTTGTATTTGAGCCACCCTTAGGTAAGTATATATTTATTTTATTCTGTTTTTAGTATTTGTTATTATAGCAGCAACAGAAATACATATTCTGTGAAAATTTCAACTGTCTAGCTATTACGGTTCATGAGATACGCCCTGTGACAGACAGACGGACGGACAGACAGACAGACAGACAGACAGACAGACAGACGGACGGACAGCGAAGTCTTAGTAATAGGGTCCCGTTTTTACCCTTTGGGTACGGAACCCTAAAAATCATTATTACACCCATGCGATGCACGCCGGAGCGGACTTCTAGTATTACTTAAAAGGTTGTGGTAAGGTGACTGCACTTTATTCGTTTGTCGTAACACTTGTCACTTCTTGGTACTTGCATTAGCTTGATTTAATTTAGTGTGATATAAATTTAGTCGTAGATTGATGTAGAACGAAGAAAAGATCATTCACACAGTCCATCCAGGACTGTGTGAATGATAAAGATGACACGGGTAAGAAAGGAGTGAGTAATGAGATGACGGTTATTAGAGAAAAAAACATGTTGTGATCCCAATTAAGTGTTAAGGCGCTACCAGTTCCTAAAACCGCGGCAGAAACGACTAAGACAGTTAACAACGGCAAGCTCTAGATGGCGTATGCGTATCGTAAATATTATCGACAGTTTTTATGAGATCGCGTTGCTGGTACCTACTTAGGCAAGTAATAGGGGTAGCTTTACCCACCCCTCAATAACCATTTTCTCTTTGTCCGCCTTTGCTTTTCGAATAAATTAATGATATAATTTATGTATAATTACTTATCAAAAACCTATTCTAATCTACATATCTTTAACAATAAATCACAAGTTGATCTTAATAGTAGGTATCAAAATATTTCGATCATAAATTCTAAAACGTATCATTTTGAAATAACATCTTTATCGTGAAAAGTTTATGCTATTATGTTTTCAGCTTAATAGAAATCTAGGTAGGAACCTGAAGTAATATATTTATAAAAATAAGAGATGTGGCTTGTTCAGAAGTATTTCTTTTTACGTTTCGAAAAAGAGCAATCGTCGACATACAGGGCCTTCAGGGCAGGAAGATGATGATGGATAAAATACCGATCTAGCGCGACATGAGACAAGACCCACCACAATAACCGACTACTCTACGACGCATCCCAATCTATAATATAAAAATAAGTCGGGTTTTCCTGACGCTATAACTCCAGAACGCACGAACCGATTTCCACGGTTTTGCATTCGTTGGAAAGGTCTCGGGCTCCGTGAGGTTTTATAGCAAAGAAAATTCAGGAAAAATTTCAAGAGAAAAGCAGGAATACAGGAACGGGAACGGGAACTTAACACAGCATTTGTTAATTCTAAAGCGATACGAAGTTCGCCGGGTCAGCTTGTTAATATTATAAATGCGAAAGTTTGTTACTCTTTCACGCAAAAACGAATGAACGGATTTAGATGAAACTTCACTTAGCTTATACATCAGAATAACACATAGGCTACTATTTATCCAGGTACCACGCGGGCGAAGCTGGGGCGAGCAGCTAGTCACTACATAGTATAAAGCAAAGTCGCTTTCCGCTTCCCGCGTCTGTATGTAATATGTATGTATGTATGTTTGCTTATATCTTTAAAACTACACAACGGATTTTGATGCTGTTTTTTTTTATAAATAGAGTGATTCAAGAGGAAGGTTTATATGTATAATACATGCATAATATAGTAGAGAAACACTGATAATTTTAGAGGTTTCTAATGTGATGTCGTAATTAAACACATTTTTTTGCGCTTACATTGCAAATGCTGGCTGAACCCCACGAGATATATCAAAATAATGTACTACAGTATTGTATACCTTAAAAACGTCTACAAAAAAGTCCACGATGGTATTAGAAATGTCTTACGCACAGCGAAGCGGGCACGGGTCAGCTAGTAATATTATAAATGCGAAAGTTGTGAGGATGTTTGTATGTTTGATAGTCAATCAGTCATAAACGACAAAACAACTTTGAAATTTGCTGTAGATGTAGAATGTTGCTTGAATCCATAAATAGGGGTGTTTAATAATACGAAAAACATCCCCAAAATGATAAAAAGACGCAAAAGGCATGATTGGGTATTAGATGGCGCTGGTGTGCAAAAAATGTAACATCAGTTGTCATAGCAACGTGCATTTTTCAATGCCATTAATTAATAATCATCCTACGGAAACATTAATTTAGCTTTGTTTGATGTTGTTTTTTTTTGTGATCGGGTGTTTCGCCCGCATATGGCTTATGTACCCTATCCTTGCACCAAATGTTCGCGAACAGTCAATGCAAGTCCAAGGTCCATTGATGCAGCCATAGGTCATATATGATGGTGGTTTACTCTTAAGCTTGTCGCGTCTAAAATCTAGTTTCTAAATGCCATTATTGAAATTTTGACAGAACAACGTCTGTCGCGGACAATCCCGGGATCCCGGGCGTTTTCCGCAAAAATCCCGGGATTGTACTTGGCTAATCCCGGAATTTCCGGGTCCCGGGATTAAATCCTGTGATCCCGGTATTTAATATTAATAATTATTTCCTAATACTATATGACTTTGTTTACAGTCTTGTTATAACTTGTAAAATTGTGACGTATTCTCCTTTGTAGGTTATTGCGCAATTAATATTGACATCGCCACGTTTGTGTCCTACTAACTGTTAATTATTCCGTTCATGCAACACTTGGTTATAATAATAGCTCGTAAAAAATACTTTGTTCGTTTGGTTTCTTAGAAATCTTTAATAATAAACCAGCAAGCCTTTTTGTACCAACTGAAATTTAAAATAAATATTGGTGGATTGCACAGCGCCATCTAGCGACAAAAACCTTGTACTATGGGGAACTAGATACCTGATTTAAATACTTATTATACAGTTTTTTTTAATAAGTACATACTTATGATACATTATAACACCCAGATAAAGAACAAACATCTATGTTCATCGCACAAATGTTTGTTCTGGGTGGGGATCGAACCCACAACCTACAGTGCAGAAGGCAGAGCTACTACCAACTGAGCTGTGAGGCCAGTCATAAATGTAAACAATTTTATATCAATATTTTTCCCAGCGGCTTCAATCATGTAAAAAGTAGCCTCTATGCTATTCCAGGGTATAGGATAGGCATCAATTTATTTATTTACAAGCCTACCCGTGACAAACGTTGTTCTGTCATTTTTTTTTTGTAATAATCACATAGGAAAAAAAAAATTTCAGGCAGCTTCCATTTTTTCCCTACAAACCTTGTACTGATAAAATAAACTACGAATTTTGGTAGAATGCGTATCATTGTCAAAAATTCATTATACTTAATGTTTTTAGTCTGTGATGATTTGTTGCACACCAACGCCATCTATACTAAAATCATCCTTTTTGCGTTTTTTTTTTCATTTAGGGGTTGTTTTTCGGATTATAAAGTTCCCTCTTTATTTATTCTGATTTTTGAGCTAAATACTACAGCAAATTTCATCTTAATCCGTATTGTCGTTTATTTTTGATTAGGGAACTAACATAGCAGCCTTATAGCAAACTTTCGCATTTATAATATTACAAGCTTCCGCTTCGCTCGCGTGTAATCTGGATAAAAAGTTCCCTATCCTATAAGCTATTCCAGGGCATGAGCTATACATGTTCTAAGTTTCAACTAAATCCGTAATATCGTTTGGGCGTGATTGAGGCACAAACATACAAACAAACTCAACAAACTTTCGCAAATATAATATTACTATGTTTTTTTTCAGTTGGTAGTAACTCTGCCTTCTGCGCTGTAGGTTGTGGGTTCGATCCCCACCCAGGGCAAATATTTGTGTGATGAACATAGATGTTTGTTCTGTGTCTGGGTGTTACTATGTATAATAAGTATGTATTTACAAAAAAAAAAAGTATATAAGTATTCTATCAGTTATCTGGTTCCCATAGTACAAGCTTTGCTTAGTTTGGGGCTAGATGGCGCTGTGTGTAAAGTCCGCCAATATTTATTTTTATTTATTTTATTTATTTATCTAAATTAAATACTAAAAGCAATTTAAGTATCAATTTTGATAAGAATTTGAGAAATATTCTAAAATGTGCATTGTAAAAATGTATCCAATTTTTTATTGTATTAATAGCTCACCTATTTTGGATAAAAAATTACTCGTCTTAAACTATATATTTTTGTCTGCAGGCATGGCACAAAGGCTGTTTCAAATGCCAGGAGTGCGGAATGACTCTCAACATGAGAACATACAAAGGATACGGCAAGCTACCATACTGCGAAACGTGAGTATACCACAGGTCATCACACACATTTTTGCGTAAGAATATAACAACTCTAAAGGAATACATCACTACATAGTACTACTAGCGACCCGCCCCGGCTTCGCACGGGTAGCATGTTATTATACATATAAACCTTCCTCCTGAATCACTCTATCTATTAAAAAAACCCGCATCAAAATCCGTTGTGTAGTTTTAAAGATATAAGCAAACATACATACGCGGGAAGCGGAAAGCGACTTTGCTTTATACTATGTAGTGAAAACAAAGTCGCTTTCTCTGTCCCTATATCCCTAAGTATGCTTAAATCTTTAAAACTACGCAACGAATTTTGATGCGGTTTTTTTAATAGATAAAGTGATTCAAGAGAAAGGTTTATATGTATAATACATGCATGATATAGTAGAGAAACACTGATAATTTCTAATCACTGAGGTTTCTAATGTGATGTCGTAAATAAACACATTTTTTTGCGCTTACATTGCAAATGCTGGCTGAACCCCACGAGATATTATCAAAATAATGTACTACAGTATTGTACACCTTAAAAACGTCTACAAAAAAGTCCGCGTAGGTATTAGAAATGTCTTACGCACAGCGAAGCGGGCACGGGTCAGCTAGTAGAAGATATGGCGAAATAATAGGCGAATAATAAACATGCTGTATTGGTTATTAGTTTTATTAAGTGTTATTTATTTAGATTGTAAAAGTGTTTGTTTTCCAAATAAAATAAAATATAGAAGATCCCGGGATCCCGGCCGTTTTGTTGATCCCGAAAATCCCGGGATTACACTTGGCTCATTTTGGGATTTTTGGGATTACCAACGTTGCGCCTTAGACGATTATTTATTCACTACTTTAGCACATTCACAACATAAAATAAAACTGAAAATAAAATTAAGTATAGTTTAAACTTAAAACTAAAGAACTTAGAAAAACAAGGAGAGAAAAAGAATATATAACAAAAAACCGGCCAAGTGCGAGTCGGACTCGCGCACGAAGGGTTCCGTACTATTATTATCAAAACGGCAAAAAAATCACGTTTGTTGTATGGGAGCCCCCCTTAAATATTTATTTTATTCTGTTTTTAGTATTTGTTGTTCGAGCAGCAATAGAAATACATAATCTGTGAAAATTTCAACTGTCTAGCTATCATGGTTCATGAGATACAGCCCTGTGACAGACAGACAGACGGACAGACAGACGGACAGCGAAGTCTTAGTAATAGGGTTCCGATTTTACCCTTTGGGTACGGAACCCTAAAAAAGAACAATACATATGACTACAAAACAACCCTTTGATACGAAGTACAATATGTACTTACACAGGTACAGCCCTAATAATATTAATGCCTAACAGTCAAAAATGGAAAAGCAACATATTTTGCGAATTTGACTTAATTCCGCGTCGATTGATTGGTATAAGTATCATGGCTCTAATGAATCTTAAGCTTTTTTCATTTGAACCCAATTAGAAACCGTAGTCTAATCCCGGGATAGTCCCGGGATTACGTTTTAACAATCCCGTTATCCCGGAATTGAAAAACATGCTGGGAACATATTCCCCACTACCAACTGAGCTGCTAGGCCAACTTTCTAATCCCAGACATAATATCTGTAAATTTTATTAACAAAAATAACTTGAGCAATAAAAACTCGCAAATAATCATAAACACGACGTCCGTACGGCAAACGAAAGTGAAATAAAATCGAATTTGACTCACACGTTTTATTGTCCTTGTACAGTTACGTACAATGTACATCCTGTTTATGCACGAAAGCGGGGTCGGACTTAGAGGAAGAGGCACCGAGGCCTCCAAAATATAAATTAAAAAAAAATATGCATATTGTCTCGTAATCGCAATACATTACTGGAACACTCGAATGTAAATATCGTTTAACCTATTTGGGAAGAGGCAACTGGGGGCTCCGTTAGTGAAGGGCCCCCACATTATTAAAAAAAAACATCCATATTGTCTCGCAATAAATTACTGGAACACTCTAATGTAAATATCGTGTAACCTATTTGAGATGCAAGGGCCTCTCTACTACTTACTAAGACTTCGCTGTCCGTCTGTCTGTCACAGGGCTGTATCTCATGAACTGTGATAGCTAGTTAGCTAGACAGTTAAACATTTTACAAATGATGTATTACTATTGCTATAACAAATACTAAAAACATTTAAGTGGGGCTCCCATACAACAAACGTGTTTTTTTTTGCTGTTTTTTACAGATAATGGTACGGAACCCTTCGTGCGCGAGTCCGACTCGCACCTGGCCGGTTTTATACATACTACAGCAAATTTAATCTTAATTAGTTTGGTCGTTTGGTCTTGATGTAGGCACAAACATACAAACATAACATCCTCACAAACTTTCCCATTTATAATATTAGAATACACTTTTCGTCCCAAGTGTACCATAGCATTATGCTCTATGCATTCAGAATGATATCCGTGACAGAACACACGAAATTCAACTCTATTACCATCGCTAAAACATCAGTTACCATTTTTCCACTCGACAGAACACGTAATAATGCAATTCAATGTAATACTTACGACATACTGCGCACTATTGGTCGCAAATTGTATGTTAATCGGTTATTGATTTTACGTTAATTAACTATAATTATTATATTTTACGGTTATTGGTTTAATAATGCGAAGACATACGCGTAAAATAGTATTTCTGTTAGTGTCCTCACATCTCGGTTGGTATTTGTGATGTACAAGTATGAATAAATGATTCGGCAAAAACGAGCCGTCCGCTTAGAAAAAAAAGGGAATGTGATGTAACTGTAGTGTTCATCTAGATGCTATTAGCTTTTTTTTAATACGTTTTGTATAAATGTCTCAACATGACAATGTCTCAACATTATCGTAATTTTAGAGAAAATTTAGGTAGTAGCAGCGTTAATTGCCGTAATCGCCTATGCAATAACAACTTGTGTTTTATACTAAGTAAGTACCTACTATGTTTTTTACTGATAACGCTTGATGAAGTCGTACAATTTATTCGTGCCTGCTAATATATACCTAGTTGTTCCATTGTTGTATAGTTAAACTAAGTTGTTTATCAACTGACTATACAACAACAAGATGTGCCTGTATAATATTAGCCAAGTCAGAATGTTAAACGAGAACAATCTGGCAAAGTAAAAATAATACAATGTTGAAGCATTGTTAATTGCCGTGCCTGCTAATATATACCTAACTATGTTCCATTGTTGTATAGTTAAACTAAGTTGTGTACCAACTGACTATACAACAACAAGATGTGCCTGTATAATATTAGCCAAGTCAGAATGTTAAACGAGAACAATCTGGCAAAGTATTAAAAATACAATGTTGGAGCATTATTAATTGCCGTGCCTGCTAATATATATCTATTCTAATATATATGTTCTATTGTTGTAATGCACTAAGTTGACGTAACTCCTGACTATCTATAGAACAACAAGATGTGCCTATATATATTAGCCAAGTCAGAATGTTAAACGAGAACAATCTGGCAAATAAACAGAAATCAACGTAAAGCGAATGAATAAAATAAATCATCAAGTTCAAATTGATTCATATCAGTAATACGTAAAATTAAAAGTCCCAATTCTATAAGTGGGTAAGTATGTACGAGAAGACCGTACATGATTTGCTTACTTAATAAATGGACTAGTGGATAGGTATGTATGTATGTTAGAACTACAAATACATATATACTTGCCATATTGTAATAATAGTAGTATCATCTACCTACACCTAAATAGGTACCTACTTATTTTGAAATGGCGGACTTGACACACAGCGCCATCTAGCGCCAAACTAAGAAAAGCTGTCACTATGGGAACCAGGTAACTGACAGAATACTTATATATTTTTGTAAATATATTATTCACACCCAGACACAGAACAATTGCGTCAGATCAGCAACAATTTTCATAGCATATGAAAAAAAAAGAAACTATATGTTATTGGTTTATTTGAAGTTTCCATCGCGGTAGGACCGCAACAAAAAGATGCCAAATTATAATACATCATATAAAACGGCACCTGTACTTAATAGACAAAGAGAAATATATGTGCCTAAATGTCCTTAAATTAGGGTAAGTAATTTAGTGTAAATTACTTACCCTATGTTTTCAATATTTAAGAACGTACAACTAAATATAGCAGTTGACAATTCAGTAACACCAATTAGCCGACCATATATTACATTATAGGTAATAGAGTACCGATTCCATTAGAAAATAAATTAACGATAAGTTGACGAATTGGTTAAAAAGATAATGAATTATATTCGGTTAGTTAAAATGGGTTATTGTCACTTCATACACTCTTAAGTATACTGCATAAGTATAATGCAACTTTTTGCAATTTTATGTCAGCTAGTATAGGCACGGCCTACAATACAGTCAAAGTAAACAGTGTTTTATCTGATGATTGATAAAATAATCAAATGGACTAAGTACTTGTATGAAAAGTAGGTAAATTACCTACATTTTACCTTATTACCTTACCTTAAATGTTTTAAGAGCATTTGTAAACGATAAAAGATACTCAATTTAGTATGAAAAATAATCAACCTTATTACAAAATCATTGTTTAACATTTGACATAAAAAAAATAAGGTAGATACTTACATAAAATAAACAACCAAAACTTCAACTGAATATCGCCTATGCAATAACACAAGTTGTTATTGCATAGGCGATTACGGCAATTAACGCTGCTACTACCTAAATTTTCTCTAAAATTACGATAATGTTGAGACATTGTCATGTTGAGACATTTATACAAAACGTATTAAAAAAAAGCTAATAGCATCTAGATGAACACTACAGTTACATCACATTCCCTTTTTTTTCTAAGCGGACGGCTCGTTTTTGCCGAATCATTTATTCATACTTGTACATCACAAATACCAACCGAGATGTGAGGACACTAACAGAAATACTATTTTACGCGTATGTCTTCGCATTATTAAACCAATAACCGTAAAATATAATAATTATAGTTAATTAACGTAAAATCAATAACCGATTAACATACAATTTGCGACCAATAGTGCGCAGTATGTCGTAAGTATTACATTGAATTGCATTATTACGTGTTCTGTCGAGTGGAAAAATGGTAACTGATGTTTTAGCGATGGTAATAGAGTTGAATTTCGTGTGTTCTGTCACGGATATCATTCTGAATGCATAGAGCATAATGCTATGGTACACTTGGGACGAAAAGTGTATTCTAATATTATAAATGGGAAAGTTTGTGAGGATGTTATGTTTGTATGTTTGTGCCTACATCAAGACCAAACGACCAAACTAATTAAGATTAAATTTGCTGTAGTATGTATAAAACCGGCCAGGTGCGAGTCGGACTCGCGCACGAAGGGTTCCGTACCATTATCTGTAAAAAACAGCAAAAAAAACACGTTTGTTGTATGGGAGCCCCACTTAAATGTTTTTAGTATTTGTTATAGCAATAGTAATACATCATTTGTAAAATGTTTAACTGTCTAGCTAACTAGCTATCACAGTTCATGAGATACAGCCCTGTGACAGACAGACGGACAGCGAAGTCTTAGTAAGTAGTAGAGAGGCCCTTGCATCTCAAATAGGTTACACGATATTTACATTAGAGTGTTCCAGTAATTTATTGCGAGACAATATGGATGTTTTTTTTAATAATGTGGGGGCCCTTCACTAACGGAGCCCCCAGTTGCCTCTTCCCAAATAGGTTAAACGATATTTACATTCGAGTGTTCCAGTAATGTATTGCGATTACGAGACAATATGCATATTTTTTTTTAATTTATATTTTGGAGGCCTCGGTGCCTCTTCCTCTAAGTCCGACCCCGCTTTCGTGCATAAACAGGATGTACATTGTACGTAACTGTACAAGGACAATAAAACGTGTGAGTCAAATTCGATTTTATTTCACTTTCGTTTGCCGTACGGACGTCGTGTTTATGATTATTTGCGAGTTTTTATTGCTCAAGTTATTTTTGTTAATAAAATTTACAGATATTATGTCTGGGATTAGAAAGTTGGCCTAGCAGCTCAGTTGGTAGTGGGGAATATGTTCCCAGCATGTTTTTCAATTCCGGGATAACGGGATTGTTAAAACGTAATCCCGGGACTATCCCGGGATTAGACTACGGTTTCTAATTGGGTTCAAATGAAAAAAGCTTAAGATTCATTAGAGCCATGATACTTATACCAATCAATCGACGCGGAATTAAGTCAAATTCGCAAAATATGTTGCTTTTCCATTTTTGACTGTTAGGCATTAATATTATTAGGGCTGTACCTGTGTAAGTACATATTGTACTTCGTATCAAAGGGTTGTTTTGTAGTCATATGTATTGTTCTTTTTTAGGGGCCCAGCCTTGTGTGAAATCTGTTGTTTAACCCTTTTTGTTCTGTTCTCTCAACATCACACTTTAAGAAACCTTAATCTTAAGTACTTTGTTAACCTGTTGAATGCTTAATAATATTAATCATATTATTTGTTCTTTGTATGTTTGTTACTTTTTTTCGTTGTTTTGGTTGAAGTTTGTTGAAGGTTGAAGGTTGAAGGTTGTTCAACTGTCACTTAAACATTTATTTTATTCTGTTTTTACTATTTTTTGTTATACCGGCAACAGAAATACATAATCTGTGAAAATTTCAACTGTCTAGCTATCACGGTTCGTGAGATACAGAAGTCATAGTAATAGGATCCCGTTTTTACACTTGTATAAAACTACTAGCCCAATTGTCAATTGTAAATAGCCTGTGTCTGGGTGTTAGTATGTATCTTGTGTATGTATTTACAAAAAAAATATATAAGTATTCTATCAGTTATCTAGTTCCCATAGTACAAGCTTTGCTTAGTTTGGGGCTAGACGGCGATGTGTAAAATGTCCACCTATATTTATTTATTTATCATTTTAAAAGTTCTTTCAGTGATTCTTATTCAATACGCCTCCATTTCAGGCACGTGCCTAAAGCGAAACACACCACAATGGCGGAGACGCCAGAGTTGAAGCGGATAGCGGAAAACACCAAGTTGCAGAGCAACGTCAAATATCACGCAGACTTCGAGAAGAGTAAGGGGAAGTTCACACAGGTTTGTACAAGGGGAATTAAGGAATAGTTGGGGAACGTACCCCCATACTACGTGACCCATTTTTTTCATTTTTTGACCCCCCCTCCTTGACCACCCGTAGTATTTGCTAGACCTCTCGAGTTTTTTCACGTAGTATTATTCAGAAATATTTTTTTACGATAATAATTAAAAAAAAAAATCACCTGAACATTACTAGGGCAAAATGTTGGCTTGAATCAGAATTTGAAGTATACAGTAATGTAGACCATGGTTTTGTGTGACTGTGACCGAATTTTAAAATTCGAGTGTCCAAAGACAAAAAGGATACTTAATTAAATACACATTTTGCTGCGGTAACGTTATTCTGGCAAAATATTATCGAAATAATGGAAGCAGCCAAAAACTAACTAGTAGGTTGGGTAGCTTATATTTGTGTGTACATATGAGCCAACAATTTTAATCTGTTTGTCCAAAGACTCCAGAGATTTTCAGGTTTTTGTTTGAACCCCCTCTGAATAAGCCCTTGAACAAGTGACATTCATAATAATGTTACATGGTCAATAACATTATTATGAATGTCACTTATAAATTAGTTTTGAGAGATATTTTGTATTGACACAAAATAAAATTACTCCTTTTCGTTCTTTCTAACGTTTCCAGGTGGCCGATGATCCGGAAACCCTCCGCATCCGAGCCAACACTCGCATCTTCTCCAACGTGACTTACCACGGCGATCTGGAGAAGAAGGCGCAGATGGAGAAACAGCGGCAGATCAACGAGAACGGAGAACTTGTTGGTGAGAGACGTTTTAGAGAACTTTTGTTTATGGTGTTTGTATGGTGTCTGCTAAAGGATCATATTTTTTTATCGTTTTTTTCCTTGCATTGTTTGCTTGTTGTGCTGCTGGTTCTGTCTTGGACATAATCATTAGGTCAACGTACTTGAATTATGAATTGACCAATCACTGTGCTGGAAAAAAATATAGTATCACGACTGTAATTCCCAAGTACGGTAGACTCAATTCTCCACGCACTCAGATCCTTGATGATGTCTCAAGGGGTTAGTCTAGAGGCACGCCCAAATATTTCATTTGGCACATGCCAAGCCCCCCCCCCCCCCCTCCCCCCACCCAAAATCACGTGTATTTTAGTACCTACAAAGAGACTTACAATTTTTAGAATATCATCATTAAATACAGGTGTAAATTATAGTCGTAACTTTATTTTAGAAAATTAAGGACCGTGATAAATATGTCTAGACAGAAAGGTTGAGA
Organism: Hydriomena furcata; assembly: GCA_912999785.1. NCBI lineage: Eukaryota > Metazoa > Arthropoda > Insecta > Lepidoptera > Geometridae > Hydriomena > Hydriomena furcata. The sequence goes on from OU538845.1 coordinate 2,635,882, forward strand.
TTGAAGAAATCGCGCGTTTGACGAAAAAATAAATAGACATTATCTTACTACAACCCCCTCCCCCCACCCTTGTGATGTTTCGTGATTTTAGGCGATCCACCTCCCCCCCTTTCGAGCCTCACGTGATACATACAGTATAATCGATAATCGAGGTGTTGTACCGAACATTTTAGTGACCAAGAAAAAACCACCACAACATGAATATCCTTTAAATAAATTAATTTAAAAAATATATTATAATAATCCTATTAGTCGATGCCGTCTGTTTATTTATTGGTTGTGGATATGTGGATGTTGTGTTAATGTGAATGTTATGGGTTTGTTTGTTTTAAATGTCCTTTCGCCACACTGGTTCTTTTAACAGCAGTCTCGAGACGCTCAAGACCTTTTTAGTGACTGTATCTAGAGCACCCAATTATTTTATTTTATTACAATTGTCGCTAGAGTTCAGTGGGGTTATTTTATAAAAACATGATTATCATGTTATGATATTCATACCAATAACTATTGGTATTAAATGCCATAATACCTACGCTTTTTATGCTGTTTAGGCACCTATACATACGCTTTCAATACAATACCTACGCAGAAGCGTATAGGTGCATAAACAGTGAATAGTTACTATGAAAAGTGTACAGATTAGGTATTCTCTAACATTAGGTATTGCATTCAACATCATAACATGATAATCATGTTTTACAAAATAGCCCTGCTGCGGGCGCCAATTGTAATAAAATAAAATAATTGGTTGCTTATTATTACCCCATTCATTTATTTTATTTTATTACAATTCTAGGCAGACGTGTTGGTCTAGTCCAGAGGTTGTTAAAGAGCGGCCCGCGGCCGGTATTTATGCGGCCCGCGACAAAGTAAATACTTTTTCAACACACTAGCTCGTAAAGTGAGCCCTGTTGCATCGTTCTTAGGGCCATAAACCGAGCTATAACACACTCGTGCTTAATAATATTACACACTAGTGCATAATAGAATTATCCCTACAAAGTTAAGTTAGTATCTAACTGCAAATTATATGCGAGTAAACAGAGTATTTTCAATTTAACCGGGTAATACAGTTTATTTTTTGTAACAACATGATAATCCATTTACATTTTTGAAATAAATAAATGTGTGTAAATAATGAAGCCGAAAAAAACATTTATTATAATCAAATAATTTTTAATTTACAATAATTTGTTAAAAAATATTTGCATATTTTTATCACTAAAACTAGCCGACCCGTGACAGACGTTGTCCTGTCAAATTTTAATTCCCGTTCCCGTTCCCGTTCCCGTTCACGTTCCCGTTCCCGTTCCCGTTCCCGTTCCCGTTCCCGTTCCCGTTCCGGGATAAAAAGTATCCTATGTCCATCTCCTGGCTCTAAGCTACCTCCCTGCCAATTTTCAGCTAAATCGGTTCAGCCGTTCTTGAGTTATAAGTGGAGTAACTAACACGACTTTCTTTTATATATATAGATTACAATTTTAAAGTTTATGGCTATTTTGTAAACAATCCTAACATTAGGCGCGTGCAAAAAAAAAACCTGCCCGCCATTTTGTTTTTATCGCATTTGTTGCTTTGCGCAATACTTGTTTGTTTTTTTCCTCGAAAGTGTGCTGAAAAAGTGCGTATGAACTTGCTCATTAGACACTCGGCTGTTTTACGCCTTCGCATATAGCTCGGGCTACAAACAACAGCCTTGTGTGTAATGAGCAACATTACTCGCTTGTATCATAATATACTATTTTATAATCAACCTACCAAGAGTACATTATTTCGGATGGATATAGGCTACTGGGTGGGTAAGAAAGGAGTGAGTGATGAGATGACGGCTGGATGAAAAATACATGTTGTGACCCCACAAATGCGGGATCAGAACAGGATAATGATGCACATAGGCTACTTTAAACCGGGTAAAGCCGAAGGCATAGAAGCTAGTTTTAAAAGAACCAGTGACGCGATCCTATTAACATTTTGTAACATTTCATTGCACAACCATCTTTATGTTTATCGTGGGAATGGTGCGATTAAAATATTAAGTACCTATTCATTGATGTTGCCATTTTGTGTCTAACTATGATCGGACGGACTGATAGTCTTTTTAACGATACGTAAACCGTTATATGACGGTATTAATCTTTAAATAACACTTATATGCGTCTGTCTAGTAAAAAGATTTTTTCTCGAAAAATATTTAAATTAAAATTGGAACATGACTGTAATTTTTAAGTACGATTGACCTCTCAGATCTCCAGGCGTGCAGATGGAGGTGTCTAAGGGGTTAGTCAGAGGCATGTCAATCATTACCTTTTGCAGGATACGATTGTGGAGATCCAAGTACAGTAGACATCCTCTCAGATCCTTGAAGATGATAATTCCAAACGGGGTAATCAAAGGCACGTCCAAACACTAAACTTTGTGTTATTACATAATGTCAAAATAAAAAAATATTAACAAACTAGCTGTTCTAACAGACGTTGTTCTGTCAAATTAGCACTTTCAGTTTTACAAGAATTTAACAAATTTTACGCTAGATTTTTCAAAATTTTCTATCATAGGAACCTTCTCCTGAGACTAACGAACACAACAAAAAATGAATTCGCAAAATCGGTCCAGACGTTCCAAGGGAAATAGGGATTAATTTTTAGGGTTCTTCCGTATTCAAAGGGTAAAACCGGGACCCTATTAATAAGAATTCGCTGTCCGTCTGTCTCATGAACCGTGATAGCTAGACAGTTGGTATTTTCACAGATGATGTATTTCTGTTGCCGCTATTAACAACGAGTACTAAAAACAGAATAAAATAAATATTTAAGTGGGGCTCCCATACAACAAAGGTGTTTTTTTGCCGTTTTTATAGATGGTACGGAACCCTTCGTGCGCGAGTCTGACTTGCACTTGGCCGGTTTTTATATAATAGATAGGACTTCGTACCGTCTGACCGATTCATCCTTAGACACCTCTCTTGCTAGTTAATAAATTTTTATTATACTGATACCACACTATATCCTATTTTTGGACACAGCCGGTAAACCGTTTTCCTACAACACCAGGATAATGTTTCTACTATATGTAAATATTCACAATAATTTTGTGCTTTTGAAGCAGGATAATAATGTCACTATTTAGTTACCATCCGTCGGAACAACCAAATTTATATTCTATTAGTCATCAATCTGGGTTATTCTTTGACCATACCTACACTATGACCAATAAATAAAATAAAATAAACCGGCCAAGTGCGAGTCGGACTCACACACGAAGGGTTCCGAACCATTATAAAAAAAAAAACACGTTTGTTGTATGTACTTAATTATTTATTTTATTCTGTTTTTAGTATTTGTTGTTATAGCGACAACAGAAATACATCATCTGTGAAATTTTTTACTGTCTAGCTATCACGGTTCATGAGATACTGCCCTGTGACAGACAGACGGACAGCGAAGTCTTAGTAATAGGGTCCCGTTTTTACTCTTTGGGTACGGAACCTTAAAAAACCTAATCTATGTCTTGAAATCTGCGTTACGAAGACCTAAGCAAGCGTTCAATATAAATTAACGTCGTAATTTTCAAAAAAAATGATTTTAAAAAACAGACGCTGTAGTGCCTAAAACATCTATTATTTGTTACCTAATGGCAAAGATAGATCAACATATTGGTGGCAATGCTGTTGTTACCACTAACTAACTAGTATTAAGTAAAACACGATCTATCTTATTATTTTTACGTTAAAGTCTAAATAACCTCTATGCATCGACTACACAGCCCAAAAAGACACCGCATGCAAGGCGAACATTGACATCCAAAAGGTCAGTCTTATACGGCCGATAAAAAATACCGCGCGTCAAACCTGCAGTAGTACCGACCACTTCCTTGACCCGTGCACATCTCGTCTGTTTATGCTAAAAAACCATTACCACAAGCTCAAGTTAGACTGGTTCTTTCCTTGTCGATAGTGTCAATAAAGTCAATAGTGTTGTATCACTACTCAATAATTGATGATCGATAAACCTACATAGTAGTAACAACAACAGTTGGACCTAACTAGTAAAACTACTTATTGCCAACTAGCTTCCGTCCGCGGCTTCGCTCGCGTTGTACCTACATGGATATGAAGTAAAGTAACCTATTTGCTATTCGCATTTATCATATTATCGCTTTAGAATTAGTTCGCGTTCGCGTTCCCGTTCCCGTTCCCGTTCCCGTTCCCGTTCCCGTTCCCGCTCCCGTTCCCGTTCCCGTTCCCGTTCCCGATCCCGATCCCGATCCCGTTCCCGTTCCCGTACTATCAAACCTAATAAAGCTCAAATGGACTCTACGTTCTTTTAACTTTTGTATGGGAAAAAGAAAAGGGCTGTTTTTAGGTTTTCCCGGCAATTATTCGATTTTTTTTTCACCTTTTAAACCTTCATAGACCTCCACGAATATTTAAAGACCAAGATAAAATAAATCCGTTCAGCCGTTCTCGAGTTTTAGCGAGACTAACGAACAGCAATTGATATTTATACATGTACCATTTTAAACACGTGTTTAAAATGGTGAAGGAAAACATCGCATCGTGAGGAAACCAGTACCTAGTAAGTATTTTTATAAGCGGCGATGGGCTTGCAACCTGTCACGTATGGACTGCTAACTACTGCAAAATGTGGGTATGTGCCAAATATAATATTTGGACGTGCCTCTGACTGCTATCGACAACTCATGTCAACACTTCCCATCCCTAGTGAATCACGTCATTTTGAAATTAGAATGCTTTTTCCGGCTCCCCCCGTACCTCATACCTCACTGACTTGACAGAGTTGTTTGTTTGAAGAAATGAAGCCATTAGGCGTCTATTAGGCTATGTAGTCGATGCCTCTATGACCTCATAGTGACAGTACCAAAATTAAGGATAGTTTTGTTTAAATTTACGATGTTCATTATCTGAATTGGTGTTGACTAAAACAACACTTTAACGTGTAAAATATGCGAAATAATATAAAAAACTGGCCATGTGCGAGTCGGACTCGCGCATGAAGGGTTCCGTACCATTATCAATAAAAAACGCCAAAAAAACACGTTTGTTGTAGTATGGGAGCCCCACTTAAATATATATTTTATTCTGTTTTTATTATTTGTTGTTATAGCGGCAACAGAAATACATCATCAATGAAAATTTCAACTGTCTAGCTATCACTGTTCATGAGATACAGCCCTGTGACAGACAGACGGACAGCGGAGTCTTAGTAATAGGGTCCCGTTTTTACCCTTTGACTACGGAACCCTTAAAATATGACTAAGCTATACTAAGTTTTAGAACTGTCACTTTGATGTTACTCTAATTTAGACTTTAGCATGAACGGAATAGGAACGTTCGTATTTTGCTATTTTTAGACAGTTTTTGGTAACTACAGAATCGCCACCAATTTATTTCATATACCGTCCAGTTAGTCTGATCATTCACACTCTAACCCCCCATTATTTCTCCATCAAGATGTCCCCACCGATTACCACCAGCAAATCGACAACTACGCCACCGAAATGCTGCCACCACCCCACCTGCCACCGAAAAGTCATTATCAGACGCCGGTCACCCATCAAACGTATAGCTATCAGGCTCCATCCACGCCTTTATCGCAGCAGAACCTCCAAAATCACCAACAACAACAGAGCATCGCCAATCATCAAGCACATTCCCAAAGTCGACCGTACGATCAATATTACAAACCCAAGGAGGAACATTACCCGTATCAAGATTACACTCAGGAGTACCAGCAGAAGATTGGTAAGATCCACGACTACGATCCGATGGAGGACGGGCCTAGGGCTCCGGTGAACACGCAGCGTGCGACGTCAACTGTAGTCTATAACAGCTCCAATGCTAGTGACAAGAGAGGTTTGTTCTTACAGTTTGCATGCATATTTAGCACGAGCTTTAGAAGAATAACAAAAAAAAATCTCAATAATATTACTACCATTTGGGTTGGCTGGTAGAATATGCGTCAAGTTCGCTTTTTGTATTATTTTTTTTTACGAAATTAATGTAGAAGTAAATAGAAAATAAAAATAATAGAATCGCAAATGTAAAAAAATCCTTAATTAAAAATTTAATAATAAAATCTTACTACCATTTGGGTTGGCTGGTAGAGTAGTTCGCAAGTTCGTAAGTTCGCTTTTAGTATTGTTTTTTTTATGAAATGAATGTAGAAATAAATAAAAATAGAATCTCAAATGTAATCCACAAGTACAGTAGACATCCTCTCAACACGCCAAGTATAGACAGCAGAGAAAATGTTCTTTTACAGAAGTATAGACTCAAACATATTATTTTTGTGTTAAGGGGCTCCCAGTCGCTGATTGCTCTTTTTCGAAACGAAAAAAGAAATACTTCTGAACAAGCGTCCACTCCTATTTTTATAAATATATTACTTCAGGTTCCTACCTAGATTTCTATTAAGCTGAAAACATAATAGCATAAACTTTTCACGATAAAGATATTATTTCAAAATAATACGTTTTAGAATTTATGATCGAAATATTTTATATACCTACTATTAAAATCAACTTGTGATTTATTGTTAAAGATAGGTAATATGTAGATCTAAATTTCTATTAGAATAGATTTTTGATAAGTAATTTATTCATAATTTATATCATTAATTTATTCGAAAAGCTAAGGCGGACCACGCGCCGACGTGTGTTTGTCGACATTGCAGCGGTCGGTAGGATTATTATTTTATTCACATATACTATACATTATAAAATAGGAGATGTGGCTTGTTCACAAGTATTTATTTTTTCGTTTCGAACAAAAACAATCGTCGACTGGGAGCGCCTTAAAACCAGCGATTTTTCTTTTTGAGCATAGCAATCGAAAGAATTAACGAAAAAAATATATATCTAAATTTGACTCAGAAATTTCTCGTCTACAACGTTATTATATTCTACGTTCAAATTTAATTCTTGTCTATTCTTTCGTAGACAAATATATTTCTCGGGTGAATATGCTAGAGCTCAACTCTCAAGGAATAAATAACTTTTGCTAAAAATGATAATAATAAATAAATAAATATTGGCGAACTTTACACACAACGCCATCTAGCCCTAAACTAATCAAAGCATGTACTATGGGATGGATAACTGAAATACCTATATACTTTTTTTTTTTGTAAATACATACTTATTATACATATTAACACCCAGACACAGAACAAACATCAATGTTCATCACACAAATGTTTGCCCTGGGTGGGGATCGAACCCACAACCTACAGCGTAGAAGGCAGAGTTACTTCCAACTGATCTGTGATGTGGATTGAATTGAAATTTCCATATTCTCAAGTTACTATTATAGATAAATATCAATGCCAAATTTGCATCGAGTGATAAGGAGCACTTAATATTATCGTGAAGTGATTTGTTGATATTGTCATATCAAATAAGTATTGCATAAACAGAGCATCGCCTCCCTGATCCTTGAGCATATCTAAGGGGCTAGTCAGAGTCACAAACACCACATTTGGCAAATCTTCTCATTTTGCATTGGTTAGCACAATCATACAATAATAACTTAGAAATATGTATAATAAGTATGTAAGTATTTACAAAAAAAAAGTATATAAGTATTCTATCAGTTATCTGGTTCCCATAGTACAAGTGTTGCTTAGTTTGGGGCTAGATGGCGCTGTGTGTAAAAATCCGCCAATATTTATTTATTTATTGATATTTCAAACTAGTATTCATTTTTTTTCCTGTTGTATCCACTGCTGGGCAAAATTCTAAAACCTTCCAAATATACCTATGTTGGTGTAAATAACAAGGTAAAAATGCTATAAATACCTATTTCAAATATAAATTAATATGGTTCGATCTGATCGTGTCAGGGTGTTAGTATGTGTATCATATGTATGTATTTACAAAAAAAATAGTATTTAAGTATTCTATCAGTTATCTAGTTCCCATAGTACTCGATAATACATTCAAAACCATAGGTACTCTACTCATATTCAAACACTATATTCTTATACTTACCTCTATTTTTTATTATTAACTACAGTACCTACTTACTTAAATACTATGTACTTGTCATAAACATTTATTGCAACCATATATGGGAGAAGACACTGACTTCTGTAACACAGGTCTACGTACCTAGCTCAGGAGTCAGGGACTTCATAGGAACTTTGTTACCTCTTTTTAATGACAATAAACATTATTATTATTATTATAGTACAAGCTTTGCTTAGTTTGGGGCTAGATGGCGATGTGTAAAATGTCCACCAATATTTATATTTATGGTGTTATAAGGAAAGTTGCTTTTTAAAAGATATAACAATTGACTGAATTTAACCTCTATTTCCCGCTTGTACTTTTTCTATGCTTTTAATTAATACTAGCGACCCGCCCCGGCTTCGCACGGGTAGCATGTTATTATACATATAAACCTTCCTCCTGAATCACTCTATCTATTAAAAAAAACCGCATAAAAATCCGTTGTGTAGTTTTAAAGATATAAGCAAACATACATACATACATACATACATACAGACGCGGGAAGCGGAAAGCGACTTTGCTTTATACTATGTAGTGATTTATTAGGATTGTAATTATTTTCTAATATTTTTATCTAATGTTTTAGGAAATATTACTAAGTTTTCTATTTATTTTATTTCTATGCGCAATTTATATACATATTTATGTATTCAATTCTAATAATATTTATTTAATGTTTTCAGGAGCGCACCAACCCAGTCAGTCTCAGTCGAGGCAGATCGGACGTGTCACAGACTACGATCCAATGCACAATGAGGTGCCGCGCGCATCCAATAACCACCAACCGCTACCGCCTGCGCCGGCGCCGGTTGCTAACCAGGTTTGTAGCGAAGAAAATATCATAAACTCCTTTTGAAATGGAAGGAACAAAAAAAAGTTTTGAAGAATATGCCTTCATCTACAATAACTCAGGATACTGTATTATGATGTCATGATATATTATTGTTGATACATTATGAAAAAGACAGTGTTGTTGATGCTTATATGGAATCTATACCTTTACTCAACGCTCTATAGTGTTGAGTTCGGGTATACCATAAAAATATGTACCGCCTTTTGGAGGATTTTAAAATATACCTGACTGCAACATACGTTTTGGGGATACTTTAAAAATATGAACCGTCTCGTGTTTGGGGTAGGTATCAGATAAAGGGACGTGTATTTTATAGGTTAGGTTAGTATACTAAATCTGAATGTATACCCGATATCAACACGCGACAGTGACGTCACAAATGTTAGATAAAGGTACGCTTTATTGAAATGATTTTAGTTTACTGGTTTTGAAAATATACCCGACGGCAACGCGGTCTCTGACGTCATGAGAGTTGTGTGAAGGTATAGTTTCCATATATGCGTTGTTGATAGTAATCTATATAAATTATGCCTTCATAAAGCGCTATGGAGTAAAATAACTTAATATAAATAAACAATGATTTATTAAAAAACACAATTAAAATTATCAATTTTTAAACGCCAGTCACGTGACACAAAACGGTTTGGATTGGTCGAATCGACGATGACGTAACATGCTTGTCAATATGTCATCGCCTGCCTTGAAAAACTTGACGTTTGTTTTCTATCAGTTATCTGGTTCCCATATTACAAGCTTTGCTTAGTTCGGGGCTAGATGGCGCTCTGTGAAATACCTATCAATATTTATTTATTCTATTCTAACATAACATTTTGTTGTCCACAGAAGGTATATGTCGCGATGTACGACTACGAAGCGAACGACAATGATGAGGTGTCGTTCCGCGAAGGAGATCTCATCTCTAACGTGTCGTGTATAGATGAGGGTTGGATGACGGGACAGGTGCTGAGGACTGGAAGGGCGGGCATGCTGCCTGCTAACTATGTGGCAGAGTGCCCACCACACGCACAGCCTTATTAGGTAATGTTACTGTTATTCCGCTATTAGGTAACATATTACTATCATTCTGCCATTAGATAACATGTTACTATCATTCTGCTATTAGGTAACATGTTACTATCATTCTGCTATTAGGTAACATGTTACTATCATTCTGCTATTAGGTAACATGTTACTAGATAAAAATTGTTAGACTATACACACTGAACTAAGCAAAGCTTGTACTATTGGGACCAGATAACTGATAGAATACGTAACACCCAGATACAGAACAAACATCTATGTCACACAAATAATTATGCTGAGTGGGAATCGAACCCACAACCTACACACCTACACAGCGTAGAAGGCATAGCCACTTCCAACAGGACAGGTGCTGAGGACTAGGAGGGCGGGCATGCTGCCTGCTAACTATGTGGCGGAGTGCTCACCACAAGCACAGCCTTATTAGGTAACGTGTTACTATAGTTCCGGCATTCGGTAACATGTTACTATCGTTCTGACTTTTGGTTCTGACTAAAATCTACAACAAAATACCTAAATCATTAAAAGATCTTGACGATAATATATTTAGAACTAAATTCAAACTATTATTAATCAACAAATGCTATTATAATATTAACGATTTTATGACAGATAAATTTTGACATTACCATATTTCTATTGAGCCTGTTACTATTATTACTTTTTATTTTTTTGACATTAATTATTATAATATTGTCTTTATCTTACTATAACATTTGCATGCTAATTTTAGTAGAACATAATTGAATCTAAAATATTATTTATTATCATCTGTGTAACCTCCTACATTGTGTTCAAGCAAATAAATGATCTTTATCTTTATCTTTATCTTTGGTTACATGTTACTATAGTTCTGCCATTAGGTAACATTAACTTTCTATATCTGTGGTACCTGAATTAAAAGTCTAAATTACTTACTAAACTACTTTCGAATTTACAATATTAGAAGAATGTTACTAGTGTTCTGCCATTAGTAACATGCCATTAGTAAGTCTTAAGGCAAAATTTAATAATTAAAATCTTCTTTTTTCAGAGATCTCGTCTTATGCCCGCTGTGATTTGAACATGCTGAAGATTAAATGCCTCTCTCACCAAATTCCGTCAATTGATTGATAAAACTACATCAAAAATGACACGTCATTTATGATACCTACAAATTTCGAACTATGGCGTAACTACATCAAAATTTTAAACTGAAATTTTTTTGCAGTATAATTTTTATACGTTAAATTTACGCATGTGTTTTGCGTTAAAACCCCTCAAGGGGCTCACAATCTAACACTTGACAGAACTTGGTAAGGCTGTTCTACTAAAAATAATTAAAATATAAAAAAAAATTGCATTCTTTGATACATTGCCACTAGATATAGCTATATTTTTTATATACAACGTTATATATTTAGAATACCTAATTAAAACGACAATAACCTATTTTTATTGTAAAACATATCCCCAAAAATTCATATGACTATTATTTACAAAATAATAGTATATAATGACTATGTGTTGAAGAATAATATGTATTTTTAGTAAATAGAAGTTTTTTAAGATGTTGTCACAAAGGTAAATGTTTTATATATCAATATTGATATAGTAACATAACTAAAATTAAATATGACAAAAACTAACTTTTTGAACAACTAATATTGCATTTATACATTCATTCCAATATTTTAAACTGAATTATATATTGATAAAAACCGGCCAAGTGCGAGTCGGACTCGCGCACGAAGGGTTCCGTACCGTTATCTATAAAAGCGGCAAAAAAATCACGTTTGTTGTATGGGAGCCCCCCTTATATATTTATTTTATTCTGTTTTTAGTATTTGTTGTTATAGCAGCAACCAAAATACATAATCTGTGAAAATTTCAACTGTCTAGCTATCATGGTTCATGAGATACAGCCCTGTGACAGACAGACGGACAGACAGACAGACAGACGGACAGCGAAGTCTTAGTACCGATTTTACCCATTGGGTACGGAACCCTAAAAAACAGCAAGATATTGCAATACTGTTTATTTTCGTCAAAATATTTTGACATATTTGACTAAAAAAAATGTAAACTGTGCCTACTATATGTAGTTTTAAAATTAAATCATTTTATTGTGAAACTTTTACCGATTGTGTTTCTGTATTTTATTGCTAAGTATTATAAGCTAAATAATAATATGCACCATTCCACATTTTTAGGACGCTTTCAGATTAAAAGTAATCTAAGTTAGTTTAGCATAGCTAAGATATTTTTTCATACATCTGAACAGAGATATTTTTTCTTTTCACAATTATGAAATACTAGCCGACCCGTGACAGACGTTGTCCTGTCAAATTGCAATAATCGAATAGAAAAGACTGATTTTTTTTAGTCTATGAAGTCAGATTTATAGCACCCCAGCTCGATCTATACCAAAATCATCCCTTTTGCGTTTTTTTATCATTTTGGGGATGTTTTTCATATTTTTAAGTAGTCTGTTTTATTCGGGCATTATATCTACATCTACAGCAAATTTAAAATTAATCCGTTTTGTCGTTGAGGCCTGATTGAGGCACAAACATACATACAAACTCACAAACTTTCACATTTATAATATTATTAGGAAAAACCGCCTGGCTTCGCTACTATACTAATGAAAGTTATATTAGATAGGTTACATTATTGCAATTTTCGGGAGGATCTCTAATTTTTTTGAACATAAAATATGGCCTATTCTCGTTGATATTGTAGCTTTTGTTTGGTGAAAGAATTTTCAAAATTGGTTCCGTAGTGTTTAGTTTATTTATAACAATTACACATACAAAAATCCTTTTTATTTATATTATTAGTGTAGATGTAGATATTCTTATAATATAATGTTTGGACGTGCCTCTGACTACCCCCACTAGACATCTTCAAAGGATCTAAGCGTCTGGAGATCTGAGAGGATGTCTACCGTACTTGGGGATTACAGTCGTGATCATATTTTTTTTTTTTTTTTTTTTAGATATCTTAGCTATGCGAAACTAACTCAGCTTAGTTCGATATGCAATCAGTTTTAAAGTCAATTTGCAAAAACAAATCTTGATTTGATTACAAGCGTGATTCTTATTAACCATTCATTCTCAATGAAAAAAAAAAAGATTTTGCAAAACAGACGTGAAGTTCAATCATTTTAAATAGAAATACGGATATTTTGGAACAATTCAGCTGCTCAACCGTTGATCTTGGTCGCGAGCGATGCTCATGATGAAGAGCATCTGAATTGTCTCGATACTTCAGCAAGAAAAAACCTGGTAATTAGCTATATTTCTATTTAAAAAGATCAAAATGGTTTTAATAATTTGAAATCATTGGTAAAATTGACTGTGTTTTTTTGGATTGGTGCAAAAAAATGCCTTGTTATATTGTTAATATAAGCGCCTAATGGCATATCTGTATATAAACTATACCTACTTATATATGGGACTCCATATTTTTACGGATAAGTAAAATTATATTTTTGTATACTATCTTGGTAGTATTTGTATCGAGATAATAATTTTAAGCTGGATTAGAGATTAATTATAGAGTGCCTTTTCATTATCCGATTTCAGTTTCAAGGTATATTTTTAAATATTAAAAAATGGCGTAAATGTGCTGTAAAAATTCTAACTTTATTTTAGGTACACTCAAAAATCTAAAAACATTTGGAGATTTCCTATATTGTGACTATATCATTATATGAGGGTACTCAATGGTTTAAATTATATTGGCAACAAAATAGACATCTTTAAATATTGCTGTCTCTGTCACTCTATACGAAACAGAGCGAGACGGATGACGTTTTGTTTGTTACCAACGGAATCGACATTAAATTATCAAAAATACCAGTGATAGTGAATTTTGAAAACTTTTAAAATAGCATTCCGTTTTATAAATAAATTTTATACATAAATATTATATTGTCTCTTGCAAATTGTTCACTAACCTCGTCTAAATCAAATGATATCGCTGTAGAACACAGACCAAGTACGGGAAGATTTTAGACAGGGCCGAGCTGGAGCCTTTTAGTAGACAGGCCCGGATGTGACACGGATCAAGCACTGCTTAAGAGGCTCCCAGTCGCTGATTGCTCTTTTTCGAAACGAAAAAAGAAATACTTCTGAACAAGCCACATCTCCTATTTCTGTAAGTATATTATTCAGGTTCCTACCTAGATTTCTATTAAGCTGAAAACATAATAGCAGAAACTTTTCATGATAAAGATATTATTTCAAAATGATACGTTTTAGAATTTATGATCGAAATATTTTATATACCTACTATTAAAATCAACTTGTGATTTATTGTTAAAGATAGGTAATATTTAGATCTAGATTTCTATTAGGATAGATTTTTGATAAGTAATTATACATAATTTATATCATTAATTTATTCGAAAAGCTAAGGCGGACCACGCGCCGACGTGTGTTTGTCGTCATTGCAGCGGTCGGTAGGATTATTTATCGAAGTGATTAAAGATGGGTACATCTTTATTCACTTAAACTATACATTATAAAATAGGAGATGTGGCTTGTTCACAAGTACTTATTTCTTTTTTCGTTTCGAACAAAAACAATCGTCGACTGGGAGCGCCTTAATATAAACATCTTTCAGTGACGGATTTACCACCCGGCTGAGTAGGCGGGAGCCTAGGGCGGCAAATTTAGGTTAATTTTTTCAAACATCTTATTTATTAGCCTTTATCGTCCCACTGCAGGACAGATGCCTCCCTCCCTTCCTACTAGGCCAATCACTTGATTTTGCCAAATGTCTTACAGGAATCGCCACTTTTAAATCGTTGGATTGTAAAAGTAATCACTTTGGTTAATAGCCTACTGGCGGCAAATGTGTAAGTCCGCCACTGCTGCATCTTCATACAAAATGTATGTGTTCTAGCTAAATGCCAGGGCCTTGTAAGAGTTTTAATTATGTGAAGGACCACCGATGCATATCGGACAGCGAGACCCTGGCTCCTTCAATATTTGACAAATATATCAATATATATTCAAATCCGTGCCCCGTCCACACACACGGCACGTCTCTGTCTAATATAAATCTACCCTAATTATTGTTTAAAAACCCGTTTCGCGAGAACCAAAGCGCCATGTTGGAAGCTTCAACAAGCTATTCAATTTGCTTCTATTGTATCGAGACTTGTAAACTAAGCAACACTATTTCAGTACATTTTATTTGATTAATAAATCATCAATAAGTGCATCTATAGTCCTGCAGGGCTATTTTGTAAAAAACATGATTATTAAGTTATGATGTTGAATGCAATACCTAATGTTAGAGAATACCTAACCTGTTCACTTTTCATAGTAACTATTCACTGTTTATGCACCTATACCTACGCTTCTGCGTAGGTATTGTGTTGGAAGGGTAGGTATAGGTGCCTGAACAGCATAAAGGCGTGGGTATTGTGGCATTCAGTACCAATAAATATTGCTATGAATATCATAACATGATTATCCTATCTTTACAAAATAGCCCCACTGTGATTTCCTAACTACAGTTGCTATCTAGTATCTTCTATGCCTTATCCCACTTTCTCGTGGGGTCTGCAAATGGATGGAATGTATCCGCCCTCGTCACTAAATATCTCCTAAAACACTATTTTTGTGCTTTGGGCACTAAATATAATTAATTCGGCACAGTTATGAAGCTTCCAATTTGACGAATAAATTTATAATATTCGGGGTTAATACAACAGTTAAATAGCGCTAAATTTTATGTTTTTTTTTTTATTTTAAAATCTGCTTTTTTATAGCTTAAGTATAGTATAGTCCTATTTATTTTTCTAACAAATAAAATTGTTAATACATCACACGATAAGGCTTCGCATGGAGACAGTATTCTGCATGTGCCTTTTAACTGTTTAATAAATTTTATAAGCAATTACATGATTTTTATTTGTATTTATCTTTACCCAGTCTTCTTTATCTTTATCCTGCCATCTCTAGACTATATTGCGCTAGGGCGAATTCACAGATGATGTACTTCTGTTGCCGCTATAACAACAAATACTAAAAACAGAATAAAATAAATATTCAGGTGGGACTCCCATACAACAAACGTGATTTTTTTGCCATTTTGTATAGTTAATGGAACGGAACCCTTCGTGCGCGAGTCCGACTAACACTGGAAGGAATGCATGTAATCTGGGGGCACGGCCATACCATCCTTTTCTCGAAGCGGTTCAGGTCATTGTGGACCCCTCGAACTTCGTTGTGGATAAAACTAGAAGCCTGCATTTTCAGTAACCAAGCAGCATTCATTGTATACAAGCTACCGCCCGCGGTAACCTGGATAAAGTGTGCTAATCCAGGGCATGAGCTATGCCTGTTCTAAGTTTCTACTAAATCCGTAATGTCGTTTGGGCGTGATTGAGGCACAAACATACAAACAAACTCAATCAACTTTTGCAATTATAATATTACTAAGTTTATCTACATTAAATACTAAGAGCAATAGATGTATCAATTTTGATAAGAATTAGAGAAATATTCTAAAACAAAAAAGTGCATTGTATTAATGTACCTATCCAATTTTTTATTATAATAATAGCTTACTATTTTGGATATAATGGCTTTCACATAAAAGGTAGATGTATGCTGTCACGGACTTTTATTTACAACTATTTACGACAAACAATCCTACGATACATTATTTTCGTGTATCTCCAACAGTTTAGGCAGCGCACGCTAAGATAGCTCTCAGAGGCAGTTTTTTTTCCGACTTGTAATACTTATCGCGTAAAAACATACCCTCATTTTATCGTAGTCGGTTAAAAAATAGCCTATGTGTTATTCTGATGAATAAGCTATATTATTGTAAAGTTTCATTAAAATCTATTCAGTATTGATGGGGATAGTCAATGGGGATATCTGGGACTAACCCGTTTTTACGTGAAAGAGTAATAAACATCCATACATACATACAAACTTTCGCATTTATAATATTAGTAGGATTGATTTTCATCTTCCACTACCCACGGATTCCAACATAAATAACCTATGTATGTTTCAAGTTTCAACCAAATCAGTTTAGTAGTTTGGGCGTGATTGTCTCAAAAATCCTCATCTATGGATTTAAAAAAAATAGGACCACGACTGTAATTCCCAAGTATGGTAGACATCTCAGATCTCCAGACGCTTAGAACCTTTAAGTCTAGTGGGGGTAGTCGGAGGCACGTCCAAACATATTTGGCCACATTTTGCAGTAGGTAGTTAGCATTCCATACGTGACAGGTTGCAAGCCCATCGCCGCTTATAAGAATACCGACTGGTTTCCTTACGATGTATTTATTCACCGTTTTGAGCACGTGTTTTTTGAAACGCATATTTTTTTTCGAACAAAAAATTCCATTGATGCACGCCGGGATTCGAACCCACGACCTTTGACACGACGATTGAAAGTCGAGGTATCCCACTCGGCCAACACGGCTTTTATTATAGAATACAATACTAAAAATTCACGTTTTCCGTGTTGAAAAGTAGCCCTTACTTTCATACTCCGCTCTGACATATTCCGCATCGACTTCGTAGTAGAATGTGTAATGTCAAATTGTCAAAGTAATGTCGGTCATTCCATCTTTCAAAATAAAGTCGGAAGCGATGTGACGTTTGTCCCCATCGTTGATCGTTTTCAAAAGTAATCCTTGTACCTAGTGAAAATAGGGCTGCCATCCGTCCGAGTTTCCCTGGATTTGTCCTAGTTTAGAGGGCGTCCCGGGGAGCGTCCGGGCGGGGTTTCATTTGTAGTCCGGGTTTAAAATTTGGCCACCCGCGACACAAGCACTGTGCCGGAATTGTGAAATCAACTTTTCGTTAAGGGAGCCGTTTGTGAAATATTAAGCTTTAAATAGCGTCTTGTCCTGGTTGCCAAATTTTAGAGATGGCAGCCCTAAGTGAAAATATCTGCAGGGGGTTATAAATACGAATAAAACAATAAAACTCCAGTAAGAATGCTTTATTTCAGTTTAAAGCTATATATACAACATAAAAAGCATCCCAAGGACGTTTTCTAAAAAAATAAATTCAGAACATTCATCTTTGGAGAAACGTATCGAACTTCGCGTTGTTTTAGATAAAGACGAGGTTGCAATTTTTTTTTATCAATATTCGTTAGATTATTGCTAAGTTTCCTACGCCCACAGATAAGGTATCGGTTGGGCTCTAAAACTAAAAAATAAATTTGTTACCTACTAAAATAAATTGGACTAAAGGCAGTGTTTCCAACCATCTATTTGCTAACTGGAGAAAAGTTACGTATTTATATCGAATTTATTCTACAGTTAGACGTATGATGTTCGAAAATACAGCCCTAAATAACTAAAGTAGGTATCAACGTACCGTCATTATCTCCTAGTACTAAAAAGTATTTAGTTTCGGAGAAAAATTGTTATTTTGAACAAACATTTTGGTCAAGTTATTTGTAAATGCAGTTTTTCAAAAAAAACATCTTAAATTAAAGAAATCAATCACACTTTTATATAGTCCGATTGTTGAGCTTTGGTTTAGCATTCTTATTTGTCCCAGAACGTTAAACCGTGGCTCAATTTTAGAAGATGCAAACGGGATTTTTTTAATTTTAAATTGTGGATAGTGGGAATAAGTTAATCATCCATACTTTAAAGAAAAATAATAATAAAGAAATTAAAAAAAATATCGCACGTACTTTGATTGAAATTGTGCTGTTTTGTACCAACTTTAAGTTCATGTTGTAGGACGCACTTAGCAATATGAAAACCTCATTACTAAGCGTGTCCTAGAGCTAAAATCGTGAACCTAACTTTGGTCCGTGCAATACATTTTTGTAGTTTTGTTTTTGAGATACGCCAAAATAAATCCTATTTATTATAAAAATCGTTGATATTGGAATTTATAATAATAAGTAGAACTTTGTAAGTGAACAATAATTTTGAAGTTATTTTTTTTCAATAAATATTTTTTTTGTTGTAGATAATTTCGATTATATTTCTCATTAACAATTCGGATAACATTGTTTATAATAGTGCCAATTTTTTTTTAGTTCCGTACCGTAGTTTGGGATAACGGAGCATTTTATTTAGGGCACAACGAGTTATTTTGAAAGCGTGAAGGATAAATATCTATTTGCTAAATACATTTGTACATTCCAAAGTGTGAAAAGGCTTTAAATTGACTCAAACTTTTGTAATAATACGTGCTTTGAGACAGTTTTCCAGAAGAAAGAATTTCGTACAATGACCCCTGATTACCTATCTCTGTCACTCACACACAAAGAAATATTTCCATCGCGCTCGCACAGAGACGGTGAGCGCTGCCTGCCAGATCTTAGTAGCTAAAAATAATTGAAATAGAAACATTAAAAATTTATGAGTTTTTTTGTTTTTTTTTTACTACAACTGAGTCACAGACCCAAAACACGGTGCAGTACAAAAATTTGACTCAAAACTATAACCGATTCGCTGTATATCAACAAGTATACTGAATATACAACACAAACTCTTGCCCGCGGCATCGCTTGCCCTGACCAATAGTTAAGTAGCTTATATACCAGATCAAACATAGTCGGTACAAAATTCGTTGCACAAACATACAGTCAGACTTTCGCGCTTTATAACATTAGTAGGATTACAACCTCTACACCTGATTTCAACCATATATCACAATTTTTCATATTTAAGAACGTAGCCGATTTATATAGCATTTATTATAGAAATGGTATATTAAACATCGTATTTTTTTTTGTCTAAAATTTGTTCGAACGGCGGACGTAACTTTGTCTCTTCCCATGCACGGGGTTGTATTAATTCGCTAAACATTATCGCAAATTGTACAGCGAAAAATAACGTGCATATTAAAAGACAGTTTATGATTTTTAGATGATTCCGAGATAGTTTTAGTTTGAATTCTCTTAAAAAATCACCGATTTCCGAATGAGTCGTTGCGAAAAGCTAGCGAGGTATTAATCTAAGAAGTAATTAGAACTATTTACACTTATTCTACTGTGGAAGTAGCGGACTCAACAAAAATCACTACAATTACGAACTAAAGTTAGTATCTGGATGTATCAGAGTTGTATTATCTGTGAAAATATTTCGAATTTTGACATGTCCAAAGATTTGCGCCTGGAGATCTGAAAGGAGGAATATCTATTACATTCGCGATCCTATTTTAACTCTCATCTATTTCTACACACGCTTACGGTGCTATTAATAAAAATTTACTTATCCAAAGATCATCTGAGGTTACACCAAGACTTGTTAATACCAGCTTAATGTAAGCAACTCCATTTCTAATCCTTGTTTATTAATATTGAATTCGACTAGTCCAAACGTAAGCGTTGGACTAAATTTAATCCTGCGCTAGTCTACGTTTATTAATAAGACGGTTAGGGTACTGTATGTTCAGTATTTACAGTCAGTCTGTCAAGACTATTATTTTTATTAATGCGTGAACGTGTAAAGTTAGAATACGTAGGTCTACGGTCTTTTGAAGCTGTCAAAAAATAAAGCTTTATATAAAACGCAATCAGAAATAATGGAAATACGTCGCATATCGTTTGGGGCTAGATGGCGCTGTGTGAAATTTCCATCAATATTTATTTATTAAATAATTTTGATCGAAATGAAATCATATCTCCACGTTGTTTAAGAAATTTGGCAAGAATCAAGGTCTTACAGCACAGTAACTAAAAAAATCGGAAATTAATTCTAAATGTATTTTTAGCTTGTATAATTTGAAACCAACATGGTTTTATTTCGTTTAAAACTGTTAACAAATAGTTTACATAGTCTTTATTTAATGTTTTATGGTTTAATGGCATTTCACAAAACATCCACAGATAATACCAACCCGAAGAAGTAATAACTAAAAAAGTTACTTAAACTAATAAAAATTAATTGATTTCGTCTACTCACCATCTAAGTCTGCACCTACTGAACATTCCGACTGTACACAGAATTTTTTATAATTTTTTTTTTAATTAATATCAAATTATAAGTTTTTTTTTGTTCATTCACTCAACGCTACGTCGATATTTTTTTTTTATGTTTTCATAATTATTTTAACGTCTACCTAACTATACGTTTTCTCATAAGAATAGTCACATACGAAATTCCTCAGTTAGTTGTTTTTGCGTATGGGAAAATTATAAATTATATATCATATATATATATATTATATATAATAGTTATTTGAACTAACCAGTATGTCTGTATTTAGAGTTAAATTGTATAATAACCTGGCTATGCTAATCTTTTGTCAGAGGTATTAGTTTGCCTAGTATATTATCTGCAGGTCTAGCATATTCACCCAAGAAACAATTTGTCAACGAAAGAATAGACAAAAATTACATTTGGACTTTGAATTCGAGGGTAGTACTTTTACGCGAGTAATTTCCATAATGCCATAATGTTAAGTCGAGGTAAGTTTAGAAATATCTTATCTTATGCATTCTTTCGATTGCTATCTCAAACAGTGGAAAAAGTCGCAAATTTTGACGCAAAAATATAATTTTTATTTCTACATTTGGTAGAAGGTAGTTTGAATTTTTCTCGGGTGTTTATTCTAGGCTTGCTATGATTACCGAACTGTGCCGAAATTGGCAACGATAGTGCCGAAATCGGCAACGATATAAATATAACCGGGTTACGAACCCAACCCAAAACGGGTTGCATTTAAAATTAAACTCTAAATTATTATTTTTTATTCCCATACGCAACAACTTACGGGCCAGCGGTATATGAAAATAATAGTAATCCTACCGGCCCATTTATATACAGTATATACTTACGATACATACAAACGTATCTACACGGTTTCTTCATGTATCTTCTGCTTAAAATTCACATAGAAAACGCGTTGACACGTTTGTATGACCGAAAGCCTCTGTGAAGAGGTACCTTAATTAATAACCAAAATCGAAGAAAAAAATCTCATCATACTATTCTAACGGTCAAATTATCGTTGACAAAACGGAAACAGTTTGACGGTATTTCACATTTTTCTTTAACTTTCCGATTTGTTTATCGATTTGAGTATTATATACCAGAATTACGTTTATTGATACAAATATCGTCGATTTTAATATTATTATACATAAATATTTTGCATATTTATTGCATAATAAAACAATAATTTAAACGAATATTCATTACATACATTAAAAACACAAGCTATTTTAAGTATATAAATACTTTTTAAAGGATTTTACTCAAGCAAGAGGCAATAGGCACGCCTAGTTAGATGACCCGAGAAAAGTTCACATTACGAAAGTATAACCAAAAAATATGTTTTTGTGTGCGATTTTTCTTTTTTTGAGCATGGCAATCACAAGAATGAACGAAAAAAGTTATTTCTTAACTTGCCTCGACCAAAATATCACGTCTACGACTACGACGCTATATTCTTCGTCCAAATGTAATTATTGTCTATTCTTTCGTAGACACGATGAATTTCCCGGGTCAGCAAGCTAGGCCTGCGGGACCGTAGAAAGTGGAAAGCCTTTCTCTACCCTTCTGGGAAACTGGTTAGATTTTACGTATGTATGTATGTATGTATGTACTTCTGGTATATACACTCCAAAGTCCAAAAACCAACAGTTCCATTAGTCTTGCCCACATCCCGCAATCTATACGTTACGGTCCGATTCTGGCTCGAAACATTCAGTCAAATTGGTATAGTTATGGTATACTATAACATTGGTTAAAACTCTCTCTTAGTTATTTTGGGTGAAGGCACAGCATATCCTTTAGATACTACATAACTTATCTATTACATAACAAGATAATGTACTTTGAAATAGCTATAACAATTTTGTATTTAAATGACGAATTTTATTTCAACCGGAGTTCGGATAACTGGTTTTATAAGTATCGGTTCGATTGACTTCGACCGATACTTATTTATTAACGATATAAATAATACCGCTATTTTTATAAACCGATAACCAACGTTTTAGACTGGAACTTAGCGCGATTCCAGCAATTTACTGGTACCGGTATATACCGGTACAACGATATTATGCACGTAAATGCATCAACACCAACACAAATGCACAAGTTGTACGTGCGAGCTGGCAACGTCGCTAGAACCACTTTTAAATACCGGTATTTTAGAGTTCGAATATCGATACCGAAAATATAACGATACTCAAGTATCGAAAAGGAAATTACCGAGATATACCGCTATGGTACAGGTATGATAGCAAGCCCTGATTTAAACAATTTATTAAGCTATTATTTTTGATTCGTTTATATTTATTGATTAAAACTTGCTGGCAGTAACACGCGATGACGATGCCATCTATTTATGACATCTA
Source organism: Hydriomena furcata (assembly GCA_912999785.1). Taxonomy (NCBI): domain Eukaryota; kingdom Metazoa; phylum Arthropoda; class Insecta; order Lepidoptera; family Geometridae; genus Hydriomena; species Hydriomena furcata. The sequence continues at coordinate 2,659,109 of OU538845.1, forward strand.
AAACTACTTTGTTCTGCACACTGCAATAAAGTTTATAATTTCAATCGATCCATCAAATATTAAAAGTATATTTTATTCGCTAAATTTTATACATAATTTATTTACAATTTTGCCTACTTAAAATCTGTGAGGTGATAATCATTTTGGTTTCCGACGATATCCAACATAATATCTGTAGAACGCAAACATATTTACAATAAGCTTATCAGCCATTTGTTGATGACACTGACGAGCCAAAACCGTCCCAGTTGCAATGACAATAAGGACTAACGCACACGGCACTTCAGCAACTGTCAAAACCAAAACACCAAAAATGTTTAAAACGAAAAATGAATTATTTACACGCTCCGATGCACCGTGTGCGCTGATCCTAAACATTAAAAAATAATTTGTAAACAAAAAGTCGCAGAGATTTCAAATTACTTACAATTGATGTTTTTTTCTTCTAGTATCGTTTCAATTGATAATGTCAAACGCAATTGATCATCTCTGGGACCCTTTATAAAGTGCTGACCGAGCTTTTCCGTTAGATTCAGGCGAATAAAAATTACTCAGAATGCAGTAAAACTATATCATAATAAGTAAGGTTGAATTTAACGATCATTATAAATATCGGTTGAATTGAAATCAGTCAGTCGGTATAGTAAAACACTAGCTAAATCTCCAGTTCATATAAAAACTACATAGCATCCAAAATGAAGTCAGCAAGAGTATTAAAACCTCTTTGTGTTAAACCTAAAGAAGAGCCCAGTCAGCGCGTTAAAAAAAAAACAAAAATCATCATAACTATAGATTTCTACAATCACGGTTTTTATCACGTAATCAACTCTGCCCGCGACCATGGCTACTGTAACATAGTCGAAACGTCGGAAAAATATATTAAATGTGATAAAAAACATGTAGAAATCTATAGTTACGTCTACTAATCACGATAGTTTGACAAAATTATCAGTAGTTACACTACACTAGTGAGGTCCGTAAGTTGTAGAACGTCGACACACGCGTCGGCTCGGCTCGTGACGTCACTTGTGGGCGTGCTATGACGTCACTTGTGTCCGTTCCCCACTGGAGCGTCGACCTGCAACCGTTACGGGGGCGGTGAGCTCACACGCTGCGTGTCGGCGTTCCTAATGAGGCTGGTTTCAACGCTGGGCGGTGGGCATACAAAATGGCGGATGACGGATTTTTTTTATATCTTTCACAATATCCGATGGATTTATAAGGATTTTTGCAGATATTTAACCTTTGAATCGGTATTCTTTTACATTTTTTGAGTTTACAAGGAATTTAGCAGATTTCTAACCTTTGATTAGGTCTTATGATATTTTAATTAGGTTTAATAAGCAGGTTCACAAATTAAAAATCTTTGAATCTAAAGTTTAAGTTTTTTTTATGTTTTATAAATTTTATTCATATTTTTAAAGTACTTTTTCAAATTTAAAACTGTTAATAGTTTTTATATTTGCTAGTAAATCCTGTGCTTTCTGTCAGAGATAAAAAAAATCAAAGGTAATTGAAATTTGCAACTTGTAAAAAGATTTAAATGCAGGGATGATTAATTTGAGCTCAAGTTTTATTTTAATATTTAAGGATTTTTTTTTATATAAAATTTGAAAAAAAAAAGTAAAAGAAAAGAGTACAAATTTGGTAACAGCGCACAACACGGCAAAGTACTAAGCATAGAATCAAAAGCGAATGTAAAGTTGGTAATTATTTGACAGTTAATTTTTTAGCAAAATAAATACTGTAATATTTGAAATAAATTTGTAATAAACTCCTGAACATGTTCTGAACCACCGCCGCGCGTTATACGCACAAAACTCGGATTGTTATTATTAATTGTTTTGTTTTAATTTTATTTACAACCGGAACCCTCCGAGTATCGTCGTGTTATGATCTTGCCATCCCGCCACCAGGGTGTTTTAACCAAGCAAGTAATACCCAGCGTTGTGCCAATCGCAACCCATTCCAAAAATTGTTATAGAATATATCATAAGATTTGGAACAGTTCTATAGCCCCACAAGGTACGTAACACAGCTGCGCGTAAGCTACCATTTAGCTGTTACATGACCTGTCAACTTGACATTGACATTGATGACAGATTGAAAGAGGACCGTTGAATGCGCAAGTCACATTTTGAAGTAAAACTTAGCGCTTTTTTTTTAAGAATTTGAGCCAAACTAGTGCTGGCAATATCGTATCGTATAGTATCTAAGTTATTAATTTCAATGTGTGACAACGCAAACCGGCTATAAATATTTTTTCAGTAACCAAAAGGAAGTTACCGATAGTATAAAAAAATACACAGAACACAAGGCAATACGACAAATAGTCGCGTAACACTGTACAATCGATATCAAAGCCACAATAAAAATGAAATGAAATATCACGACTGCAATCCCCAAGTACGGTACACATCCTCTCAGATCTCCAGACGCAAAGATCCTTGAGGATGTTTTAAAGGGTGCAGTTTTTTTAGCATTCCATACGCGACAGGTTGCTAAGCCCATCGCTTACAAGAATGCTAAACAATAAAAACAAACATAAAAAAATCCCGTTTTTTATAACACACAGAAAGCCTAACAGCTGATAGTAAGAAGTGCGATCACAGTGTGTGTGATTTATGTTTTGTGTGTGAAAGCAAACACATGCATTTTAAAAACTAATTATATCTAAAATGTCAGTTGAACCGTCGAACACATTATTAGTGTCAACACTGTTGTATCGAAACTGACAAAAATGTTGTAATAATGAACATTCTTATTATGTTTATGTTAAAGTCTAAATTGGCGTAACTCTTAAAGACAGTTTTAGGATATTTAATTACTTTGAATAATAATTCGATACAGTTATCGAATATAAATTATCGATATTAATAGTAGTATCGAAAAAAAATAACGCTATCGTAAAAGTATCGTAACAAAAATATCGATATTGTTCTTAAGGGGCTGTATGTCGACGATTGCTCTTTTTCGAAACGAAAAAAGAAATACTTCTGAACAAGCCACATCTCCTATTTTTATAAGTATATTACTTCAGGTTCCTACCTAGATTTCTATTAAGCTGAAAACATAATAGCAGAAACTTTTCACGATAAAGATATTATTTCAAAATAATACGTTTTAGAATTTATGATCGAAATATTTTGATACCTACTATTAAAATCAACTTGTGATTTATTGTTAAAGATAGGTAATATGTAGATCTAGATTTCTATTAGAATAGATTTTTGATAAGTAATTATACATAATTTATATCATTAATTTATTCAAAAGGCAAAGGCGGACCACGCGCCGACGTGTGTTTGTCGTCATTGCAGCGGTCGGTAGGATTATTTATCGAAGTGATTAAAGATTTGGGTACATCTTTATTCACATATACTATACATTATAAAATAGGAGATGTGGCTTGTTCAGAAGTATTTCTTTTTTCGTTTCGAAAAAAAGCAATCGTCGACAGGGAGCGCCTTAAGACAATGCGATAAACATGTTGGCTAAAATTTTAATTACAATAAACAAAAATAATTTACGCTAATTTGGATCATAACTACAACAGAATTAGATCGAACGTATTTTACAAAATTTTAATCAGTCTATCGGCACAACAAAATTCCCACCAAAATGTGCTACAAAACAAAATATCAAATATTACTTTTGCTGAATTTTTTTTATCATAACGAATACAATTTTAAGATATAAAATTTTGTGTCAAATTCATATAAAATATTGTAACATATTACAAAACCATCAACAAAATGAATATTCAAATAATCTTGCTTCGATTACACACAACAAAATGAAATAAACTCTCATTTTAAATCATATTTTAATGATCAGCCGATATCAAAAAAACGTACATCAATACATCAAATTCGTCAGAGTCTAAGAAAACTAAGAAAACACATTTACATAGAAAAAAAAACTTAATAAGTAATTATAATTGAAATTCGTGATGATAATCTCTTTTTTTTAATATTATTTTACTTGGCACAACATGTTCATAGAACCATTACATTATGGCATAAGAGGGCCGATTATCCGAACGTCTGTCAACCGTACGACCGCTTTTCCGAACGATTCGCGAGACATACCTCACACCGCGCTCAAAAAATAAATTGAAAATTACTATTTGTCATTAAAAATACAAATATGGTTTTCATCCTGTGCATAAATATTTAAGGCTGAATCAATATAGTTCGATTATCCGAGAAAAAAAAACCGGTTTACCGAACCAATCATGTACTTTTGTGCATTTTTCTTGTTTTTTAACTTTGTTGTGCCAAGTGGTTTTTTTAAACAACATTTACTTACTAGCAAGTTATAACAAAAAAAAATGGACAGACTTTTTTCTAAAAAACGACTTATATTTATTTAAAATCTTAAAATTAAACACTTACCTACTATATAGTACTACTATAAAATATTTTAACATTTTTATAAACATAGAAAATGAAAAACTAAACGTTACAAATAAAATTATTTAAGTACACTTTGAAAATATGTCAAAAAATATTTCTTATCTAAAAACTATAGCAAAATGGTAACGACAATGGCACCATTCCTCCAATAATAATGAAAAAATAAATAATAAAATATGATATTTTTATACAAAACTAATGTTAAACTCTCGCGACTTCAATGTGGAGTTATTTTAAGACTTTAACCCGCTGCACTTAGAGGTTAAAATTCAGTAATTTCTTACTTAGCGCACCCTCTATACATCAAAAGGTATAGGTACACTCCAATTTTCAAGTTTCTAAGACCTATGATTTAGGCTGAGCGCTAATAGATCAGTCTGTCAGTCAGTTTTATATATTTCGATAAAAATAGCTCGTTTAATAAAATATATTTAAGCCTCCTTTGCTCTTTTTACTATAAACACATAACTTTTTTAATTTTTTTTATTACTTTTTGCATTGTACTTTTTTTTCGTTGTTTTATTTAAAATATATATATTTTTTTTAATTTATCTGAAATGTTGTTTTTTATATTTTATATTGCGTGTGGCAATTTTTTAAAAATATATATAAATATCTCTTTATACCATAATTTAGAATAAGAAGTTAGCTGAAGTCAAACTGCCATATTAATTTAATGGAAATTTAAATTGACATTAAAATTTTTAAATACTTGTCAAATATACAAAACTACTTTGCAACAACAGAATCGACACCACCATCTCAATTACAACAACATGATTTATAATAAGTATTTTATAAAGAATTCACCTGTATAATAATTACGAATATTATACCTTATTGGTGCGAATAATAATAATATATATTATTATTTTTAATTTGGCTGTGAACCAAAGTTCACGAAAGAGGAACTTTAAATCACCCTGTATACATATATATTTCTTTAATGTTTGATCATTATTTTGATTTTGAGCAAAGCCTTAAAATAAAATAACAGAACTTAAATAAAATAAAAAATTATAGTATGATATCGTTTGACAGTTTAAATAGTTATTTACAAGTTACTAATAAATATTTAGATACTTATTATGGAATAAAGTTTATTATGGAATGTCAAAATATACAAGTGTTCCAATTATGCCAAGAGGAAGACAAAATAAGATTTTTCTTTGTATTTTTTGGATTATGAATCTTGAATTGTTTTTTTTTTGCTCTGTAATGTTAAAGAGTAATATAACATTGAAAATATACTATACAGCTATATGTTATAAACTTTAAAAATATAACAAGTTTATATAAAACATTTACCTATACACTATAGTGATGTATGTAAATTTGTATATCTATTTAGTAAAATAGCGTTAAGCTTTCTTTATAATATATTTAGCAAAAGCTAATTCGTAAATCTTTATAATAATACATAGACATAATATAATATACAATTTTAGGCCATATCACGACACAACATTGATGTTTGTGTGGCGGTGAGTGATGCTTGATTTTTTTAGTTTTTGCAAGGAACTACCCGGATAAGACAGAAAATGTGATTAAAACGCATTATCTCAAAAACTATTATACAAAAAGAAACTGCCTTTAAATTAGGTAAGTACCTATGAGTGTCTATTGAATAGTATAAAAATATCTGATAATCATTTTTGATTTTAAAGCAAAAACGACAAAACTGATTTAAGAGCCATTTTTGAATGATAAATAAATATATCTACAAAAGTTTTACCAATCTTATTTCTATCTTTAATTTTGATTAATAAAACCCTAAAGTTATTTATGTCATAATATTGCAATTAAACCCTCTTTAAAAGCAGTTTATTTATGTTATAGTTTTTAATTTTAGTGTTTCATACTAATATAATATTGACTTTATTTATGATTCCTATAATAAGGAATGTAGTTAAGAGTTTCAAAAGTTATTTAATTATTTGAATCTTATTATAAAAATTGCCGCATACAATGGTGGCAATTCTGTCGTGTTCACACAGCAATTTAGGCTTTAACGCAAAAATAATAAGAGCGATTGTATTTTCAGAAAATTTTAGCTCGGTTGTGAACACAACAAAATTACCACCAATAATTGATCATTGGCTAACTTATATCTTCAAAAGATGCAAGAAATAATGCTTTCTTTTAAAATAACGGATAGTTATTTAGGACTAGTTGTCGTCATGCAAAAACCTGATAGTATGTGTGAACCAATTTGTTTTCCAAATTACAACAATATATAAAAAAGATAGTTATACATGGATCTGGCAATTAAATGTGTCCGACCAACGCACATAAACTTTACTTAATTATTTGTATAACATTTAAAGTAAGCTCTCTTTTGGCTCGGGGTTTAGATTACTCCTAAAAACTATAGATATGAATACTCTATGTAAATAAATAAAAAAAAAAAACTAATTTCAAAACCCCCTTTTTTGGAATTAGTTAAAAACAGACTTCATGTTTTTAGTCCAATACAAAATGACATCCCCTATTTTTTCACCTCGATATTTTTCCCCAAATTTAAATAGAATCAAACAGAAATTATCTTCAAAAAAATATTTTTCCAAAATGATTAAATGATACGAGTTCTGAGATAACAAACCTAATTGAGAATCTCCTTTTTTGAAGTCAGTTAAAATAGCTTCAATCTGGATGCTCAATTAATAATTTTTTTGTATCAATACAAAATATTAAAAAAAATCTACATACATGTTACGGAGGATGCAGTAATGGCAACAAAATATTGAGGCGTAGAAATAGGTATATCTGATACCTTTAAACAAACAACTCTTGTAATAATCTGTATCTCGGAAACGGCTCCAACGATTTTCATTAAATTTAGTATGCAGATTTCGGGGGTGATAAATTGATCTAGCTAGGTTTAATTTTTAGAAAACGTAATTTTATCCGTGTTTTCAGAACATGAAATACCTAGCAAAATACCAACTCACGCGTCACCCGACATTCCAGCCGGCCGAGGCTACGAGCGGCGAACGAACACTTCGGGACGACACTTTTACTCGGACGGTCGGAGCACGCGGACGTGCTAGTTAGGTTAACGTTATTAAGTCGATTTAAATTGTTAGAGTTGTAGTTTTGTTTCTGTAATTGTTTTTTTTAAATAAATTTTGATACTGGTTGTTTATAATATTATAATAGTTTGTATTCAGTATCAGTTTTCAAGAGTAGTCTAAATATACCCATTGGTATAGTGATGTGATATTTTTTGATTATGTATTCTGTATATGAACACTATCTTAGCATAACACATCAAGATATATACAGCTTATGCTGTTGTGTTAGCTCTTAATCAGAGTAACATATAATAAACATTTTTCTAGCGTTAATCTAACATCTTATATATAATAAATATATAATAAAGCATTACTAGACACGGGTAATAGCACCCCTGTAAATATCAATATATTTAACACCAAAATAAATATTCTTTTAAATAATGGAAAAAGTTTTAAATAGATCAATATAAATTATTTACAAAAATATATTATGCAACAACATTTTATGGAAGCAACATTTATATTCTAATTTTAATTGTTATGTAAGTATTTAGTTATCGAGACAAAAGTGACGTCACATCATTTAAATTTGTCGTTGATCAAGTATTCATAGTCAACTCTACTAGCTTATTTCGTAAAAACTATGTTTATCAATTTCATAGTACATATTAAAGAATCTATGTAGGTGTAGGTACCTAAACTGCATTGAATTGATTGAAAGCAAGAAGAAACATAGTTTTTAGGGTGAAAACCCAGAGGGTAAAAACGGGACCCTGTTACTAAGACTTCGCTGTCCGTCTGTCTGTCAAGGCTGTATCTCATGAACCGTGATAGCTAGACAGTTGACATTTTCACAGATTATGTATTTCTGTTGACGCTATAACAACAAATACTAAAAACAAAATAAAATAAATATTTAAGCGGGCACAACAAACGTGTTTTTTGCCGTTTTTTATAGATATACGGACCCTTCGTGAGTGCGTGAGTCTGACTCGCACTTGGCCGGTTTTTACGAAATAAGCCAGCTGTTCTCTAGCAGTCTTTTTGTACAAAACTGAACGAAATCAGAATAATTTAATAAGAATTGAGATCAATCACAAATACATGGAATTATTGGAAACGACGCCATTTTTGTTCATCTCGTTACGAGACAAAAATCGGTGAAATGCATAAGATCAATGTTGCATTAAATATAGTTTAGTTAATTTGCTATTAAATTAAATATAAATGATATAGCAAATGACAGTTTGTTATCGCTGTATCATTCCGGAGGCGGAGGTGGCACCGGCGGAGGCGGCATCGCCGGAAGCGGAGGCTGCGGAGGCGGAGGCGCCAATTGTCGAGGCGCGAGGTGATTGGGGGGGGCGAGGTGATTGGGGGGGGCGAGGTGATTGGGGAGGGTGTGGTGATTGGGGGGAACGTGGTGATTGGGAGCATGGTGATTCGGGGGCGGATGATGCATTTGGTTGGACGGGTACATTTGCGGATAATAATATCCCTCCATCCCATAGTTATAGTACATATGCGGGGGTGGGGGCTGAACCATAAAATAAGGCAGGGGCTGCCTGTAAGATTGAGGGTGTGGCCAACCTACCTTGGGGTGTCCGTTCTGACGGGGATGTTTCTGGGGGGGTCCCAGCTCGGGGCCCGCGGCTCGCTTCCTCGATGTCTCCAAAACCTCCTTCGAAATCTTGATTTTGAGACCGGAACTTTGCGGCGGTGGGGGTGGCACTGCCAATCGCTCCTTGGGAATCTTGATCTTGAGTCCCGGACTTGCGGATAATTTGTCCCTGGGAATCGTTATCCGTAACCCACCGTCCTGGTTCATAGTTTCCTGGACAGGTGGTGGATTCTCCTCCTTCTTCTTCTCTCTCTCTTTATCCTTTTTATGTTTTTTGCGTTCCTCCTTAGATTTGTCGCGATCTTTGTGTTTGTGCTTCTCTTTTTTCTTCTTCTCCTTCTTGTGTTTGTGTTCGGGTTCTTCCATCGTTTGGATATGAACCTCCGGTTGAGGGGGAGGTTGCACCGGTTCGGGTTCCCTTTTAACCTCAACGATAGGGGATTTTTTCTCTGTAGGAACAGATATAGGAACGGGCTTAGCTAAACTCTCTTTGAGCAAGTTTGATACTAACGTAGGGTCAGTTTCGATGCCGTTTAGCGATCGAATCTGGGCCTCCTTTTTCTCTGGCGGCTTCACTTTAGTCGAGTTTCCTCTTTGCGACTCTCTTATAACGTTTTCGTAGCCAGGCGTCTCGTCCAGCTTCTTGACCACAACCTGCAGCTCCGGTTCGGAGTTAGATTGTTGCCTCTGCCTTTGCTTGGGCAATTCCTTCGCCGGCGGGGACGAGAAAGGGGATAGTATAGCCGGCGGTTGCATTTCCCTGACCGCTGCGTTGGCGTCTGGCCTTTTCTTCGGGCTGACAGTCACAGGCCTGGGTTCTTGGGTTTGTTGCGGTGGACGGATGTCTTTAGGCCTGTGCTGGGGCTGAGTGGGCCGCCTTGGCGCAGCGGCCGCTACGGTCGGCGTTGTGACATTTTCTGGCGAGAATAACGAAGGCGGTCGCGTTCTTTGCACAACTTCTGCTGGTTGAGTTTGATTTGGTTGGTTCGGGTGGGTTGTTTGGGGCTGATTCGGCGGCCGATGGTGCCTGTGGTCGTGAGGTGGTTTGTGATGCTTATGGTGTCCTGGCGGCCATTGGTGATGAGGTTTGTGGTGATGCTGACTCGGTCTTTGATGGTGCGGCGGTACGGTCGCACTTTCGGGTCTAGCGATCTCCGGTCTGGCGCTTTCTGGCCTGGCTTCCGGTCGGACGTTGTCGGTTCGAGCGCCTTCCGGTCTGGCACTTTCCGGTCGCGGGTTTTCCGGTCTCGCGTCGGGCCTAGGCCTGACAGGCGCTCCGGGACGTTGCATGGCCTGTTGGGTAAGAAAGTATTTTAATACACACGAAGGTTCAATTGATTTGACTAAGTTTTCGGTAGAACTTTATCATATAGGGCGGCAGCAGGTACTACTTATTTCAACAGTCAAATTTAAGTACTAAAACACATTGTTGTGAGTTTGTGACTGGTTTGGTCAACTTGCTATTTGGATTGTTGATCGATAGTCGCCAAAAATAGTCATCACTAGTTAAGACTACTAGAAACTAAAAACGATTACAACAATCAGATCTGAATCAGCAGATTAAATAAAAATTGTCGTTATCAATGTAGGATCATAGACGTGAATAATACAAACTTATATTAGGTTTTATATTAAACGATCTAACCCGGCGCACTTGTATCGCTTTAGGATAAACAAATGTGTTCAGTTCCCGTTATAAAAAGTATCCTATGTTCGTCTCCTGGCTCTAAGTTACCTCCCCACCAATTTTCAGCCAAATCGGTTCAGCCGTTCTTGAGTTATAAATTTAATTTTATATATATATATATTTTCGACTAGAATGTAAATGAAGTTCTCACCTGCTGTCGCCTCTCTCTCTCCTCCCTCCTCTCTCTCTCTTCCCTCTCCCTCTTCTCCCTGTAAAGGTTGTAGTCAATCTTCTGTGGAGGGGGTGGGGCGGGAGTGGGGGTGGGGGTGGGGGTGGGGGCGGGGGGAGCGGTGGCAGGGACGTAGCCCCCGGGCACAGGGGCGGCGAGGCGACGACGCTCGCGTTCGTACTCTGCCAAAATAATATTGATTTTTAAAAAACAACTTATTTTTTTACCAATCGAAAAGTTAAAGTTTTTAAGTTTCATAAAATAACTATTTAAATGGTACCAACTTCGTCCTAGGCCCTATTCAATAGAAAAAATCATCCAAATCGGATCGCCAGGTAAAAGGATATGCGTGGTGCCATATATTTAATAAAAATACACGTTGAATAAGAATCTCCACGTTTTTTCGTTGGTTAAACATAAAGATTTATCAATTTGTGAATGAAATAGTATATACAAATACATACATAGAATCACGCCTGTTTTGCAGAGGGTTAGGCAGAGACCACGGCTTTCCACTTGCTACGATCCTGACATACTTCTTTTGTTCCATTCACTCTCATCACATCTCTCATGCATACTCGTCAGTTTAGAGTACTTTTGACCTGGCCTTTTTCCAAAACGTCATCAATTTGGTCAAGAAAATACGCCGAGGTCTTCCTCTTCCAACACACCATATGTACCTATTTACCTTGTTCGATTAGCACCACACTGGAGCTCTACATAGCTACACAAAGGATCATTAAAAAAAAAAGGTAGACCCCAAGCCGTGTTTGTTGCCCGATTCTTCTAGGCTTGGTCGCGTGGAATCGGCGTAGCTTCACCTAGTTCCTAAGACGTTTCAAAGTGATCCTTGTGATTTTTTTGAAATAAATGATTATGTCAATATTTCTTGCAATTGATATACATACCCTTATCGAAGTCATCCGCAGGTGGAGGAGCATGCTTGGCAGAAACTCCAGCCGCGGCTGCAGAGCCACCCGGCGCATGCGCAGCGCCAGAATGGGGGGAACCGGTGTCTGGAAGGAGTTAACTTGATCACTCGCCTGTCTACGTTTTGATGTATTAATTTATCTATATACTAGCAGACCCGCAACAGACGTTATCCTGTCCAAATTTTAATAATCGCATATTCAATTATGTATTTTTTTTGCACACCAGCGCCATCTATACCCAAATCATCTGTTATGCGTCTTTTTCTCATTTTGGGAAGGTTCTTTGTAGTTGAAATATCGGTTTGGCCGTGAGAGTTACTTTCTAATCTATACATATAATAAAACTGTAGAAGAGTTAAATTCTGTACATTGAATAAAAACTAAAAAAAATCCTATCCTTTCTAAAAGTAACACAAGCCAAAAAAAAAATTGAAATTTTTGTCTGTCAGTCTGTCGGCTTTCACGCAAAAACTACTGGACGGATTTTGATGAAACTTTTTTTGTTATGTAGCTATAATTTATTTTGAAGATTGGAATACCAGACGTGAAACTATCTGTCGCCCAGCGAAGCGGGCACGGGTCAGCTAGTTAATAATATTAATACAAGCTGACCCCGCGAACTTCGTATCGCTTTAGAATTAACAAAAGTTGACTAAGTCCCGTTTCCGTTCCTAATTCCGTTTCCTTTCTCGTTCCCGTTCCCGAAAAGGGCTGTTTTTAGGGTTTTTCCGGCAATTATTCGATTTTTTCTCGCCGTAAAAACCATCCTTGAACTTCAACGAACATTTAAGAAAAGAATTGGCCAAATTGGTCCAGGCGTTGTTGAGTTATGCGCTTACCAACACATTTTGCGATTCATTTTTATATTATAGATATTAGTAAAGATATAGATAGGGTTAGGAAAAAACAACTGACCAGCGCGCTGTTGGTTCATCATTTTCCTCTTCAGTCGAGATGGGCACTTCTCGAATATAAGCAGGAACTCTGACGTCAGCCGCTCCAGCAAGTCCATTGTGACAGTGCGATCGACGTACGAGAACCAGTGACGGCCCTCATTCGACTGGGGTATCTAGAACCAAATAGTTACATACAGACGGCGAATACACCAGCTAGCTGCTTGTGAAGTCATCGAAACCGGTTTTTGTCGGTTTCGCCAGATCGCAGCAGAGCTTCTTGAGAAGGGAAAGACATTAAAGCATTGGAGAGTGACAGTGACAGTGAGATCGTTGTACGAGAACCAGTACCAAATAGTTACAAATAAACAGCGAATAGACAAGTCCGCAAAAATCTTCATGAAAAGTTATCATTCGGGTATCGGAACCGGTTTTTTAATCGGTTCCAAAAAACCGGTTTATAAAATAAACGGTTTTCCTGGTTCTAGAACTGGTTTGCAAGATCTTATAATCGGGTTTTTGGATCTTTCGATTCTTTAAAAACCCGATATTTTGGAGGTTTCTCAACTACGTCATTAGTTTACAGTTACGCATGCGTAGTTCAGAAGCTGTCAAGGAATGTCAAGGTACATCTACATCTCGAGGTACCTTGAGTTGACAGTTCTGTTGACTGAGGAATCCTCGCAAGCAAAACTCGAGGTAATTTTATCAATTAAAGCAACCAAAACACAGTTTCGAGGTCGAGTCGAGGTGACAACTAAGAATATGGGGTCATCTATATCACTTTAAGGGGGGGGGGGCGTAATTTAAGGGTATCCCCTAGCAGTCAGCTGGAAAGAACAAACGGAATTATCAACCAACGGACTACAAATCTGTATTATAAACTATACATACCTTCGCTGAGGCATCTTCGTCAAACCTTCAAAGTCCCCCATACATAAAGGTGGCACTCACCGCCCAATTGCTCCATTTGGACGCCAAGTGTATGCAAAAGCACGCTACCACCGTCGGCCGGTATTGCAGACACATTGTTGTTAGGTGAAGACTGTTGGATGCCATGAAGTATGATGTCTGCGCCAGGTCCTTGGGTGCTGGGGAAAGAGATCGGTGGTTATTGAGGGAAAAATCTATTAAAAATATATGTACATAGTGAGCTAAGTCGAGAGATGGTGATGGTATGAAATGGATGGTGCGATTTTGTATTATAGTTCGGCCGTTCAGAGAATGCGTTCCTGACACCTATCAGTTAGTCACGTTATAGTGACTATAATGTTGTAATAATGTTGTTTTAATGCTCATCAATTGTTAAAACGGTAAACAACCAGCAATAATATTTTTATCGTAACTGCAACGCCATTACAAAGTTACGTCGTCATACAATCGCGACGTGTCAGGAACGCATTCTCTGAACGGCCGAACTATAGTATAAACGGTTTGTGCCGAACATGTCGAAGACAGGAGTCTGTGGCGATGGATGGAGGATGGCCTTTACCCGAATTTAAAAATAATAATTGTAAGACTTAACTTGTTCAATGAGTGAACTGAATTTGTATAGTGAATTAATTTATAAAATTTAATTTAATTTATATACTAACTCGTAAATTTGTAATAATCATAATTATGTTTTTTCTAATATGTCCTACTTTGTGTTATAATTTTTTTGTACTCTATATTTAATTTTGGTAATAAATGGCTTATTATTATTATTATTATAAATGGTTTCTTTTTTCTACATTACTATTATCCTATCCTTATCAAGGGCGGATCCAGCTTGGGCGCCAAGGTCACGTGAACATTACTAGGGCAAAATGTTGGCTTTAATCATGATTTGAAGTATGCAGTAGACCATGGTTTCGTGTGATTTTGACCGAATTTTAAAATTCGAGTGTCCAAAGACACATACTTAATAAATACACATTTTGCTGCGGTAACGTTATTTTGGAAAAATATAGTTATTTTATTTATTATATATATTATATTATTATTTATTTTATTTATATAGTTTTTGTTATTTTTTTATTATTATCGAAATAAAGGAAGTAGCCATAAACTAACTGGTAGGTTAGGTAGCTTATTATGTGCTTATGAGCCAAAAATTTAAATCTGTGTGTGTCTGTCTGTCAAAGACTCCAGAGATTTTCAGGATTTTGTTAACTATGGCAAAACTTCAAAGTCATTTTACAAGAGTTTTACACGGACCTGGTCCCAGCCCAGGGGGGGGGGGATGAAGACCCTCCCCCCTGGATCCGCCCTTGGCCCTTATCCCACTTAAGTGGGGTCGGCACAACATGTATTCTTCCATTTCTCTCAGCCGTCATCTCATCACTCACTCCTTTCTTACCCATGTCATCATTCATCACAGTCATCTTCTCTTTGGCCGAACTCTACTTTATACGTTTTCAAGTTTTGTATATATATATTTGTATATATAAAAAAATATTTCAGCTATCAAACGCTACATAATCAGCGAATAAAATTACCTATATTTTATTTTCAAAAAAATTTAAATACCCACGAAAGTAAAGATAGTTTTTTACAGAATTGCCTGCAGTGCTAGATGGCCATGTGTGAAATGTCAAAAAATGACAGCGGCGTAAAACGACAGAGCTTTTAAGTACCCGCGCAATGTTGTTCAAAATGTGGAAAGCCATGAGAATGTGACCCACAAAACTGTGGTTCAGTATATAACATACCTTATTCATACGAGGTTTTCATACATTGCCTAGTCGTTGCGCACTTTTAATATTCGCATGGCCGTGTCGAGCGCGGTCATCAAAAACGGATAGTTTTTACCGTCATTTCTAGCTTAAGGCCCTGTATGTCGACGATTGCTCTTTTTCATCTCCTATTTTTATAAATATATTACTTCAGGTTCCTACCTAGATTTCTATTAAGCTGAAAACATAATAGCAGAAACTTTTCACGATAAAGATATTATTTCAAAATGATACGTTTTAGAATTTATGATCGAAATACTTTGATACCTACTATTAGGATCAACTTGTGATTTATTGTTAAAGATAGGTAATATGTAGATCTAGATTTCTACTAGAATAGGTTTTTGATAAGTAATTATACATAATTTATATCATTAATTTATTCGAAAAGCAAAGGCCCACGCGCCGACGTGTGTTTGTCGTCATTGCAGCGGTCGGTAGGATTATTTATCGAAGTAATTAAAGATGGGTACATCTTTATTCACATATACTATACATTATAAAAATAGAGATGTGGCTTGTTCAGAAGTATTTCTTTTTTCGTTTCGAAAAAGGGCAATCGTCGACATACAGGGCCTTAATGCTCGCATTACAATCAAAGTAGTACAAAAAAAAACGTGCCCCTGGCTACCCCCTTTAGGTATACTGATCTGAGAGGAAGTCTACTGTACTCGGGGATTACAGTTGTGATGATATTTCATTTCATTTCTCAACCACCACAATAAATATGATTAAATCAAGTTAAAAACTATTTTTAGCTCTGTGTAGTCTCGAAGAGAACTTCAGTTCAACATAATATCACAATTATATGATAATTGAGAGCTCTTATTTTAGTTTAGTATTGAGGAAATATATTATTTAACTGTTTATTTTTTAAATACTTGTAATCACAAAGGTAACAGAATATCAAAAGACTTTAAAATGCAAGAAATTTGATACAAAGTTGATGAATTTATATAATATAGTCATCATATTTGTAACATGCATAAATATATGTATAAAAAAACTTAAAACTTCATCCCACTATACATTCAACTAAACATCCGTTTTCGACACCGACGACCGCCCAACAAGAGCCAGCGCGACAAGTCGCCGCGACCAGCGACAAGTCGCCGAGACCCGCGACAGGTCGCCGCGGCGCGCGACTTACGGCTCGCCTCACCTTTCACAAGGTGACATGTTCGGACGACGTGAGTGTGCGGGTGGTCGATGGCGACGTCGAAGCCAAGTGTTTGTAGCAGTACGTTCTCGTTGAAGACCAGGTCCTGCGCCTGGAAAGATGGAGAAAGGCATTTAATAATAATAATATTATATAATAACTAGCAGTCCGCCCCGACATCGCAAGGGTGTAATAATGATATTAATGGCTAATTTTTTTACACCTTATCAAAGTTTTAATAGGGATCCCTAATAGTTAGACATATGGTATCACGAATTTTTTTGTAGATATTGATGTCCTCTATAAAACTGTAGTACATCACTTTGCACTATTGTAAATACTTTCTGCCGCAAACGCAATATAAGGATATTTTTTGAATTTTTTTCACACGTTGGGTACATTATCGAAGTTTTCATACGGATCCCTAACGTTTTTGAAAATAATCTATAGCCTATGTTCATCAGGGATAATGTAGGATTTAAATGGTAAAAGAATTTTTGAAATCGGCCCAGTAGTTTCGGAGCGTATTCGATACAAACAAACAAACAATCAAATCTTTCCTCTTTATAATATTAGTATAGAAAAATAGATATAGATAGTATAGATAAATAATGTTGGCAGAGTAGGAGGTACCTCGACATTCAATCTGAAGTTCGTAGGCTCGAATCCCGGCGTGCAACAATGGATTTTTCTGTTCTAAAAATGTATATATGCGTAATAAAACGGTGAAGGAAAACATCGTGAGGAAACCAGTTAGTATTCTTGTAAGCGGCGATGGGCTTGCAACCTGTCACGTATGGAATGCTAAATACTGCAAAATTTGTGCATGTGCCTTATATAATGTTTAGACGTGCATCTGACTACCCTCACTAGACATTTACAAAGGATCTAAGCGCCTGGAGATCTGAGAGGATGTCTACCGTACTTGGGGATTCCAGTAGAGATTTTTTTTTTAATAATAATAAAGATTATTTAGTACAATCTTGCTCGCATTTCCATAGTATAAAATAGGAACGTATTTTTTTTTTAAGACAAGCTTTTGTAAAATCCTCCTTTGAGCTAGAAATCATAGCAGCGCGCTATCACATAATACATTATACATACCTGTCACATAATATTACATTGACATTGAATTTGACAGATTTTTACTCAATTATACTATTTAATAAGGAGTTCCGTTGTGAGTGTCCGTTGAACAGCTCCTGACTCCATCATCAGATCATCTCGCTGTCATCATATTATTGTATTGTGACCAGAACTAAAGGTGCATACAAAATTTCAGCTCAATAGGCTACCAAAAAATGCTTTGCAAATTTTGACCGACAACTTACAAACAAACCAACAGTGCTTTTTAAACAAAAAACCTGTAAAAATTTTACGGGGGGTGGTAATAGCAAATCCGGCAATGATGCTAACCAAGAGTTAACTAGTGTCATGACAAGCGTGACACGTTAAAGTCGACACACTAACCCAGTTCCCGCGAACTGGGTCACTTTCACTTTTGTTTCGCGCACCCAATGAGGTTAAAGTTTTTATCTGGGTAAGGAGGTGTTTTTGCAACATCAATATATCCTAATAAATGCAAAAGTTTGTGAGTTTGTATGTATGTTTGTTCCTCAATCAGGCCTAAACGACAAAACGGATTAAGTTGAAATTTGCTGTAGATGTAGATATAATGCCCGAATAAGTAATAGACTACTTTAAAATATGAAAAACATCCCAAAAACGATTAAAAAAAACGCAAAAGAGATGATTTCTGTATCTGCTCTGGTGTGCTCCAAATCTGACATCACAGACTAAAAACATTCAGTCTTTTCTATTTGATTATTGAAATTTGACAGGACGTCTGTCACCGGTCGGCTAGTTATATATACATATTGGTGGACTTACACAGCGCCATCTAGCCCCAAACTAAGCATATCTTGTACTATTGGAACCAGATAACTGATAGAATACTTACATATTTTTTTTGTAAATACATACATAATCACTACATAGTATAAAGCAAAGTCGCTTTCCGCTTCCCGCGTCTGTATGTAATATGTAATATGTATGTATGTATGTTTGCTTATATCTTTAAAACTACACAACGGATTTTGATGCGGTTTTTTTTTATAAATAGAGTGATTCAAGAGGAAGGTTTATATGTATAATACATGCATAATACAGTAGAGAAACACTGATAATTTTAGAGGTTTCTAATGTGATGTCGTAAATAAATACATTTTTTTGCGCTTACATTGCAAATGCTGGCTGAACCCCACGAGATATATCAAAATAATGTACTACAGTATTGTATACCTTAAAAACGTCTACAAAAAAGTCCACGATGGTATTAGAAATGTCTTACGCACAGCGAAGCGGGCACGGGTCAGCTAGTACATTATAACACCCAGACACAGAACAAACATCTATGTTCAACACACACAATTTTGCCCTGAGTAGGCATTGAACCCACAACCTACAGCGCAAATGGCAGAGTTACCGAGCTGTAAGGCCAGTCAACAATACAATAGGATTGGGACGCATGTAAGGCTAAAGCGGCGATAAGCTTGCCACCTGTCACGTATTTAGCTACACCACACTGGAGCTCTGCATAGCATAAAGGAAATGATCATCGAATAAAATGATAGGCCCCAAGTCTAGTTTGTTGCCCGATTCTTCTAGGCACGGTCGCGAGGAACAGGCGTAGCTTCACCTAGCTCCTAACACGTTTCAAAGTGATCCTTGTGATTTTATTGAAATACATACCTCTTGACTTTGACTATGGAAGGCTAACTATCGGAGCGCTACATAGAAATTAACATGAAATAAGGTTGCGACTGCAATCCCCAAGTACAGTACACATCATCTCAGATCTCTAAGCGCTCAGATCCTTGGAGATATCGCGAGGCGCGTCCAAAAATTACGTTTTTCTGTCCAGAGTTTGTACCAGCAAACGTTTGTGACTAGAGAAAGGCTATAGCATCTTGGACTGTGTACGTATTCAAAAAGTGGAATTGGAAATTTGAAAGAAATTGTTTCACGACTGCGTGAATAGTCGTGATCCAATTTCTTTTTAATAAGATATGAGAGATTACAAAGAAAACTGGATTGACGCGTCATACTGAGATTACTGAGTATATTGTAAATTATTGTGCAATAGGCTATTTGACAGTATGAAAAATAAAGTGTTGTTGATAATAATCTATGTAAATTATGCCTTCATAAAGCGTTATGGAGTAAAATAACTTGAAAATAAACAATGATTTATTAAATAACCCATAATTCAAATTATCTATTTTTAAACGACATTTATATATTTATTTTATTCTGTGAAAATTTCAACTGTCTAGCTATCACGGTTCATGAGATGCAGCCTTGTGATAGACAGACGGACAGCGAAGTCTTAGTAATAGGGTCCCGTTTTTACCCTTTTTTTAAAAATGACAGACAGACTTGACAGATTGGTCGAAACATTTTAGTCGGTTATCTTTTTAATTAAGAAAATATAAAAACAAAATTAAAAATAGCACTAAAAAACTACAGAGGTTTAAAACTTGTGCTATCACGAGTCACATTGAGGTAAGTACATACTTAAACTTATTCTATATTAAAAACTTTATACACATTTAAATAAAGAACAGAATATTATATACATTTAACGGCAGAAAAACTGATCTTACCTGTTCCTGATACTGTTCCGATGTGAGTGCACTGACGCCTTCGCCCCTGTGCAGGCAGACGTGAGCGACTTTTATTACATATTCTAGCTTCCTTGGCTGCTCCTCCACCTGAAAACAAACATATATTTAGAAAGAAAGAAAAACCAATTTAATCAGAATAGTAAAAATAATTTAGAGAATAACATAAAATAAAATAAAACCGGCCAAGTGCGATCTAATATTTATTTTGCCCTAATCTAATATTTATTATATTCTGTTTTTAGTATATGTTGTAGCGTCAACAGAAATACAGTCTGTCTGCCACAGGGCTGTATCTCTTGAACCGTGATAGCTAGACAGTTGAAATTTTCAAAGATGATGTATTTCTGTTGCCGCTATAACAAATACTAAAAACAGAAATCATTTATTTCAATAAAATCAAAAGGATCACTTTGAAATTTAAGTGGGGCTCCCATACAACAAGCTTGTTTTTTTTGCAGTTTTTTATAGATAATGTCACGGAACTTTTATGATTCGCACTTGGCCGGTTTTTTTAGTTTATCCGGTAATAACATAAATGTAACTTACTTTTAATAGAGACGTGAATGAATAGTGAAGACGTTTAATGTAGAGATTGCACCTAGTAAACATTTTCTTTCTTTCTTTCTTACCTTCGCAGCAAGGAATAAAGCAGCAGCAGCTATTGCGTTCCGGTGAAATTGGGTGAAGGAATGGAACGCGTAGAACCGGTGCATGTACACAATGGCCGTATTGATACATAGTTGGGAGCTGTATGTTACTGATCTAAGGAATTATTTTGAAGAACATTTTGACATATAAACATTAAGGCGCTCCCAGTCGACGATTGTTTTTGTTCGAAACGAAAAAATAAATACTTGTGAACAAGCCACATCTCCTATTTTATAATGTATAGTATACAGGGTGTCCAAGAACCTGGCGTCCAACTGGATTCCCACGATGCCCCAAGTTCTAACAGTACTCAGAAAAATATTTTAAAAAATCCACCCCATGTACTTACAGAATTATACTGATTTCAAAAAAAAAGGGGAAATGAGCACCCTGTGACATACTTTTGAATGCTGTGACTGCTAATGCTGATAATTTCGATATTTCTTGGAGGTTTTGTAATCTAGGGTATTGCTGTGTCTAAATAGAATGTAAAAATAAAGTACTTATTGTACCATTTTAAAATAAAATATTATTTTAACTAAAGGTGATATGGAAAACTATTGAATTTCGCAACTTTGACCGACTGTAGTGTAAAAAAAATGTACCAAAATAGTATGGCAAGTGACGTCAAATTTTGACGCGTTTATTCCTCTTTTTAAAAAGGTATAATACTTACACATTAATTTGAAAAAAAAAAATTTGATAATATTTTTACTCAACAACCCAATTTTTACGATGTCTTACAGAATTCTTAGAAAGAAAAATTTACGACGAATTGAATCTAACCTCTAAAGAATTACTATTGTATGCTCATAAAAATAACAACAGGCCTCTCAAAAAACAGGTTAGACCGTAAGGGACGGTATGTGCATGCATCTCACCATAGTGATTCGTTATTACAACAGGAGGGAGCAAGACAGAAACTATCTTTGCGATTTGCTGGTTCTTCTTTATGGTACCCCATTATTCAGGTAAGAGTGAGGGAGAAAAAGGTTTAGGATAACAGTACGGTCAGTACGCGTCACTGCCTCCTGCCGTTACTACGCACCTCTCTCTTATTGTTACCATTGATCACGTACTACGATTTAAAGCTTTGTTTATTGGACTCGATTACTCTTTGTGCTCTGGACTTTGAAACGAACTCTTTACGACGACCTTTGCCTGTGTTTGGACAGTTTGTGTTTTGTGTGTGCTACCATGGCGACCTACACTCCGCAAGAATACGCAAATATGCACTACATTTATGGAGAATGTAGAGGTAATGGACGAGCTGCAGCGAGACTTTACAGAGAAAGGTATCCGAGGGCTACGCGATATCCCGACCATCGAGTTTTCATTAATGTGCACAGATCACTATGTGACGGGCGGTTCCCCAATCAAGTAGCTGGTGAAGGACGACCCGTAAATGACTTCATACGCGATGAAGTTTTAGAGGCGGTGTCGGCAAATCCAAGCATCTCTGTGCGAGGAATAGAAGCTGATACGGGGATACCGAAGAGCACAGCACACAGTATTCTCCAAAAAGAAGAATATCATCCGTACCACGTACAGCGAGTGCAAAGTCTTTTACCTCGAGACTATCCGAGCCGAGTCGCGTTTTGTGAAACAATCCTGCAAAAACATCGAGAAGACGAAAACTTTATCGACAAAATTTTGTGGTCAGATGAATCAACATTTAAGAAGGATGGCTACATGAACCTACACAACTTGCACGAGTGGCATGTGGAAAATCCGCACTTGATGCGAGAAGATAGATCCCAGTACCGGTTCAAAGTGAACATGTGGACCGGTATTCTCTGTGGGAATATTATTGGTCCATTTGAGATGCCCGAGAATTTGACTGGCGAATCATATTTAAATTTTCTTCAAAATGATTTGCCAAACTTACTAGAAGAGACCCCACCAGATATGTGGTTCCAACACGACGGCTGTCCAGCACATTTTCGCGTATCCGTTAGAGAGTTTTTGGACGAGCAATACCCGAACAGGTGGATTGGGCGATCAGGAACAATCCCGTGGCCAGCCCGCTCACCTGACTTAAATCCGCTGGATTTTTTTTTCTGGGGAACTATGAAGGAGCTCGTTTATGCGAAGCCCATTAATGACATCGCTGACCTTCGTGAGAAGATAACACAAGCAGTGCAGGTGATACGTCAAAAAAGTTACTCGCGAAACATAAAGCGGTCCTTTTTAAGGAGAGTGAGAGCTTGTATTGCCGCGGGTGGTCAACATTTTGAACATTTATTGTAATAAAATATCTTTAAACTAACATTCTTTGCTTTTATTCTACTGGGAACCCATCTACCTGTGTGTATTTCCTTCTTGCTCACTCTTGGAACCGAAGTAAATAATAGTAGTAACATAACAGTTTCTAAGATAAGAAAGGGTCCGACAGTTACCGTTAGTAGGTAGGCACTTCGTAAAAATTGGGTTGTTGAGTAAAAATATTATCAAATTTTTTTTTTTCAAATTAATGTGTAAGTATTATACCTTTTTAAAAAGAGGAATAAACGCGTCAAAATTTGACGTCACTTGCCATACTATTTTGGTACATTTTTTTTACACTACAGTCGGTCAAAGTTGCGAAATTCAATAGTTTTCCATATCACCTTTAGTTAAAATAATATTTTATTTTAAAATGGTACAATAAGTACTTTATTTTTACATTCTATTTAGACACAGCAATACCCTAGATTACAAAACCTCCAAGAAATATCGAAATTATCAGCATTAGCAGTCACAGCATTCAAAAGTATGTCACAGGGTGCTCATTTCCCCTTTTTTTTTGAAATCAGTATAATTCTGTAAGTACATGGGGTGGATTTTTTAAAATATTTTTCTGAGTACTGTTAGAACTTGGGGCATCGTGGGAATCCAGTTGGACGCCAGGTTCTTGGACACCCTGTATGTGAATAAAGATGTACCCATCTTTAATCACTTCGATAAATAATCCTACCGACCGCTGCAATGACGACAAACACACGTCGGCGCGTGGTCCATCTTAGCTTTTTGAATAAATTAATGATATAAATTATGTATAATTACTTTGATCTTTAGCAATAAATCACAAGTTGATTTTAATAGTAGGTATATAAAATATTTCGATCATAAATTCTAAAACGTATCATTTTGAAATAATATCTTTATCGTGAAAAGTTTCTGCTATTATGTTTTCAGCTTAATAGAAATCTAGGTAGGAACCTGAAGTAATATACTTATAAAAATAGGAGATGTGGCTTGTTCAGAAGTATTTCTTTTTTCGTTTCGAAAAAGAGCAATCAGCGACTGGGAGCCTCTTAATTAAAACTAGTTATCCCAACCGGAATTATACAGAGAACAGTTTGAAATCCTAATAATATCCTAATCCTAATCACTACATAGTATAAAGCAAAGTCGCTTTCCGCTTCTGTATGTATGTTTGCTTATATCTTTAAAACTACACAACGGATTTTGATGCGGTTTTTTTTAATAGATAGAGTGATTCAGGAGGAAGGTTTTATATGTATTATACCCGTGCGAAGCCGGGGCGGGTCGCTAGTAATATTATAAATGCGAAAGTTTGTGATTTTGTAATATGGGGTGTATGGTGGGTGTGGGTGTTTGGTATACGCAAAAGGGATGATTTCTGTATAGATGGCGCTGGTGTGCAAAAGTTGGCATCAGTCGTTATAGCAAAATGCGGTAGGTGCTCTATGCGATTATCGAAATTTGGACAGGACAACGTCAGTCACGGGTCGGCTAGTAATATTATAAATGCGAAAGTTTGTGATAAGGCTGCTATGTTTGTTCCCTAATCAAAAATAAACGAGAAAACGGATTATGATGAAATTTGCAGTAGATAAAAAATCAGAATAAATAAAGGGGAACTTATAATCCGAAACAACACCCCTAAATGATTCTTATTTTTTTAGTTTCAAACTACTATTCTTATTTCAAAGAATATTGTGACAATACACCTACAACAACAATGGAACCCTTGTAAGACATACAGGTTGCATTGTACAGGTACCTGTACTTTAAGGGTGTGTACCTACCTGTACTTTAAGGGTGTACCTACACCCTTAAAGTACACCTGTTAGGTAGGGCAGGTAGATAAAAAAACCGGCCATGTGCGAGTCGGACTCGCGCACGAAGGGTTCCGTACTATTATCTATAAAAAACGACAAAAAAATTACGTTTGATGTATGGAAGCAACTTAAAAAAAATATTTTTTTTCTGTTTTTAGTATTTGTTGTTATAGCGGCAACAAAAATACATCATCTGTGAAAATTTCAACTGTCTAGCTATCACGGTTTATGAGATGTCACAGCTCTGTGACAGACAAACAGACAGCGAAGTCTTAGTAATAGGGTCCCGATTTTACCCTTTGGGTACGGAACCCTAATAATATGCCGTATGAATAATCACGTCAATGACTCATTGAAACACAGCATAAATATTAGTAGTGTTATGAGTCAAGGCGATACTAATTTTACCATCTGTAACTGTATTATAATGTTTGTTGTTTCATGGCATACAAAATTAGAATTTTTCCAATCAGTTCAAAATAAAATAAATAGGATCACGACTGTAATCCTCAAGTACGGTTGACATCCTCTCAGATCTCCAGACGCTAAGATCCTTTGATTTTGTCTAGTGGGGGTAGTCAGAGGAACGTCCAAATATTATATTTGGCACATGCCCACATTTTGCAGTAGCTAGACAGTTGTAATCTCCACAAATTACGTACTTCTGTTGCCGCTATAACAACAAATACTAAAAACAGAATCAAATATTATGTTTAAGTGGGACTCCCATACAACAAACGTTTTTTTTTTTTTTTTTTGCGTTTTTTTATATATAATGGTCGGAACCCATCGTGCGCGAGTCCGACTCGCACTTGGCCGGTTTTTGTTTTACGTAGTTTTACCTCAATGAAGTAATTTATCCTGTTATTAATATTATTTTAAGATTCAGGAAATACCCACTCAGACACACACTGAGGAAGATACAACTCTATATACTAAGGCATGGTCAATTAGAATACCTTATAACAAGCAATTCTTGTATATAAATAAAATCTGAATCTCAGAAATGGCTTCAACGATTTTCATAAAATTTTGTATGTACGGGGGCCATAAATCGATACAGCTAGGTTTCATTTTTAGAAAACATTGTTTTATCCAAGTTTTCAGGCAATGAAATATCATTGGTCATCGAGGTACTAAAGGATGATAAACCACAAACATCAGAACAATAAGCAGTCCTCCCACTAGACCAGTTATATTAACAAAGTTTCAAATAAAATCCTCTTTAGACATCATCAAGGATTTAAGAGGCTGCCAGTCGCTGATTGCTCTTATTCAAAACGAAAAAAGAAATACTTCTGAACAAGCCACATCTCCTATTTTTATAAGTATATTACTTCAGGTTCCTACCTAGATTTCTATTAAGCTGAAAACATAATAGCAGAAACTTTTCACGATAAAAATATTATTTCAAAATGATACATTTTAGAATTTATGATCGAAATATTTTATATACCTACTATTAAAATCAACTTGTGATTTATTGTTAAAGATAGGTAATATGTAGATCTAGATTTCTATTAGGATAGATTTTTGATAAGTAATTATACATAATTTATAATAATAATAATAATAATAATAAAGCCCTTTATTTCCAACTTGTTCACTTATTTTACAATCCAAATGTTGTTAGTGAGATTGTTAGTGGTCTTTTTATAGGCTAGTTGTTAGTAATGTTAGTCAAGTCAATCTTTAAGTTGGACCCCTCTTAGGGTGAAGGCCCTCCAGTGAAACAGAAACAAAAGAAACAAAAGAAACAAAACAACAAACAAAACAAAACAACACCAAAAACAACACCCAGAAACAACACCAACAACAAAAGCAACAAGAATGCATTAGAAATAAAACCACAATGAACATTTGTACCTACAACGTACGGTCTCTGGTCTCTCAACAGAGAGGTACCTAGAACTAAACAACGCATTAGCATACATTAATCATGACATAATAGGACTAAGTGAAGTCCGAAGGATGGGTTGTAACATCGAGGAATATGAAAACTATATCTTCTGCTACATCGGTCAAACAAAGGGTCTGTACGGAGTAGGATTCCTAATTAAAAAGAAGCTAAAAAATCAAATAAAGAACTTCATAGGAATATCGGAAAGAGTAGCGCTTCTGCAACTTAAGTTTGAAGATATAGATTTCTCAATAATACAAGCATATTATGCGCCCACCGAAAAATCAAATAAAGAAGAAGTCCAGAAATTTTACAACAACATTAAAGAAGCACACAACATAGCTGACAACAAAGTAATCGTAATGGGCGACTTTAATGCAAAAATAGGACATCCAAAGAAGGAAGAAAAGATTATCATGGGCAACTACGGCTACGGAGAACGCAACGAACGAGGAGAAGAATTAATTGACTATGCACTAGAATACAACCTATCTATAATGAACACTTTCTTCAAGAAAATAGTTGAAACAGCAGGGAAAGACTGGCTGCTCAAGGCAAAGGACAGAGGAAAATGGGACAAGATGGAGGAGGCCTTCACATAATTTATATCATTAATTTATTCGAAAAGCTAAGGCGGACCACGCTCCGACGTGTGTTTGTCGTCATTGCAGCGGTCGGTAGGATTATTTATCGAAGTGATTAAAGATGAGTACATCTTTATTCACATATACTATCACTACATAGTATAAAGCAAAGTCGCT
This sequence comes from Hydriomena furcata, assembly GCA_912999785.1. Taxonomy (NCBI): domain Eukaryota; kingdom Metazoa; phylum Arthropoda; class Insecta; order Lepidoptera; family Geometridae; genus Hydriomena; species Hydriomena furcata. The sequence goes on from OU538845.1 coordinate 2,686,784, forward strand.
TCCCGCGTCTGTATGTCTGTATGTATGTTTGCTTATATCTTTAAAACTACACAACGGATTTTGATGCGGTTTTTTTTAATAAACAGAGTGATTCAAGAGGAAGGTTTATATGTATAATACATGCATAATATAGTAGAGAAACACTGATAATTTTAGAGGTTTCTAATGTGATGTCGTAAATAAACACATTTTTTTGCGCTTACATTGCAAATGCTGGCTGAAACCCACGAGATATATCAAAATAATGTACTACAGTATTGTACACCTTAAAAACGTCTACAAAAAAGTCAACGATGGTATTAGAAATGTCTTACACACAGCGAAGCGGGCACGGGTCAGCTAGTACATTATAAAATAGGAGATGTGGCTTGTTCACAAGTATTTCTTTTTTCGTTTCGAACAAAAATAATCGTCGACTGGCAGCGTCTTAAGCACTTTTGAGATCTCAGAGTATAGGTACCAAACTTGAGAATTACAGTTGTGATTCTATATTTTCAAATAAAATTACCCTTATAAGTTGTTTTGGAAGAGATTTGCATGAGAAAGCGATTTTCAACTCAGACCTGCCTTCTGTGCTGTAGGTGGTATTTTCGATTATCACCAAAGACAAATATTTGTGTGATGATCATAGATGTTTGATCTGTGTCTGACTGTTATAATGTATGCACAAAATAGTACAAATATTCCATTTGAAATCTGGTTTCCATAGTAGGTACAAAGATTTCAGGTTAGATTTACATATTTAGGTGCTGTACAAAATGTCCATAAATATTTACATTAATTTAAAAAATTTGGGAAAACTAGCTTATGTCCGTCCCAAGACTTTAAACTGTCTCCATATGAAATTTCATGACAATAGGCTCAGGGGTTCGGCCGTGATAATGTCATAGACAGAGTTACTTTCGTATTCATAATAGTAGTATAGATAATATAGATTTATTTATACAGTGTATTGGTACGATGACATTGAAAGTTCAAGGAACAGGTCAGGGAACAGTGACCCCGGAAAGAGCCTTGAGCAATGATGAACCATGAGTTCAGTGAACCTTAAGAAAACTGTGTCCACGCAAGTCATCTTTGCGTATATTTTTCATTTGAGAGAATACCTAAGTTTGTTTAAGACACGTAATAACATTTTTAATGCCAAATCGTTTTTCTCAATACAGTTTTGTTTTTTATGACCAAGATAACTTAAGATTTAATCTAGATAAATTATAGACAGAAACGCGATTGGTGAAACTTCTCTCTATAGATTTATTCTCCAAAGTTGGTTCTTCCCAAACACTAATTTAGTTTATACTCAAACTCAAAACTATAAATAGCTAAACAGTTCATAATTCGTTAGATAATCATACTAGCTACATAAATTACAGACAGTTTCTTTTTAAGTTTGATGATTTTCAAGATAATGCGGTTTTATCGCTTTTTCTGTCTTATCTGGGTAGACTCAGCCCATACAAAAAAACAAAAATTCCAAGCCTCACCTAACATAATATTTTTGTAATAAAATAACAGGAAAAATAGCAAGTAATCAATTCAACAGATAATTTGAATGTCATATTGTTATTGTTACATACGAAAGGAGTCTGGAGGTCTTGCTTAGGTCATAGGTCATACAACAGGTCAAAAGAGGTCAAACCGACTGAACTAAAGTCGTTTTTCTATTACAATGTATTGAACAGAATTTTAAATGATGTATTTATCTGTATCATAGACTGTCTAAAGTTTAACAATGTATATTTTATGATGTTATCTCAGATTTCTGAATAGAGTTATCTTGCAAAGCGTGTTTTTTCTCAAGTACATGACTACTAAGCATCATCAGTATCATGATAATAGCTGAAACGAGTCATTTATTCATTGTTTATAGACGTGGGTACCAGGAAAACATGATAACGCGGGAGATCGTTTTGTTTTTCATTGTGTATAGACGTGGGTGGGTACCAGGAAAACATGATAACGCGAGAGTTTTGTTTTTCCAAGAACGCACGTTTCGCGCTCGCGTCCGCCAAAAGGCGGTTGGAGGAGTAATTTTAGAGCGGGCAGACAGGTCGATCACCGTTGTCCTACGTCACCCGCGCAGGCGTCCCGTCTACGGCACAGCTGTCGTATAGTGACCTCGAAAAGACCACGCGTGGTACTCACGACCCTAACCTAACCAAACAATGAGTCTCAACATTAATTCAGCTATAATATGATCATGAACAGCGAGCTCTTACCTCTAGAATGCAGCGCGTTACTCACACAGAGCGGGAAATCCCAGAAATCGAAGCGAAAGTGGAGCTCATCAAGTGACGCCGTAAAGATTATGAAATTTCGTCATCTCCACACCAATGCACATTGTCACAATACACTTTATAACTTCTCATAGATGTTAGGAACACTTTAGAACGTGATTTAATTAATAAAAACGCGATAGGAGAGCTTCAAATACGCATTTCACACACATGACTCGACAAAAACATTGCACTCGTTCACCACTTTCTGGAAAAGGATACACTTGAAGCCTCTGTCCCATATCCTGGATGAGGTTGGCGGCCTGCTGCCGATAAGCTAATTCCTTATCTGCATCTAAACCGCATTTTCTGCTTGCTGAATTCTGTAGCTGTTCTTTTGTAAAATACCATTTTTCTTGCCCTCCAGCCATTGAACGGATGTTCAGACTGCGCGCGAGAAAGCACGACGGAAAGCAGTGCTCCGTCTACGTGCGTGAGTGGGAAAGGGACAGCGCTATGACAGCGGCTACCGGATGTAGACCAAGTTAACATTTGAGGGATTTGTTACAAATTAACTCAACATTTCACGGTAGATTCACCGATACTGCTCATTATTAAAAACATAAAATATATTAATTATTTTGGAACAACAAAACGAAAAAAACTAAAATAAAATTTTGTCACAAATCTCAATTTTGATAGGTATTCTTCAATGAGACGACGCCATTGCAAATTGCAAAAGTTGGTGGATAACGTAGTGAGGTCTCCGGTGACACAATGATGTTCTGCAACAAGCACAAGTAAGTTTCACTTTATCACTATGTTTACTTTTGTAGTACAGACGAATCTCTTTGTTTTGTGCATATTTATAATACAATTCATTAACTTTTCATCAAAATAGAAGCAAAATGAAATTACGGACCTAGGGACTGTGTCACACCGTGCAAATGGCCGACCATCACTGTTTACAATCACGTTACTTTTTGTTACATTGAAATTAGTTAATTTATAACTTAAATACTTAATAACGATGCCGTAATTAGTTAATTGTTTATGTGAATCACATAGTGCTAACGAAAAATGTAAAAGGTTAGTGGGTATTTGCTTAAAAAATAATAGGTTGAACTTATGACCGGCTATCAAGAAGGTGAAATTTTTCGCGGCGACGTGGTTTTTCCATTTCACGATTGAAAAGAAAATATTTAAAAACTGCGCATTAAGTTACGCAATTACAGTGTCGATTACATCATTATTTGTCGAGCACGCTATTCAGTGTTAGATTGTAAATTCTCGCCAACTCCGGGTTTGTTTACGTCAAAAAATATGTTTTCCTTTTTACGCGAAAATATTCAACAGCTGTCTGCTCATAATATTAGAATCACTGAACGTAAGATCTCAAAACAACCTATCTGCTATCTCATTCTATTTTGATACATTATTTTCTGAATTTCCTGTTCAAAAACCAACCCTTACATTCAAATTCAAATCGCATTTATTTCAATAAAATCACAAGGATCACTTTGAAACGTGTTAAGAGCTAGGTGAAGCTACGCCTGTTCCCCGCGATCAAGCCTAAAAGAATCAGCCAACAAACACGGCTTGGGGCCTATCATTTTTTTTACTGATCCTGTTCATAATTTATCTAGTTCCCATATTACAAGCTTTGCTTAGTTTAATGCTCGATGGCGCTGTGTAATGTTCACTAATATTTATTCAGTTTTTTTCTGTATTTGCAGTTAAAACTCCAGCTGCAACCATGTCTCAACCGCAACCTCGTAAGATGCTGCACCTACCAAAAGTCAGGATGTTGACTCGCGGCGGTAGATCCGGTTCCGGTATCAGAATCACAAACGTCAAGTCAATACGACCACCGAACCCTGAGGCTATCAAGAAGATGGAAAATGATAAACTCAGGGCTGAGGTATAGTTTTCAGCAAATGTTATAACATTAACTAGCAGATCCGCGACAGACGTTGTCCTGTCCTAATTTCGATAACCGCGTGGTAACGCACGTTGCTATGAAGACTGATGTCAGATTTTTGCACACCAGCGCAATCTATACCAAAATCATCCCATATTTATCATCTTGGGGATGTTTTTCGTATTTTAAAGTAGTCGTATGTTTTATTCGGGCATTATATCTACATCTACAGTAAATTTTATCTTAATTCGTTTTGTCGTTTAGGCCTGATTGAGGTACAAACATACAGACAAACTCACAAACATTCGCTTTTTTTCCAAAACTTTCTCTTAATTTTTAGGTTTTTTTTCACAAAAACTAATAAAATCAATGTAATAATGGGTGGTCTAACGATAAAAAGCGATCAAGACAACCGTGGAATGGAGTAAATATAATGATGATGATATTTTATTACCACAACTAGCTGACCCGTGCCCGCTTCGCTGGGGGACAGTTTCTCATCTGGTATTCCAATCTTCAAAATAAATTATAGCCTATATGTTGCCGAGGACTAATAGCTATAAAACAAAAAAGTTTCATCAAAATCCGACCAGTAGTTTTTGCGTGAAAGCCAGACAACAGACAGACAAAAATTTCTAAATGTTTTTTTTTGGCTTGTGTTACTTGTATGAAGACCCCTAGGAGTATTTTTTTTTAGTTTTTATTCAATGTACAGAATTGAACTCTTCTACAGTTTTATTATAATGTATAGATTTATTTGTTTTTAAGTTATTTCTGATTTAAATATTGAAATAAACAACAGATACAGAAGGAGATAGCCAGCCGTTCCCGCTCGTGCGCCTACCCCAACTACCCCTGTTGGGGCGCAGTCCTTTCCGGCATGCAATACTGCGCTACCCACATCCTGTCTGACCCCACTGCCCCTTACGTGCAATGCGCGCACAGCTTCCCCAATGGTGAGAGATGCCCGGCACCGACGCCCCGACACAGCGATCAGAGGGATGAGCCGTGAGTGGAAATTTACCAAGTTTTTTAATAACGGCGACGGTCATGCAACCTGTCACGTATGGAATGCTGACTACTGCCAAATGTGACGTTTTGACGTGCCTCAGACTATCCTCTTAGAGGAAAAAAAAATTTAAAAAAAAATGCGCATTAAAAACACGTGCTCAAAACGGTGAAGGGAAACATCGTGAATAAAACCAGTTAGTATTATTATAAGAGGCGATGGGCTTGCAACCTGTCACGTATGGAATGCTAACTACTGCAAAATGTTGGCATGTGCCGAATATAATGTTCGGACGTGCCTCTGACTGCCCCCTCTAGACATCATCAAAGGATCTAAGCGCCTGGATGTCTACCGTACTCTAGGATTACAGTCGTGATCCTATTTATTTATTTAATTTTATGTCTACTAATAGTCAAAGTCAAAGTCAAAAATCATTTCCCTTTCCTTTGGACAGCTGAGGAGCTCAGACGTGTTAAACAGTGTATCTTTGTATTCTTTGCCAATTTAAATATAAATCCATTATAACGCCACTATAATCAAAGTAAATAATAGGACGACATAAATCACCAAGAGTTACTCGCCGCGTCGGACGCCCATTTCTACGTACGATACGAGATAGACAGTAGACACATATAGACAAGTGTCACAATTGCAGCCGCAGTGAGTGTTTCACCCACACATAGTCAAACCCAATCCGCTGCACCTCCAGCGCAGACGCACTCATCCATAATAACGCCTGACTGTACACAAGCATACCATCGACGCACTTAGTACCAGGAGCACACGCACACAAAGCGCTAAGCTTGGCACACACTCGCACCTCACGTAACATCCATACGCAGGCTTTGTCTTTTACTTTCGTGTGTGTTCATCGGGTCTTCCTTAGCTGGCCGGTCACGTACTGCACTAGAGATTTCCCTTACATTAAGACCTACGGCTCGACCTACGCCTTGTAGCTTCTGCTTCCCTGGTACAATTGGACATGCCGCTAAAAAGAACACCACCGCCATTGACGCAGTCAATGTCGTCAGACTCGCTAATACATTGCAGCTCAGAACCAGACCTCAATAAAGCGCTTGCCGCGAAATCGGAATCTGTTGGAGCCGAATTATGTCGCCGAACTAAACGTAAACGCACGGACGAATCCGATTCCAACCTACAGAGCATAATGACAGAAATGCGTAGCATGTTTGCAACTTTCAAGGATGAACAGAACGAGAAGTTCGAGACGATATGTGCAACAATGGAGGACCTAAAATCTGCATTTGAGTTTACGACCCAAAAATATAACTCTGCGCTCGAACAGATACAAAAGTTAGAGCAAGAACGTATCTCTGATGGCGCATATATCAGGTCTTTGGAAGGCAGACTTGAATCGTATGAACGCCATACTAGATCATCTTGCTTGGAATTTCGTAATATACCGAGTTCCCAACCTGAACCCAAAGATACCCTCTTAAAAACAATAATTACGACAGTAAAGGTTTTAGATATCTCCTTGACCCAATCGGATATTAAGGATGTTTATCGGATCTCCACGTCGAAAGACTCGACGAGTAAGACGATCATAGTCGACTTTGTTAGTACTTTGCTCAAAGAAAAAGTGCTAAACCAGTACAAAAAACATAACCGGGATAGAAATAGACTAACCACGGAACACATAAGGCTGAGTGGCCCAGCTAAGCCGATTTTCATCTCAGAAAATCTAACAGCCTACATGAAGAGGATCTTCTTTCTCGCGCGTGACTTCGCTAAGTCAAACCACTTCAACTTCTGCTGGGTGAAAAATGGAAGGATCTATATCCGTAAGAGAGAGGGCGCCTCAGTGATCCGGATTAATGATGAAAAAGACCTGGCCCAAATACAAGCGACAGAATGACTATTTATACTACCCCTAAAATATTTAAATTCATTTACATTATCCCTTAAAAAAATTAAAACAAAAGTAATTATTTATGTGGTAGCTATTTGGCTACCCCGCTTACTTTCTAAGATTTTTGTGAAAATTTGCTTACTTTGTTTTTATATAAGAATAGTCTTGCATGCATTTTATTTTATATTTACACCATACCATACACTAATATCATGGTCACATACACAAATCAACTTATACACACACAAAATACACACATATATACAACTTATAATAACTTATACACAATATTCAAAAAACGTCTTCAGAATTTCTGCCGATCTAGCATACTCGTACAAGGGTTTTTTACTCTGCAGTTCAACGGTATTATTTAGTAAATTACATTATGGATGATGTAAACTTTGTTAATAACGAAATTCAAGAATTCTCGATCTCAGAATCTTTTTTCTGTGATCCTGAAGACTGTAGAAACTATATAAAAAGCTCCCGTTCATCACTAAAAACCATGCATGTGAACATTCGTAGCATAAACAAAAACTTTAGCGAGCTTGAAGTTCTACTTGATAGAATGACAACAAATTGCGATGTAGTTGTTCTCTCCGAATGCTGGCTAAGTAAGGTTCCACATATTCCAGTACTTGACGGTTATGTCTCTTATGTAACCAGTTACACAAACCAAAATGATGGCATAGCTGTCTTTGTTAGAGACAACCTAGTGCACACTGTAGAGGAAACCACCATAAAAGAAGCAAATAGCTTGACTTTAAAATTCAAAAGCGATATTGCAATTGTGGCAGTATATCGCCCACCGTCATTTAAAAATAGTAACATCTTTATAAATAGTTTAAATGAATATCTGGAGTCTTTAAGAATGCTGCAAACAGTTGCTTTGACTGGTGATCTTAATATTAATATCGCACCAATAATAATCATTAATAATAATGATCCTAACTGTGAAGACTACCTTAACATACTTGCTTTTCAGGGCATGTTACCAACCCATTTATATCCAACTCGTAAAGAAAGCTGCCTTGACCATGTAATGTTAAAAACGAATAGAAAAGCAACAACTCTAGTCTTAAATGCAACACTTACTGATCACTTCCCCGTGATTATTTGCTGCGACTGGCACACAAGCAGTTATAAACCTATTAGAAGTACTAAAGTAGTCAATGAAGAAGCAGTAATATCGGAAATTAATCGTCTTGATTTTTCACATATAAAAGACTTAAACGATCCTGAGAATGCTGCAACGTTACTTGTTAATGCTATATCAGACATAATAAAAACCCACACTAAAATTATTAAAACCCCCTCTAAAAAAAATATTATTAAGCCTTGGATTACTCCTGGTCTTCTTAAATGCATAAGAAACAGAGATAGATTGTACAAAAAGTATACTAAGGATCCACAAAATGAGATAAAAAGAACTATTTATAAGAGATACCGTGTCTATTGTAATAACCTACTCAAAAAGATCAAACAAGAATATGAACGAAATGAGTTTGAGAGGGCCAGAAATAATCCAAAGGCTACGTGGAAAGCTATTAAAAAAATTACCTGTACAGAAAAACCTAAGATAAAACCATTAGAACTATTAAAATTATTAGATAACCCTATTAATTCTGTGAATTTAGTAAATAATTATTTTTCAAAAGTTGGTATAAATTTAGCTTCTCAGATAATTGCCTCTGAATCACAACACTCTAGGATACCACCCGATGAGCCCTCTTACACCAATTGTAGCTCCATGTCTTTGATGGAAGTGGACGAGGATGAAGTGCTGAGAACTATAACGAGTCTTAGGGCAAACTGCGCAGTGGGATGGGATGGCATTTCTAGCTCCATTATTAAAGCCACAAAAAACACTCTTGCACCTATTATAACCTCAATCATAAACCTCTGCTTCTCCCATGGTGTGGTCCCGCGTGTATTCAAAAAGGCTCTTGTTCATCCCATTCATAAATCTGGGGACAGAGGCAGTGTCGATAATTATAGGTCTATATCAGTTTTAACAACATTGTCCAAAATCTTTGAGAAATGCCTTAACTCTAGACTCTCAAACTTTCTCAACAGATATAATCTTCTTGCTCCGAATCAATATGGGTTTAGAAAGGGCAGGTCAACAGAAGATGCTGTTCTTGACCTAACTGACAGTGTAGCTAAGAATATTGATGCCAAGAATAAGACGATTGGGATTTTTCTTGATCTTTCAAAAGCCTTCGACACCGTCTCAGTCCCTCTTCTCCTTAATAAGATGGAGGCTATTGGTGTGAGAGGCCCAGTTCTTAGTATTTTTTCTAGTTACCTATCGGACAGATCACAATGCGTCATTATAGACAACATCACCAGTTCAGATGAACAACTTACCTACGGCGTCCCACAGGGTAGTGTCCTTGGACCTACCCTGTTTCTCATATATGTAAACGATCTCTGTCGTCTCTCTTTGACAAATTGTAAAATTCTTGCGTATGCAGACGATACGGCTCTGTTGGTAACTGGAAAGACCTGGGATGAGGCAAAGCTTCTTGCGGAGAGTGCCCTAAGTAATATAATACACTGGCTCTCGTATAACTTACTTACCCTTAATGTTAAAAAAACTAATTATATAACCCTAACACCAACTTCCTCATCTCAACCTCCGGAAAGCTTCTCCATCAGGGCACACGCGTGCAAATCTGTTGCACAGTTTCAATGTAACAGTTGTAGTGTTCTGGATCGTTCTACGTGTATTAAGTACCTAGGGATTCAAATTGATAGCACCCTTACCTGGAAGCCACAAATAGCTTCAACGGCAACTAGAATAAGAAAAATGATTTATATATTTAAGAAATTAAGAACAAGTGCGGACTATCACACCCTTAAGACAGTATACTTTGCGCTGGTACACTCTGTCTTATCATACTGTATTGCCGCGTGGGGAGGTGCACCGAAGTCTTCACTCATTAGGTTAGAACGAGCTCAAAAGGCAATACTTAAAGTCATGCTTTTTAAGCCTATACTGTTCCCATCACAAGAGCTATATTCTCTGAGTGGTGTCATATCTGTGCGTAAGATATTCATTTTGAATATAGTCTTACGTAAGCATTGTACTCTGTCCTATGAAGTCAGCGCAACAATAAATCGAAGAACGGTCAGTGTCTGTACTTCTCAACGGTGCCGTACTGTGATTGCCTTCCGCCACTTCTTTTTCCTGAGCCCTATTTTATACAATAGAATCAATAAAATTATTAATATCTACCCCTTAACTAAAAATAAATGTAAATACGAAGTTAAAAAAATGCTATCTACACTTACCTACGATGAAACTGAAGACCTAATACAAATCAAAAAATAATATACACACACACACACACATACATGCACCATCACACACACACCCACACACAAACACACACACACACACACACACACACACACACACACAACATGCACACACACACATAACACACAACGCACACACGCTCATAAAAGCTCTGGCTCTTAAAACTTATTATTGTTATAAATAAAAATTAAAGTTAAGTTAAATAGTTAATAAGATAAAAGTTAAATAGTTTAATCATTATATTATCAGGAACGTCTGGTTCTTCAACTAGTCCTAAGGACGGGCACTGGAAAGCGCGACACAGTTTTAATACTAATGCATTTTCCAGTGTTCATAGTTTTTATTCAAATGTACTTATGTTCACTGAAATAAATAAAAAATAAAAAATAAATTTATTTCAATAAAATCACAAGGATCACTTTGAAACGTCTTATGAACTAGGTGAAGCTACGCCGATTCCACGCTACCAAGCCTAGAAGAATCAGGCAACAAACACGGCTTGGGGTCTACCTTTTTTTTAATGATCCTTTTCTTAAAATAACGTTTGAAAACCAATAATATTGTTTAAATTGCAGTCTATGCTTCGAACATGCTCGCGCCGCCTTGTTGGCTCGTCAACGTGCGGCCGCTCCACCTCCGCCCGTTATCAGCACGGAGACACTCCTGAACCAGCTCCAGCATTATGTCAAGTGAGTAGAATATAATTATCTTACTCTAGCTCACCCGGTGAACTTCGTATCGCTTTAGAATGTTAATTTCCCGTTCCCGTTCCTGATCCTGTTCCCGTTCCCGTTAAAAAGTCCCGTCTCCTGGCTCTTAAGCTACCTCCTCACTAATTTTCAGTGGAATCGGTTCAGCCGTTCTTGAGTTATAAGTGTTGTAACAAACCCGACTTTCTTTTATATAGTAGATTGGCCGACCCGTGACAGACGTTGTCCTGTCTAATTTCAATAATCTAATACATAAGGCTGAATGCTTTTAGTCTGTGATGTCAGATTTGCCAGCGCCATCTATACCAAAATCATCACTTTTGCGTTTTTTTTCGGATGTTTTTCATATTTTAAAGTAGTCTATTATTTATTCGGGAGTTATATCTACATCTACAGCAAATTTCAACTTAATCCGTTTTGTCGTTAAGGCCCGATTGACCGACACACATACAAACATTCTCACAAACTTTCACATTTATAATATTACTAGCGACCCGCCCCGGCTTCGCACGGGTTTAATACATATAAACCTTCCTCCTGAATCACTCTATCTATTAAAAAAAACCGCATCAAAATCCGTTGTGTAGTTTTAAAGATATAAGCAAACATACATACATACATACAGACGCGGGAAGCGGAAAGCGACTTTGCTTTATACTATGTAGTGATTAGGATTTATTTATTTAATATGTTTATGTTTTCAGGCCGGAACGTCCCAGAACAACATCATGCGCGTCCACTGTCTCCGTGGTGAGCGAACCGTCGGAACCTGAGCAAGTCTCTCCGGTGGCTGTAGATCCCTTCAGTAAGTTGTTATTACCTAACTTCCCCTGGCCTCATTTGGTAGTAGTTATGTTGTAGGTCATGTTTTGTCGTGCCTTTGACTACCACCATTAGTCAACTTTGAAAATCTGAGCGCTTTAATATCTGAGAGTATGTCTACCGTACTTGAGGATTACAGTCTTTATCCTATTTGATTCTATACATAACATCTATGTTCATCGCACTAATGCTTGCCCCGGGGCTATAATAAATATGATATAATTATTAAGTATACATATTATATTGATGTGAAATATCTATAGCGGCGGGTCAAACTGAACCCATATACGACAAACGTGATTTTTTTGCAGTTTTTTTTATATATGATGGTATGGAACCCTTCGTGTGCGATTCCGACTAGCACTTGGCCGGTTTTTTTTTTTAATTTATCCTAATAATATTATAAATGCGAAAGTTTGTGATAAGGCTGCTATGTTTGTTCAAAAATAAACGACAAAACGGATTAAGATGAAATTTGCTGTAGTATGTAGATAAAAAATCAGAATAAATACAGGGGGAAAATAAAAATAACCCTTAAATGATAAAAAAACGTAAAAAAGATGATTTTGGTATAGATGGCGTTGGTATGCACTTATGCACAAAATCTGACATCACAGAATAAAAACATTTAGTAGTCATAGCAACGCAGTTTTGACTAATGAATGATACGCATTCTACCAAAATTCGTAATTTATTTTGTCAGTACAAAGTTTGTAGGTAAAAAATTGGAAGTTGCCTGAAATTGCTTTTTCATATACGATTATTAAAAATTGACAGGTCGGCTAGTCTATATATATAAAAATCAATTGCTGTTCGTTAGTCTCGCTAAAACTCGAGAACGGCTGAACAGATTTATCTTATCTTGGTCTTGAAATGTTCATGGAGGTCTAGGGAAGGTTTAAAAGGTGAGAAAAATTCTAATAATTGCCGGGAAAACCCTAAAAACAGCCCTTTTCTTTTTCCAATACAAAAGTTTTCTAACTAAAACGTAGGGAACAGAAACGGGAACGGGAACGGGGACGGGAACTTAAGACAACATTTGTTAATTCTAAAGCGATACGAAGTTCGCGGGGTCGGCTTGTATTTAATGATTCTTTCATCATTACAGAACAAATGGACGCAACAACTATCAACGCGACATACTCTTCGTCGATTCTGGAATGTGCCTCTTGCAGTGACAGTGAAGGGGAAAGTGTGACGTTAGGTCCTGGTGGTTCTTGCAGATACACCCAATGCAGTTCTGATACTGAGGATGCGCCCGTGGAAGAGACCCCTTTATGGTATTTCACTTTATTAATTAACTGCACCCCTTTAGGGGATGAGTATCAGATGTGTGTACGCAGACCCGGACCTTCAATTTTTTTAGGGGGGGCAATAACTGAAAAATGCCGCCCCCGCCCTTATTATAAATACTAGCGACCCGCCCCGGCTTCGCACGGGTAGCATGTAATTATACATATAAACCTTCCTCCTGAACCACTCAAAAAAACCGCATCAAAATCCGTTGTGTAGTTTTAAAGATATAAGCAAACATACATACTCGTACATACAGACGCGGGAAGCGGAAAGCGACTTTGCTTTATACTATGTAGTGATTTATCTACTCGTGTCTTTTAGGTTTAACAACATTTTAATTTTCAAAAGTTCGATTTATATTGAAAAATTGATGAAAACGACGGTGTTTAAACATCATAGTATTGAGTATTTATCTATCTTTTAGGTAAAGCAAAAGTTTTGTAACAGGCGATATTTATTTATTAATTATTTATATTTAAATAGATCTATTAAAAAAAACCGCATCAAAATCCGTTGTGTAGTTTTAAAGATATAAGCAAACATACATACAGACGCGGGAAGCGGAAAGCGACTTTGCTATAAACTAACGCTTCAGAGTGAGGTAACGCCGCATGAGTCATGTTTTTTGGTGCGTGCAGCCAGTTATGTTGTACCTCGATTTTTATTTCGAAGGTCTTGGGTTCGAATCCCGGCGTGCATCAATGGATTTTTCTGTTCGAAAAATTTATATGCGCATCAAAACACGGTGCTCAAAACGGTGATGGAAAACATCGTGAGGAAACCAGTTAGTATTCTTATAAGCGGCGATGGGCTTGCAACCTGTCACGTATGGAATGCTAACTACTGCAAAATGTGGGCATGTGCCAAATTTAATGTTTGGACGTGCCTCTGACTACCCCCACTAGACATCTTCAAAGGATCTAAGCGTCTGGAGATCTGAGAGGATGTCTACCGTACTTGTTGGGGATTACAGTCGTGATCCTATTAATTTTTATTAATTTTTAATTACAATAGCCATGGTAGCGGGCAGACTACGTGGCTAATTACGTGATAAAGACCCATGTCAAAATCTATAGTTATGTCTACTAATCACGATAGTTTGAAAAATAATATTGTCCGATTTTCTTTTTAAACCTTATTATCCATTAACTTATTTACTTACTAGCTGACTCGTGCCCGTTTCGCTGGTCGACAGATAGTTTCACATCTGGTATTCCAATTTTAAAAATAAATTATAGCCTATTATGTTGCTGAGGACTAATAGCTACATAACAAAAAAAGTTTTATCAAAATCCGTCCAGTAGTTTTTGCGTGAAAGTCGGACAACAGACAGACAGACAGACAAAAATTTCAAAATGTTTTTTTTTCGCTTGTGTTACTTGTATAAAGGCCCCTAGGAGTATTTTTTTTTAGTTTTTATTCAATGTACAGAATTGAACTCTTCTACAGTTTTATTATATGTATAGATTATTCTAGGCGAGCAGGGGTATTCACAGCTGAGGAAGCTGTCTCTGAGACAAAAACAGCGCTTTGTTTGCTGCAAAGCGCTTACCTGCAACAAATGGAACGCTTGAAGCATTTACTTCAAACAGCAAGACTACAGTACCTGAGGTCGCTCAAACAGGAGAAAGAGCAGTATTGTGAGTTCGTTGTGAGAACACATTACCCTAAATCTATTTTACACATATATAGGAAATCTCTCCTTTCCTCCCGCCTTCCCTTATATACGCATAAAATTACACACATAAAATTTATAAAAATAGTAAATTTATGTATTATAAATATTCATAATATATAATACTAGCGACCCGCCCCGGCTTCGCACGGGTAGCATGTTATTATACATATAAACCTTCCTCCTGAATCACTCTATCTATTAAAAAAAAACGCATCAAAATCCGTTGTGTAGTTTTAAAGATATAAGCAAACATACATACGCGGGAAGCGGAAAGCGACTTTGCTTTATACTATGTAGTGATGTCCACTAATATTTGTTATAATTTTTAGGCAGTATTAACTCCCAAGTCCGCAGCGGTCCTCTAAACGTGCGAGAAAGACGTCAGCTTCGGAAACTGAAGGCTTATGCGGGATATCATAGAAGACATGGGGTTGAGGCTGTACTGGCTAGGAAGCTGCACAAGAAACGAGCTAAGGTATTTACGTATTCATTTAATACTAGAATAGAATTGAATAGAATAGAAAAATCTTTATTTGTGGCATCTTGCAAATATAAAGCTAAAATTAGGTTACACATCTTATCACTACATAGTATAAAGCAAAGTCGCTTTCCGCTTCCCGCGTCTGTATGTTTGCTTATATCTTTAAAACTACACAACGGATTTTGATGCGGTTTTTTTTAATAAATAGAGTGATTCAAGAGGAAGGTTTATATGTATAATACATGCATAATATAGTAGAGAAACACTGATAATTTTAGAGGTTTCTAATGTGATGTCGTAAATAAACACATTTTTTTGCGCTTACATTGCAAATGCTGGCTGAACCCCACGAGATATATCAAAATAATGTACTACAGTATTGTACACCTTAAAAACGTCTACAAAAAAGTCAAACGATGGTATTAGAAATGTCTTACGCACAGCGAAGCGGGCACGGGTCAGCTAGTAATATTATATTAATATACCTAACAAACAGATTAGACCTAGGTAAAAAGTAACAGGTAAAAAATTACACACAAAATAACAAAACAGTATGTAGGTATACGTTACTTAAACCAAGATGATGCAAGTGTGTGAATACTAGCAGTCCGCCCCGGCGTCGCACGGGTGTAATAATGATTTTATAGGTAATTTTTTTATACCTTGGGTTACATTATCGAAGTTTTCATACGGATCCCTAATAGTTAGACAAATGGTATTACATACTTTTTTCTAGATATTTATGTTTTCTATAAAACTGTAGTACATTACTTTGCTATATTGTCAATAACTTCCGCAGTGAACGTTATAAGGATTTTTATTGGTTTTTTTCACACGTCGGGTTACATTATCGAAGTTTTCATACGGATCCCTAAATTTTTTGAATAATATTCTACAGCTTATGTTCAGAGATAATGTAGGATTCTAATGGTAAATTTTTCAAATCGGTCCAGTAGTTTCGGAGCCTATTCGATGCAAACAAACAAACAATCAAAATCTCTTGATAATATTAGTATAGAATAACAAGCTAACCCGGCGAACTTCGTATCGCTTTAGATTCAACAAATGTTGTGTTAAGTTCCCGTTCCCGTTATAAAAAGTATCCTATGTCCGTCTCCTGGTTAATAACGGGCTTAGAAGCTACCTCCCCACCAATTTTCAGCCAAATCGGTTCAGCCGTTCTCGAGTTATAAGTGTTGTAACAAACCCGACTTTCTTTTATATAGTAGATAATAAATAATAATACAAAAAAAAATATTTATTTATTCACTAGCCGACCCGTGACAAACTTTGTTCTGTCAATTTTTTTTTAAATAATTACATAGGAAAAAGCAATTTCAGGCAGCATCCAATTATTTCCCAACAAACCTTGTACTGATAAAATAAATTACGAATTTTGGTAGAATGCGTATCATTAATTAGTCAAAACTGCGTTGCTATGACGACTAAATGTTTTTAGTCTGTGATGTCAAATTTGTCTCTATACCAAAATCATCCTTTTTGCGTTTTTTTATCATTTAGGGGTTGTTTTTCGGATTATAAGTTCCCCCTTTATTTATTCTGATTTTTTTATCTAGATACTATTACAGCAAATTTCATCATAATCCGTTTTGTCGTTTATTTTTGATCAGGGAACAAACATAGCATTAACACAAACTTTCGCATTTATTATATTATTAGGATTTATTTATTATTTTAATTATTTAATTGTTTTTCAGATGAACGATACCAATACGAATCGCCCAATCCCGTCGACCGCCCGCTGCACGTACATTGAGGAGACTGTTCGCTGCAACAATCACTCGGTGCCTGCTTCCAAGCACTGTCAAAAACACATCCTGCATGACAGGAACCAGGTGAATACATACTTCAATACTTCTATTTATATATAAACTAGCGACCCGCCCCGGCTTCGCACGGGTAGCATGTTATTATACATATAAACCTTCCTCATGAATCACTCTATCTATTAAAAAAAACCGCATCAAAATCCGTTGTGTAGTTTTAAAGATATAAGCATACATACATACATACATACAGACGCGGGAAGCGGGAAGCGACTTTGCTTTATACTATGTAGTGAAGAAAGTCGGGTTTGTTACAACACTTATAACTCGAGAACGGCTGAACCGATTTGGCTGAAAATTGGTGGGGAGGTAGCTTAAAGCCAGGAGACGGACATAGGACACTTTTAACGGGAACGGGAGTTAATTCTAAAGCGATACGAAGTTCGCCGGGTTAGCTTGTACTTTAATACACTTACTATTGTACACAGAAAACATTGATTCCTTTCACATATATGGAATTCTAACTACTGCAAAAGGTGGGCATGTGCCAAATATCGTCGGTTTAAAGGTAAAATTCATTAAGTGACATAATTGATCAAATTCATTAAATTCGTGAAACGGTCTCACCAGGGCAATATCTACAAAACAAAGCAGTTACAAAAGCAACCTAATAATCTAAAAACAAAATCAAACTCAATAGGATTGCATTTAAAACTATGAGCAAAATGCAATCTTTTGCAAAAAATAATTATTATCGCTTATAACTCCATACTAGTTTTTCGCATTTAATGAATTTTACCTCTAAACCGACGATATATGGAATTCTAACTACTGCAAAAGGTGGGCATGTGCCAAATATAATGTTTATACGTGCCTCTAACTATCCCCGCACATTAGGATCTAAGCGTCTTGAGATCTGAAAGGATTTCTACTGTACTTGGGGATCCAAACATTATATTTGGCACATGCTCACATTTTGCAGTAGTAAGCATTCTATACATGACAGGTTGCAAGCCCATCGCCGCTTATAAGAATACTAACTGGTTTCCTCACGATATTTTCCTTCACCGTTTTGAGCACGTTTTTACTGCGCATATAATTTTTTCGAACAGAAAAATCTATTGATGCACGCCGGCATTCGAACCCACGACCTTCAGATTGAAAGTCGAGGTACCTCCTACTCGGCCAACACGTCTTCACAAAATATCTACAATAATATTAATTATAGTCTATAATATTAGTAAGGCGATGGGCTTGCAACCTGTCACGTATGGAATGCTAACTGCTGCAAAATGTGGGCACGTGCCAAATATAATGTTTGGACGTGCCTCTGACTACCCCCACTAGACATCTTCAAAGGATCTAAGCGACTGAAGATCTATGTTTGATCCTTTTTTTTTTTTTTTTTTTGTAAGTATATATTATTTTATTGTCATTCCAGGTGCTGTTCCTAGCATGCAATGATATCCGTGGAGTTGACAGCTGCAAGGAACCGGTTCCCAGGTTACCGCTACCGTCAGATGCATGCCGTTATCACACCGACCCACCATCGTACACCGTCTTCACGCTTAAGGTAAACAGACAGACTGGTCTCAGAAGCGCTAAATTAATAATACAAAAAAAATATATGCCCTCCATTTTAAGGGAGGGGGGCGCTACATGTTATATTATAAACTCTATTGCACACAAAGAATATAAATTGTAGGTAACAACAAAGAAATATGTACTATAGGCGGCCTTATCGCTTATAGCGATCTCTTCCAGACAACCTTTAGAGATAAAATTATATATGTTGTAAGCCGTCGAGTCGTTTGAGCTGTAGATAATTAGATCTCCACGCGCTCAGATCCTTGAAGTTAGTCAGAGGCACGTCCAAACATACATTAGGCACGTGACAGGTTGCAAGCCCATCGCCGCTTATAAGAATACTAACTGGTTTACTTACGATGTCTTTCCTTCACCGTCGTAAGCACGTGTTAATACCTTGGGTACGGGTGTAATAATGATTATATTACAAGACTGGCCTCACAGCTTAGTTGGTAGTAACTCTGCCTTCTACGCTGTAGGTTGTGGGTTCGATCCCCACCCAGGGCAAATATTTGTGTGATGAACATAGATGTTTGCTCTGTGTCTGGGTGTTACTATGTATAATAAGTATGTATTTACAAAAAAAAAGTATATAAGTATTCTATCAGTTATCTGGTTCCCATAGTACAAGCTTTGCTTAGTTTGGGGCTAGATGGCGTTGTGTGTAAAGTCCGCCAATATATGGGTATTTTTTTTATACTTTGGGTTACATTTTTGGGATCCCTAACGTTTTTGAAATAATTATATAGCCTATGTTCATAAGAGATAATGTAGGATTCTAATGGTAAAAGAATTTTTCAAATCGGTCCTGTAGTTTCGGAGCCTATTAATTACAAACAAACAATCAAATCTTTCCTCTTTATAATATTAGTATAGAAAAGCTTGTAAAAACAATTTTACAATTACAGAAGGACGATTCAGACAGCGAAACAGACTCGCAAACCTCAGTCGCCCAGCTGACTGACGACGCCTGCACCCCGGAGCCCCAGGCCTTCGCCCCTGATGATGCAGGGGATCCGGACTGCCCCTGACACCAGCTCGACCTGGACCAGTTCCTGGCCATGACGAGCGGCGAGGAGTTCTTCAATGGCTTGAACTCAGTTTTGTAAATGGATATATTATGTGGCAGTTCTTTTAGTCGGTACTGAAATTTCGCAAAATACGATATCTCTTATACCTTTTACATTAAAGTCTAAATTCGCGTAACCTCAGGATAGTTTGAAAACTTAGGCTATAAGTAATTTAACCATTTTTAGGGTTCTGTACCCAACTAGGTAAAAATGGGACCCTATTACTAAGACTTCGCTGTCCGTCTGTCTGTCACAGGGCAGTATCTCATGAACCGTGATAGCTAGACAGTTGAAATTTTCACAGATTATGTATTTCTGTTGTCGCTATAACAACATATACTAAAAATATAATAAAATAAGATTTTTTTGTCGTTTTTATAGATGATGCACGGAACCTTTCGTGCGCGAGTCCAACTCGCACTTGGCTGGTATTTTTTACGTAAATTTAGTCAGCATGTAAATAGGTGTTGACTAGAATATATTGGTGTTGTAAGTAGGTATTTACAAAAATAAGTAGGTATATAAGTATTCTATCAGTAATCTAGTTCCCATAGCACAAGCTTTGCTTAGTTTAGGCTAGAATGCGCTGTGTGTAAAGTTCGCCAATATTTATCTATTTAAAATTAAATTTGGACTTCTTTTGCACATCTAAAATATACGAAAGAAAACCAAAATGGCTAAACTATAGTAAACTAGACCGCAACAGACGTTGTCCTGTCCAAATTATCGAATAGAAAAAATGTTTTTAGTCTGTGATGTCAGATTTGTTGCACACCAGCGCTATCTATACAGAAATCATCCCTTTTGCGTTTTTTTTATAGTTTTGGGGTTGTTTTTCATATTTTAAAGTAGTCTATTATTTGTTCGGGCATTATATCTACATCTACAGCAAATTTCAACTTAATCCGTTTTGTCGTTTTGGCCTGATTGAGGAACAAACATACATACAAACTCACAAACTTTCGCATTTATAATATTACTAGCCGACCCGTGACAGACTTTGTCCTGTCAAATTTCAATAATCGAATACAGTATTCGATTATTGACTGATTGTTTTTAGTCTGTGATGTCATATTTGTTGCACACCAGCGCCATCTATGCCAAAATCATCCCTTTTGCGTTTTTTTATCATTTAGGGGTTGTTTTTCGGATTTTAAGATACCCTATTATTTATTCTGATTTTTTATCTACATACTACAGCAAGTTTCATCTTAATCCGTTTTGTCGTTTAGGCCTGATTGTGGAACAAACATACAGTTCTTTTCACAAACTTTCGCATTTATAATATTATTAGGATTAGGATTAGGATTTAAGAACTCCTGAGGTTACTCTAATTTAGACTTTAACGTAAATGCAATAAGAGTAAGGGTAGATTTATATAAAACCGGGCCGTGTACGTGACGGGCACGGATTTGAAACGTTACATACACTTTGTATGAAGCAGTTTATATTAAACAGTGCTTGATCCGTGTCCCGTCCCGTCCCGTGTCTACTAACTATAGGCTCCGGCCCGGTCCGGACACGGCCCGGTGTTATAAATCTTCTTTTATCGTATTTTACGAAATTATAGCTCGTTAATGGACACAACAGAATTGCTACTATTATCTGTTTACATACATTAGAGAATAAATGGAGCGACATTTACAACATATCGTTAAATACGTGAATATCGGTGACAATGTTGTGGAACTTTCGGACCACAGTGCTCAGTGTTTATAGAAATGTTGCGGGATTGGCGTCCCGCGACACGTTAAATGTTGCGGGACAAAATGTTACCTAGTGTCGTGGCTTAAGGCAAAAAGGACAAAGTGAAGTGACTGTGTTAAAAGATACATAGAAGATAGAAAATTCTTAATGCACATCATAAAAATAATAATAAGCATACAAAACAAAAAAAACTGAACAATGGGCGGTCTTATCGCTAATCATCGATCTCTACCATACAACCTTGTAACAGTGAAAGTTTACTCTCAAAGAAGTGAATTAAGTGAAAAATTTAATTAAAACACGTGTAAAAACCAATAGTTTAAAAAAAAAACTTTAGCTAGGTTGAAGTGACTTTTAAAAGTAGAAAACTAACTATATAAAAACAAAATTAACTTTATAAAGTGAAAATTTAAGGAGTTTCTGAACAAGAACTACCATCATACTTACATCTGGGTGGTTCTGTTCTGATCTGGCTCGAAGGTCCACATTATGCTGTAATAGGCTATTTGACAGTATGAAAAATAAAGTGTTGTTGATAGAAATTATTATGTAAATTATGCCTTCATAAAACGTTATGGAGTAAAATAACTTGAAATCAAACAATGATATATTAAAAAACCCATAATTCAAATTATCTCTTTTTAAACGCCAGTCACGTGAAACAAAACGGTCAGGATTGGTCGAATCGACGATGACGTAACATGCTTGTCAATATGTAAATCTTGATATTTGTTGACAAGCATGTAACGTCACAGAAACTAGTGCGACGCCATTTGCATAAAGAAGCGTTTTTGCGGGTTATTTAAATTGACAATATTTAATTTACATTTTTAGGGCCAATACTTAACAGAATTTAAAATAATAAAATTTTTTAAGGGTCACTACTGAATAATCTAGAATGGTTTTCAAAATCTTGTCAAACAGCCTATTGTAATTGATAGTGCTTATAGAATAAAATGCATTTAGACAAATTGTATGCCATAGTCATTGTATTTAAAGTAATATTATTATTATCATATTAAATAGAAATACGGCTAGTTAGGGCCTGCGTACATTGGCGGACGGGATGACAGAGAGTTTAAAAAAAATCTGAATTTAATTGAATAGTTATCCAACGAAATAAAGTACATAATGCACTTAAATATATATTTTGATTGGTTATGTGTTAAATTTAATTGATATCCTCTGCTATCCCGTCCGCCAATGTGCGTAGGCCATGAACCGCGTTTTATCTTGTATTGCTGACGTTTCGAGACAACTAATGATCAACGTTCAACGTTATGTAGATCGGCTAATATAATTAACCATAATATTAACTACTGCTAAATATTAGGACGTGCCTCTGACCACTCCTTTGAATCTACAAATATCTGAGGGGCAAGGAGATCGGAGACAGACGTGATCCTATTTAATTTAATTTTAGGTAATTAACCGTATTTCTGTTTAAATAACAATCACGATAGTAATTCAATTAATATTAATAATTGTCATAGTTTATAAGTTTATGTTGATAACTGAAATATTACCCCTTTTAGGGTTCATTAGTCGTACCATAAAATAAATGGAACACTTATATAAATCTTTCTTGCGCTAGCTGTCTGTAGAAATATTATGTAAATCGAAAACCAAAGAATTTTAATATTTTTGAATTTAAGAAATAATGTTCTAACATTTTGCTAAATATAAGCTATATTACTGTAAAGTTTCATCTAAATTCGTTCAGTAGTTTTTGCGTGAAAGAGTAACAGATATCCATCCTTACCAATTTTCGCATTTATAATACTAGCAGACCCGCGACAGACGTTGTCCTGTCCAAATTTCTATAATCGCATAGAGTAACGCACGTTGCTATGACTAGTGATGTCAGAATTTGCACACCAGCGCCTCTTCTTCTAACTTAAGAGCTGTGCTCTTGTCGGTGTAATTGATGCAGCTCTCTCCATCTATTTCTCTCCAGTGCCGTCTCTTTAACTTCCTTATACGACACGACAGCTATTTTCTCCTTTATCTGGCTCATGTAGCTTATTCGTGGCCTTCCTCTTCCTCTCTTCCCTTCAATCTTCCCTTCCATTATAGTCTTTATAAAACTGTCGTGCCGTATAAGGTGGCCAACCATCTTCCCTCTTCTGTACTCAATCGTATTTATACCAAAATCATTCCTTTTGCGTTTTTTAATCATTTTGGTGATGTTTTTCGTATTCTAAAGTGTGTTAATGTTTTATTTGGGCATTATATCTACATCTACAGCAAATTTCATCTTAATCCGTTTTGTCGCTTAGGCCTGCAGGGCTATTTTGTAAAAAACATGATTATCATTTTATGATGTTGAATGCAATACCTAATGTTAGAGAATACCTAATCTGTACACTTTTCATAGTAACTATTCACTGTTTATGCACCTATACGTCTACGCTTCTGCCGTAGGTATTGTATTGGAAGCGTAGGTATAGGTGCCTAAACAGCACAAAAAGCGTAGGTATTATGGCATTCAGTATCAATAAATATTGGTATGAATATCATAACATGTTTATCATGTTTTTACAAAATAGCCCCACGGATTGAGGCAACATACAAACAAACTCACAAGCTTTCGCATTTATAATATTAAATAGACTTATATCAGACTAGTTATCCGCCCTGGCTTCGCAAGGGTGTACTTAATGAAGATAACATACAATTTTTGATACCTTAGGTTACATTATTGCAATTTTCGTTGAAGACTCTAAAAGGAGATCTTTTTTGAAAATAAAATATAGTTTAAATTACTCACTGATAATGTAGCTTTTGATAGGTGAAAGAATTTTCAAAGTTGGTTCAGTAGTTTTTATTTTATCCATTACAAACAAAAATATAGATTTCACTTCTTTATAATAATCGCTGGATGATGTTTTGATGAATGTGGCTTAAGTAGATCTGAAATTAATTTAATGAAAATAAATGTTTGAAAATAATTTAATTTGTTTTATTGCAAAGTAGTAATTAGCCATACAGCCTAGGTATTTTGCCTTCTGCGCTGTAGGTTGTGGGTTCGATTCCCATCCAGGATAAATATTTAAAATCGCAAAAACATAAAAATGCTATTAAAATATAAATGGTGTTTTCATTTCACCCTTTTATTAAGAGGGAACAATAAATAGTTATATGTCTTTTTAGTGCCAAATCATATATAAAAAGAAAATCGAATTTTTTGTCCAAAATTATGTTTTTTTTGGGTGGGCCACCCTTATCATTGAGGGGTGTGAAAATACCCTACGACCTATTCTCATAACTACCGAATATACACAAAAGAAAATCATAAAAATCGGTCAAGCCGTTTCGAAGGAGTTTGGATACAAACACTGGTGACAAAATAAAGATTTCAAAAACATATTTATTCTTAAAAAAGATTTTCATTTACATTAGAAACTTAATGTTAGGGTAAATATTTCACATAAAAAGTTACTAGCTAAGTATTGTCTGATTCCATAGCTTTGTTTAGTATAGGGCTAGATGGCGCTGTGTGAAAATATGCCCTCCCAACAATCCTCCCTATTACATAAGGTCACTAATAATCGAAATAGCATCAACTCAATACCCTTCTTTTAGTTACACAATAGGGCCGATTGCGACCAATATTGGCGGACTTTACACACAGCGCCTTCTAGCCCCAAACTAAGCAAAGCTTGTAGGTACTATGGGAACCAGATAACTGACATAACACTTTTTTTTGTAAATTACATACTTAATAAGTTATTATACATATTAACACCCAGACACAGAACAAACATCTATATTCATCACACAAATGTTTGTCCTGGGAGGGGATCGAACCCACAACCTACAGCGCCGAAGGCAGAGCTACTACCAACTGAGCTGTAAGGCTGTCGTTATGAGGGCGCTGTATTAACGCAAAATATAGTAAAGGAGCCAACTTAACATCTAAATATTATCATTTTCCGATTAAGGCGCTCCCAGTCGACGATTGTTTTTGTTCGAAACGAAAAAATAAATACTTGTGAACAAGCCACATCTCCTATTTTATAATGTATAGTATATGTGAATAAAGATGTACCCATCTTTAATCACTTCGTTAAATAATCCTACCGACCGCTGCAATGACGACAAACACACGTCGGCGCGTGGTCTGCCTTAGCTTTTCGAATAAATTAATGATATAAATTATGTATAATTACTTATCAAAAATCTATTCTAATAGAAATCTAGATCTACTTATTACCTATCTTTAACAATAAATCACAAGTTGATTTTAATAGTAGGTATATAAAATATTTCGATCATAAATTCTAAAACGTATCATTTTGAAATAATATCTTTATCGTGAAAAGTTTCTGCTATTATGTTTTCAGCTTAATAGAAATCTAGGTAGGAACCTGAAGTAATATACTTATAAAAATAGGAGATGTGGCTTGTTCAGAAGTATTTCTTTTTTCGTTTCGAAAAAGAGCAATCAGCGACTGGGAGCCTCTTAATCAAGTCAATTCCCGTTGAAGTCTTGAAGCCATTCACTGATTCTACTTTTTTGATTTTTGTGCTGATGTCACCTCTTTCCTCTGTTGCATTTCTTTCTCCTTGATAGCCTTGTCAAGCTTGTAGCCGAAGAAAACTAAAAAATAAAAATAACGTTTAGAAAACTGAAAACAACACCCGACATGCATGTTGTTATAAATTAAATTAACTTTATTTATTTTTTATTTACAAAAACAGTAGGTTTACAAAGGTACAAACAATTAAACACTATCACTTATACTAAAAAATCCTGTGCTATAAGCGATAATTTTCTTTAACTTTATTGTAGGTATATTCATACTAGCGACCCGCCCCGGCTTCGCACGGGTAGCATGTTATTATACATATAAACCTTCCTCCTGAATCACTCTATCTATTAAAAAAAAACCGCATCAAAATCCGTTGTGTAATTTTAAAGATATAAGCAAACATACATACATACAGACGCGGGAAGCGGAAAGCGACTTTGTTTTATACTATGTAGTGATTACTCATACCGTATTTGTTTTATCTAGTTTATATTCGCTTCAGAGATAACTCGAACGATGCGTCATTTAGAAGTGAACTAAAATAAATTGTTTTTCAATAAATTAAACGTAAACTACATTTGTGCATTTATTTTATCTAACTCTAGGTTCGGTTCCCAACTAAGTAGGTAGGCAGGGTCATAGACCTGCAGGGCTATTTTGTAAAAACATGATTATCATGTTATGATGTTGAATGCAATAACCTAATGTTAGAGAATACCTAATCTGTACACTTTTCATAGTAACTACTCACTGTATGCACCTATACCTAGAAGCGTAGGTATAGGTGCCTAAACAGCATAAAAAGCGTACGTATTATGGCATTCAGTACCATAACAATCATGTTTTTAAAAAATAGCCCCACTGGTTGTGGTACCTAGCAGGAAATGAACTCGATTCTAATATTATTCTGAAAACTCGAAGTCCCAGGACGGTCATGTCCCGGATCTTTGAAACTGTCGAGTCTTCAAAGTACTCACCTAATATTCCGAGAACGACGACCCAAAATAGCAAAGCTAGCGACGAGAAAACGATGAGAACGAATAACACAGCTGTTATAGCCCCGCTGCTGAACCCTCCAAAAATCTTCATCACATCCCCGTCTAACATAGCCTTCATGCTAGCTTTCATTTCATCAGACATATCCGATTTTTCAATCGACTCCAACATGTCTTTCTTAGTCGGTTTCTGTTTAATTCCGTTCTCATTCAACTTCTGTCCGCAGTAGTCCATTACGCCTTCCATTTTGTTTTACTGGTTTCAAATCAAATCAAATCAACTTCGATTTTTCTTTATATATTTTTTTAGAGTTTTGTTAATATTATATTGAATGCTCTCTGAGGCGACGTGAATGTCTCTGCGAGTTTGAAATTAATTATCAATTTGATAAGAATAGTGCATTAAATAGGATTTCATGACGATATATTAATATGGACATGCCATAGAAGTACTTACCGTTCGCTACTATCCTACTAATATCTATACTAATACTAGCTGTCCCGACAGACGTTGTCCTGTCAAATTTCAATAATCCCTCAGAAAAAAGCACTTTCAGTTTTTCCCAAAGTTTATGGGGTTTAGTTTAGTTTATTCATTTTTTACCCCTAAATTATATATGGGGTGGCCCATATAATTTAGGGGTAAAAAAATACACTACGACCTATTTCCCAGACCTACTGAATAGCTAAACACAATACATTTAATCAAAAACGGTCAAAGTTACTGCTGATTGTCTGTCTGTGACGTTTTTACGGCCAAACCGTTGCGGGTTGGGCCGATTGTGATGAAATTTCACATAGAAATAGTTTATAGTTTTGGAAGAGACATAAATAACATTTATTTTCAAAAAAAATATTTGTATTTTAAGATTTTCAATGTTTTAGGTACGATAAAATCGTCAAAAATCGATTTCCTAAATCTACGCGAATGAAGGGTAAAAGCTATAAATCCGATCCGATTTTTTTTTTTTTGAGTGTTTCTCTACTATATTATGCATGTATTATACATATAAACCTTCCTCTTGAATCACTCTATTTATAAAAAAAAACCGCATCAAAATCCGTTGTGTAGTTTTAAAGATATAAGCAAACATACATACATACATATTTTGCGACATTTTGAAAGCGACTTTGCTTTATACTATGTAGTGATCAGTAAGCTTATTGCAACATGGCTGCTGTTCTTCAGTTCATGGAGAGCACAGAGATCGATGGATTTGATTATTTTAACGAAACAAAAAACGATCAGACGACTTAACAATCCCGGAATCCCGGAGACGTATCCATACTAATATAAAGTTTAAGTTTGTTGACCCTTACACTACCTATTCTTATTACTGATAGCACAGTAAACATGATAATTAATCATTATTTATTATTATTATTATTCAAATATAATATCATGAGTAATTATAGATTAGATATTGAATTGGTATAATATATAAAATAACACACACATGTACCTAGGTACATAGTGTAGGTACTCTAGGTACCTACCTAATTAAAATCTATTTTAATTCTGAAAAATGATGGACCGTTATAATAATGCCCAGTAGTTTAGAAATAGCGCGGTCAACGTAAAAATAAATAAACGTAATATTTCACTAGACCCCTAAAATGATGCGTTCCTTACAAACTTTCTTTCCCTATTTCACGAGATTTTGAAAAAAACACTGAAACTCTTAGTTGTATATTTATTATCAAAAGCCTAAATATTAATTTTCCTATGGTTTCAAAACTAAATCTGTCTTAGTACCTACAACCCGGTCACAATATCTGTGCACCTGACCTCGTGACGTCATATCGGCGGTCTCTCTCATATCGGCAACGAAGAAGCGGAAGCGGGAGAGGCGCCGCATTCCAGCGAGGTGCACAGATATTCTGACCGGGTTGTAAAATTATCTCTTAATATTTTATTGAAATTTGCGCCCTCTGTACGCTGCAAGCTGAACTATAACAAGTTATACTTAGGTGCGCCATCTATTGAAAGTTTTAGTTACTACATTAGTCTCTTAGCAGAGGTGAAATGAAGAGTTTTTAACACGTAACTACCTCTACCAAAAACAGAGAGGGCGCCACGACGCCTTAGTTTTCAATCGAGCTTCAGCTTTTGTAAAATCCTCCTTCGAGCTAGAAATCAGAGAAGCGCGCTATCACCTGTCACTTATTATTACATTGTCATTGGAACTTGATAAGTATGAAAAGTTTTTACTCAAAGTAGGTATTCAATAAGGAGTTCCGCTGTGAGTATCCTTAGAACAACTTCCGACTCCATTATCTGATCAGCTCGCGGTCAGCAAATATTAGTAGTAATGAATATTACGGATGGTCACCGAGGGGGAGAACACGGGGTAAAAAATAGAAAAAAAAAACCGGCCAAGTGCGAGTCAGACTCGCGCACAAAAAAACGGCAAAAAAAAAACACGTTTGTTGTATGGGAGGCCCCTTAAATATTTATTTTATTCTGTTTTTAGTATTTGTTGTTATAGCGGCAACAGAAATACATAATCTGTGAAAATTTCAACTGTCTAGCTATCACGGTTCATGAGATACTGCCCTGTGACAGACAGACAGACGGACAGCGAAGTCTTAGTAATAGGGTCCCGTTTTTACCCTTTGGGTACGGAACCCTAAAAATGAGTCACGTAGTATGGGTACGTACCTTTGGCACGATTATTGTTACGTATATCGTTTTCAGTTCGCGAGTAGCAACAAAAGTGAAAAAACAATGTAATGAATAACAACATCGATTTATTACAATAACTACTAAAATTTTATACTTATTATTACAGGAATGTCAAGTATACCATTGTAAGTTACAATAACTAAGGATGTAGGTCCTAGGTATTAGAAATGTTGAAAATTCGCGTTTTTATATATAAAATATGTACGTAGGTATGTCCTGAAATATATAAAATTCACTACAAATATTTAATTATATAAAATAAAATTTTAATTACACAGGACAATGACAGAGCAAACTTAAGTGTTCTTAAGTGGACTTAAGTTATTTAAGTGCCCATTAAATATGTTTTCTTCATGTAATTAACAACGTTTCAAATAATCTACATACATACTTCATCTTAAAAATATAATTTTCTCTGAAATCAGTCATTTTGAAATAAATAATGTTCTAAAAATTATGTATTTAGAGAATAGAAAATAAATATTTGTAACTACTGTAACAACTTCCGGTTTGGGTATTTCATGAAGAATAATAATTAAAAAACAAACAATTACTTATGTACTTAGGTAAAATATTTCACTATCTACTTTTTAAAATATTTTTTTGAAGTGAAACTTCTAAATACCCTCCGTATTAGATTTTTTTCTGTCACGAAAAAGCGTTACGAACACGTGGCGGGGTAGACGATATATCGCGTAGGTTTAACTTTTTTATAACTACTTAAGGCGCTCCCAGTCGACGATTGTTTTTGTTCGAAACGAAAAAATAAATACTTGTGAACAAGCCACATCTCCTATTTTATAATGTATAGTATATGTGAATAAAGATGTACCCATCTTTAATCACTTCGATAAATAATCCTACCGACCGCTGCAATGACGACAAACACACGTCGGAGCGTGGTCCGCCTTAGCTTTTCGAATAAATTAATGATATAAATTATGTATAATTACTTATCAAAAATCTATTCTAATAGAAATCTAGATCTAGATATTACCTATCTTTAACAATAAATCACAAGTTGATTTTAATAGTAGGTATATAAAATATTTCGATCATAAATTCTAAAACGTATCATTTTGAAATAATATCTTTATCATGAAAAGTTTCTGATATTATGTTTTCAGCTTAATAGAAATCTAGGTAGGAACCTGAAGTAATATACTTATAAAAATAGGAGATGTGGCTTGTTCAGAAGTATTTCTTTTTTCGTTTCGAAAAAGAGCAATCAGCGACTGGGAGCCTCTTAACAGCTTTTAGTAAACCTCAAGATACATTTTAGAAGACTTTGTCATGTTAAAATGCTTTGTATAAATAACATATCTTATTTTAACTGGAGAATGGTGTGATTCGATTCTGTTATGTCCACGTTTAAGTTAAAATTCCTAAAAACCATCGATCTTATTTATTTTAAGTTAAAGTTTAAAATAGCGTAACCTCAAAGTGACAGTTCTAAAACATAGAATAGTCTGGAATGAATTTAAGATTTTTGTAATAGATTTAGAAACGTCAAGCTAAATTTAATCAACATGTAAATTGGTGTTGACTAAGATGACACTTGGTTGTGTCAAATATGCGAAATAAAATAGAGAAACGGCTAAAATATCCCAAGTTTTAGGACTGTCATTTTGATGTGATTCTAATTTAGACTTTAAATATAAAAGGAATAAGATCGTTCGTTTTTTTACGAAATTTAAAGTTTAGCTTGGACACAACAGAATCGCCACCATTATTAAATTAATAATAATATATTACAATTTTTTTCACGTCAAGTTAATGATGGTGGCAATTACCATAAACTCACCAAACTAGTGTAAAATACGATTGATCTTACTCCGTATACGTTAAAATCTAGATTAGCGTATCTCAGACTGACAGTTCTAAAACATAGAGTAGTTTAAAATAAATTTATGTTGGTAATGCTTTTCTAAAATGTCAACTCCAATTTGGCAAAATAATAGAATTACCAGCATTGTCAATAATAACCATCGATTTTAAACATCGAACACGGGTGTTTATTACGTAATTATAGTTATGTCTACTAATCATAATCACGATAGTTTGAAAAATAATATTGATATTGAAAACTTAAGTGAGTTATAGTCAAGGAGCCAACTTAACATCTAAATACATAATTTCCCGACAACTAATCCTAGGCCGTTTCATTTAGCAAATTCCATTTTGAAAATCTACTTCTTCTTCTTCAATTGTTTCGCTTTTTTCTTCTCTTCTTTCTTTAGTTCCTTCTCCTTGATAGACTTGTACAGCTTGTAGCCGAAGAACACTGAAAAATAGAAAAACAAAATATTATAAACTAGCTGTCCCGACAGATGTCCTGTCAAGTTTCAATCAAATAGAAAAAAAGCACTTTCAGTTTTACACATTATTACAACAACGGGAAATTACTCACGTAAATGATAAATTGTCAATGAGGACACCGACAATGTTTCGATTCATCTAGAGAATCTTCTTCAGGTAGCGCGCGCGTCACCCTGAAGAAGATTCTCTAGATGAATCGAAACATTGTCGGTGTCCTCATTGACAATTTATCATTTACGTGAGTAATTTCCCGTTGTTGTAATAATGTGTAGTACAACTCACGAAAGTTTTGAAAGTGAAACTTTCAGTTTTATCTGAATTTTTAAAATTATCGCTGGAATTTTCAAAATTTGCTTTCTTAAAAACCTTCTAACACTAAAGATTATAACAAAAAAAGAATTAGCAAAATCGGTCTAGCCGTGATGCGCGTGATGCCGTGACCAAAGGAAATAGGGATTCATTCACATAAGTAATGTTTTTTTTATTTTAAAAGGATAAGAATTGAACTTTGCCAGTGACCTTAACGAATGAATGCAAATAGCAAAGTTGATGATAACAAATTAACAAAGGTATTTTTTAAGTGTAAGTATAGATTTTAGCACGAAAAAATAAATTAAAGATGATAAAGACCCGTGTCAAAATCGATACTTTGTCTACTAATCACGAACTATCAATTAACTATTAATACTAATTTCAAACTATCGTTTGAAAAACATATTTTTCAAGTGTGCATGTCTGCTGTACACGTATACACGTATACATTTTCCGCCCCTAAAATCTACCGCCCTAGGCTCCAGCCTACTCAACCTGGTGGTAAATCCGCCACTGGTGTAAGTGAACCTATAGGACAAAAACTGTCTTTATCACAATCGTTTATCTTCGCATGCTGTGGTACCCCATAATTGCGGGAGGACTTTGCTTTAACTAACTGTATTACTTTTTCTTGAATGTGAATGTGTACGTGTACCTGTGTTGGGTATCCTTTTTAATAAATATATAATTAAAACTGCTTGGTGGCCACCAAGTAGTTTGAATGACAGTGACGAGACCAAGACCATGTTACATTTTTTTTTGTACAATATTACGGTCTTTTATTCTGTTTATTTATCTATATATATAAAAATCAATTGCTGTTCGTTAGTCTCGCTAAAACTCGAGAACGGCTGAGCGGATTTATCTTATCTTGATCTTGAAATGTTCGTGGAGGTCTAGGGAAGGTTTAAAAGGTGAGAAAATTTCGAATAATTGCTGGGAAAACCCTAAAAACAGCCCTTTTCTTTTTCCCATACTAAAGTTTTCTAACTAAAACGTAGAGTCAATTTGAGCTTTATTAGGTTTGATAATACGGAAACGGGAACGGGAACTTAAGACAACATTTGTTAATTCTAAAGCGATACCAAGTTCGCGGGGTCAGCTTGTTTTAAATAAAAAGATTTGGAAATGCCACTGAACGCTCAGATCCCCCACAAAATACCTTAAACACATATATGTATAAAAAAAACTTGTTTATGTGTCGTTTCGAGCCAGATTTAAGGTGACCGCATTTCATTGTATAGAATGAAATATCTGTACCATTGTATAGAATGAAATATCTTATTCTGTATCTTGTATCTTTATCCTGTATTATATTTTGCAGCAAATTCATACTCAAATTACATCCATATTATCAATAAATATTGTTGGCTAAATATCTGGCAGGAAATCGTAGTTTAAATTTCGAAATCAACCGACACCTAACGCTGATAATTAATTTATCAATTAAATTACAAATTTAGATTAGATAGATTTCACGATTACTCGTTTTGCCGATAAATTCTAATGAAATAATATACCAACCAACAATAATAATGATAAACAAAACGATGGCTACCACCATGTAGATTTGATTCATCACAGCTGTTCCAATGGCCTCTTCTAAACCGCTTAGATCCATCGAGTTCGGATCTTTGAGTCTCGCGCTGATTCTATTCGCCAAACCTTCTTTAAGCTTTGCTGTAAATGCTTCTTTCTCGGCTTCACCCATAGAATTGAACTGAGCCAATACCCCTTGTAATTTCTGTCTGATTTCCTCCGACTCTTCATCTTCGGGCGTTGTGGCTACCATCTTTTGTAGAACCGTCATAACGTCCATGTTTTTAATGGTTTCTGTTAGTTTTTCGGTGATCATTCCTCCGAGGTTCATGCCTGACGGCCCGGGCGGCGCGTCTTCCGCCATTTTGCTGGTTTCCGCGGGAAAATTATTGTTTTTAAATAATTCAATATTATATTCATGTAAGCAAGTTAATGAAAGAAATAGTGGTAATACGATTTCGTTTGCATACAATGTCAACGATCCTTCGAGCCTTATACTTTATTGTTTAAACGCCACGGAATCTTACGTTCTGGTCTACAAATAATCCACTCCACTCAAAACTAGATTACCTTATGCCATTTACAATAAAACGTACTCGTAGATTAGATTAAGAAATGAATTACGAAGAGAAACCATACGCGTTTGTTGAATCAGAGAAATAAAGTAATACTGAGGGAACCCTGGTGCGTGGGTAAATATAGAGATGCCCTTTATGTTGGAATGCTGCCAAAATAGACACAACTACAATGTAGTTTTGGCGGCGCCGGCGCTGTCATGAAGACTAGTGTTGTTTTGTTTTATTACACTTATTTTAGCATGGCGTAGTAGCACTAAGCAGGAGTGTGTTTTAGAACAACGTCCGACGACGCTCGACGATGCTTCAAACGTTCAGGAAGATGTAAATCGTCCGAGAGCGTAATAGTGCTACTCAGCCATGCTAAAAGTGTAATAAAACAACTTCGAAACGGCGCCGGCGCCAAAACTACATTGTAATATTAAATAGAAATACGGCTAATTACCACATTTTTTCATGTTATTGCTGATGAAGAACATCTGAATTGTCTCGAAACGTCAGCAATACAAGAAAAAACATGGTAATTAGCGGTATTTCTATTTAAAATGATTTACTACCACGATAGTTTTAATTCTACATTGTAATTGTCAGAATGGTGTCTTTTTTGGCTCTATCCCAACTCAACTACCAATTTAGGCGTCGTACTTTAACACCAGAAGAATTACCATCGTATTCAGGAACGACACTATGAGAACACGCACCCACAGTGATGTTTATGAAAAAAGATTTCGTCCACTGTGGGTGCGTGTTCTCATAGTGTTGTTCTTGAATACGAGGGCTAGTCTGGAACCTCTTTCTAAAAAACTTCATTTTAAATCTGCCAAATAGATCGTTCAATAATGAGATTTAACAATCAAATTTGACGTTATTGACTGCAACTTAGAACGAACGTATTGAACTGTTTGTAGAATCATTCATTCAATCGTCGAATAGCTTTCGTTTGTGAAAATGATCAAATTTTATCGTTAAAACTTGCAAATTAACTTTAATTTGGACTACTTAATTTACTTAAATACCTTGAGAGAAGCTATTTTATATTATAATTAAGAAAATTTGAATCCTTGTTTGTCTTAACGACTGAACCGATGAAGTATTAAGTATTTAAATAGACCTAAATTTAAAAAATAATTTTTCTTATTCAGGTATAATACGAGCGAAGCTGCGCCCAAGGAATAAAATAATCAAACGCTTTTTGTTATAAAATTTAACTTTAGTAATATAACTTTCAAGCGAACATCTCTCGGTCTATAAATATCTATTGTGTTTTTTAGGGTTCCGTACCCAAAGGGTAAAAACGGGACCCTATTACTAAGACTTCGCTGTCCGTCTGTCTGTCACAGGGCTGTATCTCATGAACCGTGATAGCTAGACAGTTGAAATTTTCACAAATGATGTATTTCTGTATAACAACTGTGCTATAACAACAGAATAAAATAAATAATTAAGTGGGGCTCCCATACAACAAACGTATTTTTTTGCCGTTTTTTATAGATAATGGTACGGAACCCTTCGTGCGCGAGTCCAACTCGCACTTGGCCGGTTTTATTTAAGGGATTTTTTCCGTCTATAATAATTAGCTGGTCAATAAGATCAAACATTACCATTTCAACAATAGAATTAAAATTTAACTTGCTAATTACATCAAGCAAACGAAATCGTAAACACTTACAAATATAAATCCGAAAGTTTGTGAGCCTGTTTGTATGTTTGTGTCTCCATCACGCTCAAATTACCAAACGGATACGGATGAAACTTGGAATATACATAGCCTATACCCTGGAATAGCATATAGACTACTTTTTATCCAGGTACCACGCCAAACCGCAGGCAAAAGCGAGTATTTTAAATTATTTACATTAATATAATATCGAGCATTATAGCGATAAACTTACCACGTTACTCTTCGACGTATAGAGATAAACTAAGTGTTATCTTCACAAACGTTGGCCCTACTACCAAACCAAGTTAGGTATATAGATATTAAGTCGATAGCTACTGAATTATTAAAATTACTAAGTGCCCGGTCGAGTTGAGCGGTCGTAGCGGTCGAATCAACCCATCCTATCCTATTAACATTATAAATGCGAAAGTTTGTGAGTTTGTATGTATGTTTGTGCCTCAATCAAGCTTAAACGACAAAACGGATTAAGATGAAATTTGCTGTAGATGTAGATATAATGCCCGAATAAATCATAGACTACTTTAAAATACGAAAAACATCCCAAAAACTATAAAAAAACGCAAATGGGGTGATTTTGGTATAGATGGCGCTGGTGTGCAACAAATCTGACATCACAGACTAAAAACATTTAGTCGTCATAGCAACGCAGTTTTGACAAATAAATGATTGCTACCCATTCTACCAAAATTCGTAATTTTTTTTATCAGTACAAGGTTTGTGGGGAAAAATTGGAAGTTGCCTGAAATTGCTTTTTCCTATGCAATTATTAAAATTTGACAGGACAACGTCTGTCACGGGTCGGCTAGTAATATTATACATGTGAAAGTTTGTGAGTTTGTATGTATGTTTGTGCCTCAATCAGGCCTAAACAACAAAACGGATTAAATCAAAACTTGCTGTAGATGTAGATATAATGCCCGAATAAAACAGACTACTTTAAAATATGAAAATATTCCCAAAATTATAAAAAAACGCAAAGGATGATGTTAGTACAGATGGCGCTGGTGTGTAAAAAATCTGACATCCGTATTGACATCAGTCGTCATAGCAACGTGCGTGACTTTATGCGATTATCGAAGTTTGGACAGGACAAAGTCTGACGCCGGTTTGCTAGTTATTTAAATTACTAACGGTGCTATTAATAAAAATTTACTTATCCAAAGATCATCTGAGGTTACACCAAGACTTGTTAATACCAGCTTAATGTAAGCAACTCCATTTCTAATCCTCGTTTATTAATATTGAATTCGACTAGTCCAAACGTAAGCGTTGGACTAAATTTAATCCTGCGCTAGTCTACGTTTATTAATGAGACGGTAAGTGTGCAGTGCCTGGTCGAGTTGAGCGGTCGTAGCCATCGACAACACAGCCTATAAGACACCTTATGCAATGCGAACACTGTCTGACAAGACATTAGGCTCATATAGCTGAAATAAGACACCGCGCGTCAAATCTGAAGTTGTTTTTTTTGTCTTTTATATATATTTTTTAGTTTACTTATTACTTTTTCTTTAAGGCGATACTTGAAATTTTTGACTTTTTGTATATAGGCTAAATCTACCAGGATAAGACGAAAAATATGAAAAAAAACTTGAGAGGTGTCAAGGGACACCCGGATGGAACGAAGTTCTCACAAAATAACGTGGGACAAGGGAAGGGGTATCAACTTTGACTTCGACTTCGACTTCGACCTCGACTTCGACCTCGACCTCGACCTCCACCTCCACCTCGACCTCCACCTCCATCTCGACCTCCACTTCCACCTCGACCTCGACCTCGACACAATTAATAGATATATATATATTAATAGATATACTATAGCAAAAAAGTGTCGTGACAACTTTTCGTAAGAATTTTTTCCGTCTAGCCCCCTTTCACAACGCGCGATAAGGAACTTCGTTCCAACTGCATTATCTTGAAAACCATCAAATTTAAAAAGAAACCGTCTGTAATTTACTTAGCTAGTATGATTATCTAGCAAATTATATAAAAATTAACTGCTTAGCTAGCTATTCATAGTTTTGATTAAAAACGAAACTAGGGTTTTTGAAGAGCCAACTTTGGAAAATAAATCTATCGAAAAAAGTTTCACCAATCGTGTTTCCGTCTGTAATTTATCTAGATTAAATCCTGAAGTTATCTTTGTCGTAAAAATCAAAACTGTATGTTTTGCGGTTATTGAGAAAAAACGATTCTGCATTCATCAAAAACATTTATTACTCCTCTTAAGATGTTCTAGGCTATATTCATGTTGAGAAGGAATTACCTCCTGTAACACAGCTTTTCATAAAGCTACCACAGAACAACAGAGCTCAACCGATATTTTTTGTACCTTCTACCTACTTCAAGAAATAAATGAATAAATAATTGTGATAACACCATAATGTTAGTATCTATGGTGACCGTCACTTTGAACCGGCCAATCAGAATGCATTTTTCATCAACATACATCAACAGTTTAAAGAATATTAATTAATTATTTATTGATAATTACCATTATCTATAAAAAACGACAAAAAAAATATTTTTTGTATGGGACACTTTAATATTTATTTTATTGTTTTTAGTATTTGTTATAGCGGCAACAGATACATTATCTGTGAAAATTTCAACTGTCTAACTATCGCGGTTATCATGAGATGCCCGGTGACAACGGAGTCTTAGTAATAGGGTCCCGTTTTTACCCTTTGGGTACGGAACCCTAAAAACGAATATCGTCTCTTGACTTTTCGATTGGCCGAAAAATATTCATATATTTTCTTCGTAGTTTTGTAAAAACATAATTATCGTTCGACTTTCCATACGTGTCTGTTTTTGATACGTTAATATTTTAATCTGTTTGTTTTATCTCAAGTTTAAATTCGTTTTACTGATAACTCATACGCGACCTCATTTACCGAGGTGTATATAAGGTAGGTATGTACATTGTCCATAAATAAATACTCGATAAATAACACGTAAATATTAGTGACCGACCAAAAGTTAGGTTTCGGTGTTTGCCAAAAAATGGCCGAAACTCGAGTGTTCGTGAACTATCGTGCGTCGTTCGGAAAACTTCGTCATTTTTTTTTTATATAAATATAAATAGGTATGTCTTATATTATAAATGCAGAAGTTTGTGAGTTTGTGTGTATGTTTGTGCCTCAATCAGCAAAAGGGATGAATTTAGTATAGATGGCGCCGGTGTTGCGACAAATCTGACAACACAGACTAAAAACATTCAGTCTTTTCTTTTCACAAATTTTGCAATTGAACAGGACAACGTCTGTCACGGGTCGGCTAGTAAATAATAAATAATGGCGGGCTTTAAACACAACGCCATCAAGACCTAAGCAAAGCTTGTATGGGGACCAGATTACTGATTGATTAAAATACACTAGATTTCAGTATGCAATAGAAATTTTAAATATGTTTAAGTTCGGTTTCGATTCGGTTTCGGCCGAAACTGAGAGCGAGGGCGAAAGTTCGGTTTCGGTTCGGTAAAACCTGTTTCGGTCGGACACTAGTTAATATACATTGTTGCATTTATTTTATCTAATATTCCGATGACCTTATTCTGGGTTCGATTCCCAATGACATAATATTCTAGGTTTAATGATAAATAAAATAAATAGCTTGTACTATCACTAGATAACAGATAGAATACATACTTTTTTGTTGTAAATACATACATAAGATACAATATAACACCCAGATACAGAACAGACATCTATGTTCATCACACAAATATTTGTCCCGAGACAGTTTAGATGCTCTTCATCATGAGCATCGCCTGCAACTGCGATCAACGGTAGATCGGCGATACAGTCTCCAAACGCCAGTAATACAAGAAAAAGCGTGGTTATTAGTCGCATTTCCAGTTAAACACGATAGTTTTAATTCTATAAAACAACTTATTATAAAAACATAAAAATCCACCGCTAAAAATTAAAATTATTATTATGCCCCCCCTTTTTTAGGGGAGGAAGGCGCCATATTTAAAAAAATATATATCCTATGTCACTACCACAAAAACTACTGATCGGATTAAACTGAAACTTTACAGTGATATAGCTTATACATCAGAATAACACATAGGCTACTTTTTATCCAGGTACCACCCGTGCGAAGCCGGGGCGAGCAGCTAGTACGTACATACGCTCGAAAAACATTACCATTCTTCTGGCGCAGTCGGATAAAAAGACGATTCTCACCCTCGTATTCAAGAACGACACTATGAGAACACGCACCCACAGTGGACGAAATCTTTTTTCATAAAAATCACTATGTGTTGTGACACTGCATAGTGTGACTAGAGGCACATTGTCGTGTGCCTCTAGCCAAAGTTGAGCTCTAAAGGCACACGGATGCGTGCGCCATAGTGCCGCTCAACACGTAAAGTGAAGTTTATGAAAAAAGATTTCGTCTACTGTGGGTGCGTGTTCTCATAGTGTCCTAGCAGCCCTCTTGCATAAGCTCCATAATAATCAACTGTCAAAATCCCATTGTCTTTGACAGAGCAATGAGAATTTGACAGTGAAAGTGGATTATGATTATATGTCATTTTTTTGTATTTTCCTTGATTTCTCCGGCGTTTGTGGACGGATTTCCAATTTTTTTTTTTATTTGATAGCCGATACTTCCGATGTTGTCCCATTACCACCAAGTCAGCATCTGATGATGGGATCCCAGGGAAATCGAGAGGAACCTTCAAAATGTATGGGCATTGATAGTGGTTTTCAACTATAGACCTTGTTCTTCTTTCATTTGCATACACTGAGTGAGGGGGGAGCCCCCCCCCCCCGTGAAATACGTTCGAAATAGAAATCATGAACACCTCGAGTTGATGTCACGAATTTGAACCACCTATAAGGCACAGATAATAGGGCCCC
This sequence comes from Hydriomena furcata, assembly GCA_912999785.1. Taxonomy (NCBI): domain Eukaryota; kingdom Metazoa; phylum Arthropoda; class Insecta; order Lepidoptera; family Geometridae; genus Hydriomena; species Hydriomena furcata. The sequence continues at coordinate 2,727,779 of OU538845.1, forward strand.
TAGGTTTTTTCATTATGTATTTTAAAGCACTACAATTTTTATTGGAGTCATGGACATGGAGTCTGTTTTTTTTTAGTTTTTGAAACGTAATTATTATAAATTATTTTTTCCTCCTTCCTCGTTCTTCTTTAGGAACACTTGCAGTGGCGGACTTACATATTTGCCGCCAGTAGGCTATAACACCCCCCCCCCCCCTTTTTTTTTACAATCTAACGATTTAGTTAATGATTTGAATGGTGTGCGTGGACATAATAACAGTAAATAAACGTTTTTATTTTTTTATTCCTGTATGACATTTGGCCAAATTGAGTTATTGATGTGTGGACGGATGGGAGGGAGGCATTTGTCCTGCAGTGGGACGATAATGGCTAAAATAAATAAAATGTTTGAAAAAATTATCCTAAATTTGCCGCCCTAGGCTCCGGCCTACTCAGCCTGGTGGTAAATCCGCCACTGAACACTTGATTTTAATAATACTAATTCTACTCACATATGATAGCAAATATGATGAGAACAAACACCACAGCCAGCAGTGCCCCGCTGCCGTAACTGCCGAAGACCTGGGGAACACCCCCCCTCAACATCCCCCTCAAACTCTCCCTCACTTCATCAGACAGTTCCGCGCTTTCGATCAGCTCAAGCACATCTTTCCTTGAAGGATTCTCTTTATTTCCACTGCTTGCTAACAACTCTTCGAGTTTTTGAAGACTTTCCAGGTCGGGAGCTTCCATTTGGTGTTTTTTAACACTGTTTTTTGATGTTTTAAAGGTTATTGCGAGCGAGTATGATATGCAACTTATCCGCGAAGAGGTTATAACGTTTTGATAGTGTTTAATATCCACGTATTGAGTTTGCGCTTGGTGTGTGTTCGGAATCGATAGCGTATCTCGTTTTTATAGTTCCGTACCCAAAGGGTACGGAATGTCTTTACAGTGTGAAAGAGTATATGGAAAATTGAATAGTAACATAATACCTTATGACTAATACTTAATTCTAATTACGGAACCCTTCGTGCGCGAGTCCGACTCGCACTTGGCCGGTTTTTGCATTTTGATATCTATACTAATATTAGCATAAGTTTGTCTGTGGCGTTATCACGGCCAAACCGCTGGGCCGATAGTGATAAAATTTCATATAGAGATAGTTTAGTCTTTGGACAGAGATTAGCTACTTTTTAAGTCCGACCGTCCGCAGCTTAGCTCAGAGACTATCAGTGCTAGAAAGCTGTAATTTAGCATGTATGTACATATTAGTAATGTCAACAAAGTCGTAGAATAAAATCTTGAAAAACATTTTTTTTAAGGTACTTCCTACACACCTAATGTAGGGATGTTTTTTTTTCTCTCTCGTACCCTATGGTGTGGGGTATCGTTAGATAGGTCTTTAAAATGTACGGAGGGTTTATGAAAACAATTTTACGATTAAGGGATTCGTTTGTGAAATATTAGGCTTTAAAGTGACAATTTAGAGTCGCGTCTCCCCCCTCCACCCCTAAAAGCAAAACTATTGGGTTTGGGGGCGTGAAAAAATTCACGGTAGTAGTACATATACTAAAGTTAAAAGAAAAACTATAACACCTAAGTAGGCGTTACAAGTATTCGAGTAATATACGTAATTGTCGACCAACTAATAAAATGTGCTTGAAGAAGAAATAATCATTTTTTTTAGTTCATAAATTGAAAATTACTTATTATACGTTGTTAGCTGTGTAAACTACGCATACTACATTGCGCGTGACCCGACACGCACTTAGCCGGTTTTGTTTTACAATGTTTTCGTTCTCTTTTAACTTGGGCCACACATCAAAGATATTGATAACACAAGTGTCTTACTGATTCTTAACACTATTAAATATGATTATAAATAAGTTACTTTGTCTGTTTGTTGTGTTTTTGCGGCTGAACCAATCTTGATGAAATTTAACAAGAAAATAATGTTTATCATTAAGAAGGAAAATAAGTTTAAAAATTTATATTTTTTTTGTTTAATAAGGATGTAAGTAAACGCAAACGAAGTCGCAGCTAGTAATACTATATTATGTGTACTGTAAGCTGAATTAACAAATGACATTAACATTAAATAAATAATATAGTTTTTATTTTATGTATATAGGATGTCCCAGAAATCATAATAGTTATCGGAAATATATAAAACTTCTAGCTGTCCCGACAGACTGTCACAGTCACTGTCCTGTCAAATTTAAATAATCCTACTGAAAAAAACACTTTTTCCCGAATTTTACGCCACCGGAGTTGTAATGACTGTAGTTTTTACGGTTCCGTACCCAAAGGGTAAAAACGGGACCCTATTACTTAGACTCCGCTGTCCGTATGTCTGTCACCAGGCTGTATCTCATAAACTGTAATAGCTAGTTAGCTTAGTTTAAATTTTCACAGATGATGTATTTCTGTTGCCGCTATAACAACAAATACTAAAAACAGAATAAAATAAATGTTTAAGTGGGGCTCCCATACAACAAACATGATTTTTTTCCCGTTTTTCATAGATAATGGTACACAAACCATTGTGCGCAAGTCCGACACACACTTATCTGGTTTTTTATTTATTTAAATACATAGTATTTAAAATAATTAGATTGTCTATAATAATAGGTATCTTCCTACCTACTTGTTGCTATTGAAATAATCAATAAAGAATATGGATTTGCTGCTAAATATATAATAACATAATAACTAAGTAAACAATGAAAGGATATGCCTACACATTATTACAACAACGGGAAATTACTCACGTAAATGATAAATTGTCAATGAGGACACCGACAATGTTTTGATTCATCTAGAGAATCTTCTTCAGGGTGAGTGGACCATTAAACGCGCGCGCTACCCTGCTCGCATTGCTTCGCATGAGTGCGAGATGGCATCATTTACGTGAGTTATTTCCCGTTGTAATAATCTGTAGTACAACTCACGAAAGTTTTGAAAGTGAAAAAGGATATGCCTAATTATATTTTTATTCTAATGATAGATAAATACTTAAAACTATAGGTATAAATAAATACTGGTCTCACAGCTCAGTTGGTAGTAACTCTGCCTTCTGCGCTGTAGGTTGTGGGTTCGATCACCACCCAGGACAAACATTTGTGTGATTAACATAGATGTTTGTTCTGTGTCCGGGTGTTTTATAGTATCATACTCACGATAGTGTGTTGTCGGAGTCTACTGTGCGTTCTCATAGTGTTGTTATTGAATACGGGTGTTAGAGCCATTATTCACCTATATAACAGCGTGATGATGATGTGATGATATTTTGACACAATTCAATTGGTTGTTTTGAAAGATCTCTCTGCTTTAAGTATTAACAAAAAAAGATTTAAAATATTATATCAGTAATCTGGTTCCCATAGTACAAGCTATGCTTATTTGGGGATAGATGGCGATGAGTGAAATATCCACCAATATTTGTTATTAATATTATTTTTCAGTTCCTGAACAATCGAGCTTTGCTTGGTATTTCATTGCCTGAAAACACGGATAAAACGACATTTTCTAAAAATGAAACCTAGCTAGATCGATTTATCGCCCCCGAAACCCCCTGCATACAAAAATTTCACGAAAATCGTTGGAGCCGTTTTCGAGATTCAGAAGTATGGAAGAAGAAGAAAAAATAAATGAATATGAATATGAATATGAAGTATTAGAAGTGTAGTAAGTTGCAACAGGTAGAAAACATGTGTATATTGCTTGATAAATTCAAAATAAATGAAGGTTTCGTAGCTGGATGCTATTGGAGGTCTTCTTACCTGATAATCCAACGACAATAATGCCAGGAAGAATGAAAACAGTGTTGGAGAACGCCAGCTCCAAAGGTCCATCAGTACCACCGCTTAGATCAACCATATTTATAGCTAATACTGAGATTTTCCCTCTAATACTGCACTCGGTTTACACTCCGTAAAACTCAGAAGCAGATTTACATCATGTTTACAACAGAAATTCAGGTTTCTTTGAGAAAATCACACCTCTCTTGTTTCGTATGGGTTTTCCTCACCCAGATCCAGAAGAATGTCAAGAAACGACAACAAAGATTTTTTTGACAGTTGAAGTGACGTGAGCGTGACCTTTATCTTGCGTTTGCCGGTGTTTACCGAAAAGCGGTGTTTTCTCGGTTTTTTCAGCCAACTAGTGGAACCCCACGCGTGTTTTTATTTTCAAATAAGATTCGTCCCCAAGATATTTGTTGATTTTGAAATTTTTTGCTTTTCAAAAAAAATAGTAAGTAGGTTTATGTTATTTAAAAATGATACAACATTGTATAAAAACATATATATTTTATTTATCGAAAATACACAGTTATGTATATCATTTGGCCTTATAATAGTAACATTAGTGTACACAATACTAAACAATATTCCACTAATGAGACATTGCGATACAACAGTTTAATTACGATAACTATTATACAAATCTTAAAATAAAATTATATCATAAATCAAGGATAAAATAATAATCAATTAATAAAATAGCATGGAATGTGTTGACCGTTAAAAGCTGCAATGCCATCCACAATATTAAAATTACGTTAGTTAACATTTTTATTTACATTTTATTAAAATACCAAATATAACATTATTATGCTAGTCGTAATTTTTGACGTGTTAAAATGTACAAAATTTGAAGTCCCCCAACATGAGAAAGAATTATCACAGAATAATTTGAGGTGATCTTCAAATAAATTCAATTGTTGAAGTAAAATTTGGTCCCAATTTTACGTTAGGTGCGTACAATTATTAATAGTCAAAACTTCACCATTTTTTTCTTCTCCAAATATATTACGGGTGAACCCCTTATTCAAAATTGATTAAAATATAAAAGTAATTGTATTATTGTCTTTTAAGGCACTAAGGAATGACATTGAGCGTATACACAAGTAAACCTAATAAGAGTTATCACCAAATCTTAATTAATTAAATAAAATATAGCAAAATGTTGTCACATTACTGGTTACAAATTTTGAGATTCTAGAATAAAGTTTAGAAGATTTTTACTTAAAATTTCTACCTAATTTATCTATTATCACTGAATAAAATCGATTAAATAACCAATAACATGGCAACACACATCTTTTAATACCGATGTTTTGGTCCACACAACGATTTTTATTTAATATATTTTTTTGTATACTGTATAAGTTGTATGAACGAAAACTATTTTGTTATATTAACTAAAAATAATTATCTAGTTATGTTTTTTTTACATTATCGTAAAACTCTTTTATTCTTCTTCAGGGGATCGTGGTTGTCATTGAAAAATCATCGTTCCCAAAGGTGATCCCCCTGCTGAAGCCATCCTAAGGACAAAAAAACACAAAGTTACAAAATGAATTTAAATAAATAATTGTTTGTTTATATAAAAACTCACCAATCATGTATCTGTTAAATACAAAATAAAATAAATTAATCTTTAAGAATATTGTAAACTTATGGTCATGCTTGTATATTTACTAGTTTATCTACAACAAACCTAGCTTTTTGACCCGAGAAATTGATTTGTCTACGAAATAATAGACAAGAATTATATTTGGACGTAGAATATAACGTCAATATATGGCAAGTTTAGAAATATATTTATTTGTTAATTTTTGCGATTTCCGCATGGCGAAAAGTAGAAATCACACAAACAATAAAAGTTTAACTTTTCTCGGGTCATCAAGCTAGACTTGCAGCTATAATTATTTAAAAATGAAAGCACTGGCTTTGGAAATGGAACATAAATAAACCTCTGATCCGAATTTAATGGGTTAGAGAAAGCTACGACCATTTTCCTAACCGTTACCAACCTTCATCTCCGAAATGGTCTTATCCAAGAACCCATTGAAATTCTTATCCAGCTCAACCGTCTGTTTCTCGCTCAGATTTCCGAAGCCATTGAAAGTATTGCCATATCCGTTCCCGAATATATTTCCACCCTTTTGGGTATCAAACGGATCGTACCCACTGAGTCCGTTGGTGAATGAGTTCGTGCTTGAGTTGAAGACGGAGGTGGAAAGATTGAAATCGCTGATGTCGTAGTTAGGTCGGTTGACAGGTGACGTGTATTGGTTCTGGGCTTGGGGCACAGGGAAGGGCACTGAGTCGAATAAGTCGTTTCCATTGACTGGGGGAGAAGGCTGGACCATCGGCTGCACTGCTTGCACTGGAGTGTACTGGCGTTTGGAGGCTTTTGGTGGTGGGGCCACTAAAATAAAAAAAAGTATGTAAGTACTAAGATTGGAGGTGTCTCGACTATCGATCTGAAAGTTCGAATCCCAGCTCATATATTATTATTATAAAAACTTTGATAATTAGCAAATCTTGATGAGTTTGGGACTGGTTTGTTAAATGTTGCAGTTCCTATGAAACTAATACAGCAGTTTTTGAGTAAATTGCGGAAATACAAACAAACAGATACTTAGTCTCAAAACGAGAAATATTATTTTATGATTTTTTTGCGGCCTTACACCTGTGAGTGTACTAGCAACGGTTTTTTCAACACTTTAATAACTGTTTTATTAGGTAAGTAAGCAATAATTAAAATGTAAAAAATATACTTAACTAAAAAAATACTTACAAAACGGAGCTGTAGGAGAAGCAACATTTTCAACAGGTGCTGAGTAGCGAGATGCGGGTTCCGATTCAAAAGCACGGGGATCGAAATCTGAAAAAGAAACATAAACTTTTAAATTCCTTTCAATGGTACCCGAATTTAAGATCTATCTGAATTCTACTACATACAAAACTGGTTTTATTAGTTTGTTCTTCTTTGGCGTGTTCTGATTTTAAGCTTTTTTTATGTATTGAGATAGTTAATAGACCAGAAAGTGCCAGTCTTTGTTTTATCCAGATACAACGCATGCGATGCCGCGGGCAGAAGCTAGTGTAGGTTGATACTGGTGCCGATTCTGTTGGTGCCGGATTAAACTCTGTATATAATATCATAAGACCGTTGTACCTACCAACTGGAACAATAAATGAATATGAATATGAACTAAAACATAACTTAATGGCATCCATCTCCTTCTGCTTCGTGTAGAGTAAAAGAGACAGCAATCAAATACGTCTAATGGCGCCGGCACACTTATGTGTCGTGGCGCGGCGTGTCGCGCCACTAGATAATCGCAAGACAGCGTTTGCGACACGACACGACACCCAAATGTGTCTCTAACCATACTAAATGTATGAAAGCGATTAGCTAGTGGCGTGTCGCGACACGTAAGTGTGTCTCTGCCATAAATCGTTGTTAGTTTAGTTTGGTGCCAACAAAATTGACACTACTGTATTGCCAGTTTAAAAAAAATACATACCGCTGTCATCATCTACTACGGGGTTCTTGTTGGATGGCATATCATTTCTTCTGAAAAAGAAAACAAATCTTTGTAGGATAAAATGTATCTATTAAAGCATAATTATTAGGTATCACTACATAGTATAAAGCAAAGTCGCTTTCCGCTTCCCGCGTCTGTATGTAATATGTATGTATGTATGTATGTATGTTTGCTTATATCTTTAAAACTACACAACGGATTTTAATGCGGTTTTTTTTAATAGATAGAGTAATTCAGGAGGAAGGTTTATATGTATAATACATGCATAATATAGTAGAGAAACACTGATAATTTTAGAGGTTTCTAATGTGATGTCGTAAATAAACACATTTTTTTGCGCTTACATTGCAAATGCTGGCTGAACCCCACGAGATATATCAAAATAATGTACTACAGTATTGTACACCTTAAAAACGTCTACAAAAAAGTCCACGATGGTATTAGAAATGTCTTACGCACAGCGAAGCGGGCACGGGTCAGCTAGTTGTTTTATAAACATACAAAATACAAATCTATTCCAAGGTTGTCTGGAAGAGATCGCTTCTTAACGATAGACTGCCCATTTGTTTTAGTTTTAATTTACGACATTGTTTTTTTTTTATTATTTTTGTACATTATTTTCATTCATTCGATAGAGTATGCAAATTGACGAGTATATTAAAGTCAAATAATTACGTACCCAGAATAAAAGTTGATTTTGCCGTTGTGCGTAGGTGGCGGTGTGTCCAGCAACAAATTGTTATCATTGCTCGAGTTAAAAGTGTCCGTCGAGTTGTTGGACATAGCGTCTGCGCCTATAATATAAAAAAAAATGGTTAACATTTTTCGGAAAAAACCGGTTTACTAACATTTGGTACAGCACTATTTTTTATATTTCCATTGGGATTTCTTTTGTTCTGGAAGCTGTAGCCGGGTGAAATTATGGCTGTTCTAGATTGCAAAGTTAAATCAACGAATGACATTTAAATGTAACTAGCTGTCCCGACAGACCTTGTTCTGTCTTTTCCCCCCCTTCTTTTAGCCTTCTCCTGACACTAACTATTACAACAAAAAAAGAATTAGCAAAATCGGTCAAGCCGTTTACGCGTGATGCTATGACCAAGAAAAATAGAAATTCATTTTTATATTTATGTTACTAATAGACATTTAATATGTACCTACTGTAATAATATCGACACTAGGTAGATACCTACTTTATATCATCGATTCGAAAGGACTAATGGCTTCATTAGTCCTTTAAGAAGGACCACTGGCCCGTAATGACAAGTGGACTATAAAATGCCCTGGGCCTTACGAGGATATACTAAGTTTTGTTTTTTTTTTATAATGAATAAGCTGAAAAACTACTGGACAAATTTTAAGCCACATAATCAGCGAGTAACATAGTTAATTTCAAAAAGAATAAAGATCCTGAAAATTTCAATAATGTAACCTAAGATATCAAATATTTGCCTATAATCTTCATTATTACAGCAAATTTAAATTCAAATTAAAAAATCATTTATTTCAATAAAATCACAAGGATCACTTTGAAACGTAATAAGAACTAGGTGAAGCTACGCCGATTCCTCGCAACCAAGCCTAGAAGAATCAAGCAACAAACACGGCTTGGGGTCTACCTTCTTTTTCAATGATCCTTTCCTTAATGCTATGTAAAGCTCCAGTGTGGTGCCGATCGAACAAGGTGAAGGCTCAAACAAGAATAATAATTAAAAGTACTAACCAAGTACGTACAACAATAAAAAAAATAACTAAAGAGCCTCAGTACACGCTACACTTGATTTAGAAATAAAACCTAAAGAGAAAAGAACTATTAGCAGCATTTGATTGCATTTAGTTATGTACCAATTTGTTTCATGAACACGTACCTTGTTCAATCTGAACATGGTTAGAGTCCCCGTTTGCCATGGTGAGCGTAGCGAGCTGCTTCGCCAACTCTGCTGGGGGCTTGAACTCCGCAATGTCGGAAAGGTTGTGGCGCGCGAGGTACGCCGAGAGGTCATCTTTGTACGTGATTTTTGAGAGTTCCTGAAAGTAAATTACAGTTGATTTAATCTATAAGTTAAGTATGGTTAGACTGCACCTTTTTGGCCCACGCAGCACAGTAGACTCCTTTCTCTTTTTGTTTTAATTTTATTTTTCAGCTCTTCTAGAGGGGCTGCCCCCCTATCTCTCCCCCATGGAGCTCAATAAGGTTATAAGGCAAGAAAGAGTACGAACCAGTAAACGATTTTTGTAAGTGCTCATCTGCAGCTCCAACTTCTTGTTCTGCAGCGCGAGCTTCTGCAGCTCAATGTATTTGCCGTTATCATTCAAGAATCGCCTGGAAACAGAAAACCAAGGTATTTAAGAAGCCTTCACACACTTCTACTAGTCTTGTCTTCAACCTGTTACTAGGTATGGAATGCAAAATATAGGCATGTGTCAAATATTTTAAGAACATGCCTCCGACTACCTCCTTTAGGTATATTCAAGGATCACCAAATTTACAAGCTGGGCCGTAATTTATACACGAGCTTTAATAAAAGATCAACGCATAATGGCTACTGTACTACTTAAAGATTATTATCAACAAATCATAATACATTTTATTCATAACTAGCTTTTACCGAACTTCGTTCGCATAAATTTTGGACGATTCTATCGTACAACATTGAAATTCCTGATAATTAAATATTTTTTTTGGAAAAAAAGTAGCATAAAACATGTCCGTCTGAAGACTTTAAACTATCTCTATATAAAATTTTACCAAAATCGTTTAAGCAGTTTGGCGGTGATACGTCACAGACAGAGTTTCATTTTCATTACTGATGGTATGCCGTTAACCGTAAATATAATCGCAAACACTACGTGCTAAGCTTAACCAGTTGTGCAAAACACACATCTGCGACGTGACCCGAATAAATGTCATTTAATCCTTTGTATTATTCCTCATAAGTTTTTTGAACTCGCAATAAAATCTAAATGTTAGGTATAATGTAAACAATAATATTTTTGTCGCCATCTTGAAAACCGGTTCTTCTCAATCACGCATCAGATGATTACTTAGAATAATAATCAGCAAAGCAAGGACAAGAATCTATTCTGTATAAATAAATAAGAGGTAAGTTACCTATTTGTTTATTTAAATCAGGGTTTCTCAAACTTATTGATCCACTATTAGACCTGCAAGACTACGACGAAACCCTGAATAAAAATATTGCGAATAATATAAATCGTCGTAATAAATCGTCAGTAATGCTAAGCCCTCTATGACTCAATGGCGTACCCTCAGTGATACGCGTACCCCACTTTGAGAAACACTGATTTAAATGATTCTAGACTAGAATACAGATATTCTTCAAGAAATAAATTGAATTGAAATGGCACAGTGCCACGGCATAAGTTAAAGCGCTTATAAGGCAGAAAATTCTCGTGTCAACTTTATCTAAGCATACCTACATCTTTATCTGCAACCACCGTACGTCATAGAATTTATTCTGTTTTACCAGCAGATAAAGCGTAAAAAATATAAAAAAACTGCTTGAATATATTTATTGTAGATACTTAAATGGTATATTGTAAGTTTATATATTTTTTTTAGTAAGTATGTGTATAAATATAATAAAAAAATATCTCTTTATCTAACAAAGCACTACGATTCCCTTTTCAAATTACACAAAGATTATCTGGAAGAAATTGTTAACTAATAAATTAGTTCACCCATGTTCATGTTCTTGTATTGTGCAATAAAGAATTTTCTATTTATCTATCTATCAATCTATCATATCCTCGTAAGGCCCAGGGCTGCTAATCGTCCACTTGTCATTACGACACAAAAGTAGTTACTCCGGACCAACGCATGCAAGTGTCATCCCAACAGTTTTTCAGGTCCTTTGTGAAGGACCATTGGGCGTTAATGAGTATAAAGTTAGAAAATAGGCTGGGCCGGAATGGCCATGTTTGTTGAGTACCTTATAAAAAACTGTGGGCTTTTCGAGGATATTTAACTAGATTTGGTAAAAAAGTGCATGTAGGCTGAGTCTACCCGGATAAGACGGAAAAAGTGATAAAACTGCATTATCTCGAAAACCATCAAATTATAAAGAAACTGTCTGTAATTTATTTAGCTAGTATGATTATCTAACGAATTGTATAAAAATTAACTGTTTAGCTATTCATAGTTTTGATTAAAAACGAAACTAGTGTTTTTGAAGAGCCAACTTTGGAAAATAAATCTATCGAGAAAAGTTTCAACAATCGTGTTTCTGTCTGTAATTTATCTAGATTATATCCTTAAGTTATCTTTGTCATAAAAAAACAAAACTGTATGTTTTACGGTTATTGAGAAAAAACGATTCTGCATTTATCAAACACATTAATTACTCGCCTTAATCACTTTTACTATATAGCAGACGAAATCACACTAAGTAATATATTAAAATGTTTATTGTTTGGATATTTGTAAGTGATAATGATAATGGAATTTTAAACAGGATACTTGATATCCTGAAAAACAATTCTAAAAGGAAGTAATGAGACGTCATAGTTTGAAAAAATACGCGAATTCGCAGAATACCAATGGGTTTTTACCACACTCAAAAGTTAGGTGGGTACATTTGTTTTATTCAAACTATTTAGTGTTTTTTTATTTAAAAAAAATCGGCCAAGTGCGAGTCGGACTCGCGCACGAAGGGTTCCGTACCTTTATTTATGAAAAACAGCAAAAAAACACGTTTGTTGTATGGGCCTCACTTTAATATTTATTTTATTTATTTTACAGCCCTGTGACAGACAGACTGACAGCGAAGTCTTACTAATTGGGTACCGTTTTAACCCTAAAAAAATACCGGAATGTAGGTATTATCCTTCTGCCAATAATTTAGTAAATTTATTTGTTTGTTTGTACGTTTTTATATATGTATAACACGTTTTTATGTTGTGATGGGTTCCAACAATGATGACGGTCGTAATTTTAAGATGTCAGAGATTTTTAAAATAATCACTACATAGTATAAAGCAAAGTCGCTTTCCGCTCCCCGCGTCTGTATGTATGTATGTTTGCTTATATCTTTAAAACTACACAACGGATTTTGATGCGGTTTTTTTTAATAGATAGAGTGATTCAGGAGAAAGGTTTATATGTATAATAACATGCTACCCGTGCGAAGCCGGGGCGGGTCGCTAGTGTCAAATAAATATAACGAACAGTGTGGCTATTTTGTAAAACATGATATCATGTTATGATTATATACATTGTTTAATTTTAAAGCTCTATGTAAAACAGTAAGTAATTTACTAAGTAAGTAGCTTCAATTATTATCCTGGTAATAAAATTAATGTGGTTTATATAATAAATGTTTTTCTATTTTTTCTATATTTTTAATTAATATTAGTTTTCTTTTGATCGTCGATAATCGTCAAAAATCGATTTCTTGAATCTACGCGAACGAAGTGGCGGATAAAAGCTAGTAGGTAGGTTTATAATTATGATTATATTTGAAGTTAGTATAAAAACACATACCTGTAAGCCAAATCAAAAGCCTGTCCGATCGTCAATGTGATTTCCGACGCTAATTTCGTAGAAATGAACACAAAACACTCGTGTTTCTCCAAAACTGTTCCGTCGTGGCCGTTGACGCCATTGTTGACAGTGCTGCCACCTTTCGCAATGAAAGAGAAGTACTTTTTCGCGCCTTTATCGTCCGCGCAATAGGATATCCGGTGGAGTGGGAACTGGTACATTATGTTGTTCGATCTTGGCTCCTGAAATATAAAAAAACATGTTTTTAATTCAATAAAAAACGAGAAATTTTCGTCTATTAGTTATAGTAAGTACCTACTAAGTAAAATAAAAGGAGATATTTAAAATAAAGCCTCATTCACACGAAACCGTGTTACCGCGGGGGTTATTTTGTAAAAACGTTGCTATGTCTTCAGAGGCGGATTTGCAGTCCTAGCCGCTCTAGGCCCTGGGTCATGTGCCGCCCCTTTCTTAGCACTCATCATGTAGACTAGATACATAATTAATGAATTTATTTTATTGCCCACTTTTAACTGCCGAAAAAAAATAAAAACTGGCCAAGTGCGTGCCACGCGCAATGTAGGGTTTCGTAGTTTACACAGCTAACAACGTTACATCGGTAACTTTCTACAATACTTGGACTAATAAGTTTACTTCTAGTTTACGAGTAATCGTCGAGCAACTTAGAAAAATACATTTTCTTAGTTTGTCGATGATTACTCGTAAATTTGTAAATCCTACATAGCCGTGATAATTTTCCTTTTAAATTCGTTATAAACTAATCGTGGTATATAACTGGTAGGGGGGAGGGGGGTACACACTTGACTCTAACAAAATTTTGCACTTTAAAGTTTAATATTTCACAAACGGATCCTTTAATCGAAAAGTTGTTTTCACAAACCCATAATGATTTTAAAGACCTATCTAACGACACCCCACACCTTAGGGTATGCGAGAAAAAAAAATAACATCCCCATTCCCCACTTTAGGTGTAGGGGAGATACCCTAAATAAAATTGTTTTTCTAGATTTTATTCTACGACTTTGTTAACATTACTAATATGTATGCAAAATAATAGCTTTCTAGCACTGATAGTCTCTGAGCTAAGCTGCGGATGGACGGACGGACGGACATGGCGAAAATATAAAGGTTTCTTGTAGTCTACGAAACCCTAAAAAGTAGTTATTGTGACATAACTGTAATAGTTAGACATAATATGGTATCGCAGATTTTTTCGTAGATATTTATGTCCTATATCGGGAGGTTTTTTTTTGGTATTTTTTTCCCACATTGGGTTACATTATCAAAGTTTTCATACGAATCCCTAACGTTTTTGAAAATAACGTATACCTATGTTCATCAGAGATAATGTAGGATTCTAATGGTACTTAAAATATTTTTTCAAATCAGTCCAAAACATTTTTATTTAGGGTACCTCCCCTTCACCTAAAGTGGGGATGTTATTTTTTTTCTCGTGTACCCCCTGCTGTGGGGTATTGTTGGATAGATCTTTAAAAAGAATGGAGGGTTTGTTTAAACAACTTTTCGATTAAGAGATCCGTTTGTGAAATATTAAGCTTTAAAGTGTAAATTTTTGTTAGAGTCCCCCTCCCCCCTAGAAGCTAAACTATTGGGTTTGGGGGCGTAAAAAAATTTACGGTAGTAGTACAAATACTCAAGTTAAAAGCAAAACTATCACGGCTAAGTGGGCTTTACAAGTTTACAAGTAATCATCGACCAACTTAGAAAATTAAAATTTATGCAAATATCAAGTAATGTTAGAAATTTTGCAGAAATATCATCGACAATTACATATATAACGCCGTTAGGTGTGTAAATTATGAAACCCTACATTGAGCGTAGTCCGACACGCACTTGGCCGGTTTTTCATGTTAAAATATGCAATAGTAACGCAATAGTACTAACTAGGTCACATTATTCAGAGAGTGATTTAGAAGAATTATAATCATAAGTACGCGAGGCTTCAATATATTAAGATACTTTATATTTGAATTCTTTCTTGTTAATCTTGTTATCATCAGTGATTTTTTTTTTGGCACGATTTGCCGCCCCTAATATTTGGCCGCCCTAGGCCCGGGCCTACTGGGCCTTAGGGCAAATCCGCCACTGTATGTCTTTCAATGCCATGGCATAAGAATGCAATTAAGGCACATAGATTCTATAATAGTTACTATGAAATCGGTATACTCTAAAGTGTATGATGATATTTACGAAATAAGCTAGTGGTCTAGCAAGTGTAGATAAGCTATTTTTAGAGTCGTTTAAACATGATTCATATGAGATGTTTTTAACCTATCTTTAAAATGTAATTTAATTTAGGAGAAACCACTGTGTTCTCGTATCTTTGTATATAAGGAAGATTGTTGATAAATAAATATCTTATTTTATCATTCCATTTATTTATATATTTATTTGCATCATGTAAAATACATAGTAGGTATATGTCTTATGAATAGAGTGAGTAGTATTAGTACATGAGTCCTTTTAGGAAAAAGCAAAATAAAAATCAAAAATTATAATTATTATTTTCATGTATATAAAAAAATTAATAGTATCATTAACGTAATTTTATGGATTCATTGTAGAATCAATTTAATCATATTGTATTTATAAGTACCTATGTATGTATTTATTTTAATATTTGTTTATTTAATTGTGTATTTAGTAAGATAATTTTGTTATTTTTATAATTTGTTTTTCATAAATTCTTCTATTGAAAAAAAGCTTTATTATCAGGAGATTTGATACCTACATGCAAACTTTTTGCTGCAGAAAGCATTCGATCGCAAACTCAGCACCGCTTCTAAGAATAACTGGTTAATGGTTATAGCCGGTTTTTATAAAAGTTTTAAAAGAAAATAAAGGAAGTTCACGTTCCAGAAAGTGACAATAGAGAGCTAGTCAGTGACGCGTCACACTGACAGCGGGTGACCTTGCGCGCGTGCGCGTGACGGGAAAGCGCATTTGCTTGTACCTGCATAGTGCAGTTAGACTTGTTCTAAATAAATATCGGTGGACATTTTAAACGCCATCTAGAACCAAACCAAGCAAAGCTATATGAACCACATTGCTAGTAAGTAGAATACTTCACTACATAGTATAAAGCAAAGTCGCTTTCCGCTTCCCGCGTATGTATGTATGTTTGCTTATATCTTTAAAACTACACAACGGATTTTGATGCGGTTTTTTTTAATAAATAGAGTGATTCAAGAGGAAGGTTTATATGTATAATACATGCATAATATAGTAGAGAAACACTGATAATTTTAGAGGTTTCTAATGTGATGTCGTAAATAAAAACATTTTTTTGCGCTTATATTGCAAATGCTGGCTGAACCCCACGAGATATATCAAAATAATGTACTACAGTATTGTACACCTTAAAAACGTCTACAAAATAGTCAACGATGGTATTAGAAATGTCTTACGCACAGCGAAGCGGGCACGGGTCAGCTAGTTTATTATATTTTTAGGAAAACATCGAAAGGAAATCTGTCGGTATTCTTATAACCGGCGATGGGCTTGCAACCTGTCACGTATGAAATGCTAACTACAGCAAAATGTGGGCATGTGACTACCCCCACTTGACATCTTCAAAGGATCTAAGCGCCTGGAGATCTGAGAGGATGTCTACCGTACTTAGAGATTACAGTCGTAAATTTAGCTTTTTTTTAATAGAAAATCCATTGATGTTCGGCCGGGATTTAAACTCATGACCTTTATTTAGCAAGCCAAGGCACCTAGGTACTCTGACACAGATAGTTAGTAGACTAGCAAAGTCATAAATAGCATTAAATCCCTACTCATTATACTCATGTCAACATAGATATGTTTAAACATAGGAAATAGGTTTTCTGAATTACTAACTTAACCGGCACTTATATTAAAAACTAACTATTACGTGCGACTTCGTCCTCGTAAATTCTGAGTGAATGAATGAAGAAAGATTGACAAAACAGGTCTAAAAGGCGAGTGTGAATGGGAACGATGGAAGAGGAAGACATCTGCGTATTTTCCTGGATCAAATTGGACAGACAAGTCGGACTCGCGCACGAAGGGTACCATCACTACATAGTATAAAGCAAAGTCGCTTTCCGCTTCCCGCGTCGTATGTAATATGTATGTATGTATGTATGTTTGCTTATATCTTTAAAACTACACAACGGATTTTGATGCGGTTTTTTTTAATAAATAGAGTGATTCAAGAGGAAGGTTTATATGTATAATACATGCATAATATAGTAGAGAAACACTGATAATTTTAGAGGTTTCTAATGTGATGTCGTAAATAAACACATTTTTTTGCGCTTACATTGCAAATGCTGGCTGAACCCCACGAGATATATCAAAATAATGTACTACAGTATTGTACACCTTAAAAACGTCTACAAAATAGTCAACGATGGTATTAGAAATGTCTTACGCACAGCGAAGCGGGCACGGGTCAGCTAGTTATCTATAATATAAGGCAAAAAAATCACGTTTGTTGTATGGGAGCCCCACTTTAATATTTATTTTATTCTGTTTTTAGTTTGTTGTTATAGCGGCAACAGAAATACATAATCTGTGGAAAAATTCAACTGTCTAGCTATCAGGGTTCATGAGAAACAGCCTTGTGACAGACAGACGGACAGCGAAGTCTTAGTAATAGGGTTCCGTTTTTACCCTTTGGGTACGGAACCCTAAAAAGACCAGGTCAAGAGTACTCTAAACCGACGAGCATGCATGAGGAATGTGATGAGAGTGAATGAAGTAAAAGAAGTATGTCAGGATCGTAGCAAGTGGAAAGCCGTGGTCTCTGCCTACCTCTTTGGGAAACAGGCGTAATTTTATGTATGTAAATTCGAAGTGTATTTACTGATTCGATTCAAATTTATCGTAAAACAGAAATTACTGAAAATCTATAGAAAGTTTTGGGCAAAAAATAGCATTCTACGTCCCAAGACGTCTATATTAAATTTCATCACAATCAGCCTAACTATAACGTCACAGACAGACAGAGTTACTTTCGCATTATAAATTAGTACTATAGATTTTGTAAAAACCTATGCCAGTCGACTTGCGCCAGTCACTCGCTCATTAGCGGTTTAATTCACATTATTATGCAATAATAACTTCCTGTCATGCGAATTTGTGATTTTACTGGTAATGTTTGGAAACGCCCTTAGATTAGAAGGAACAAAAAAACAACCTCTTTATATCACGTCTCTATGTAGGAAAAATAAGTATAATAAAAAAAGGTTTTAAATTAATTCTATCAGTTATCTGGTTCCCTAGTACAAGTTTTGCTAAGTTTGGGGCAAGATGGCGCTGTGTGTAAAGTCCACCAATATTTATTTATTTATTGGTGGCAATTCTGTCGTTTCCATAATCCGACTTAAATTTCGTCAAATATGATCGCTATTCCCTTTACGCTAAAGTCCATATTAGCGGAACCTCAAGATGACAGATTGAGTTCAACCAATTTAGATAGGTATTCGAATTTCAAAGTTCAAATACTTTATTTCTTTATTTATTTTAGTTCTAAGCACATGCATGACTATTATACCTCTGTAGGTCTAAACAAAAAGTCACTATCCCATTAAATTAACATAAATATATTGTTGATTATATATTTTTTTGTGAAATTACAGATTCTACTAACCTTGTAAGGCCCAGGGAATTAATAAGCAGGGAATTAAGAAGGAATCGTTATGTAGTAATTTCAATGATTCTCTACGACAGACAATATTTATTTTCTTTTATCTATGGCGTCAGATATTTTTTTTATTTATATTTTTGTTTGGTAAGTAATAATGCTTCGCGCTCGACTTGGCGGGGGCACTGCCGTGCCCCCAAATTTAAACAATAATTATTTTCATCTATATTCTATTCTATACCTACCCAAACCTGTCTACAGATAATTTTTTGTGATATTTACATATTCTATTTTTGTTTCATATGTAATAATTATATTCAAATAATATAGTAAAAACCCATTCTTTTGTCACAGTAAAAGTGAAATCATAAATAGAAAACATCGTGCGTGAGCTCCATAATATATTATCTGTTATATCATAGACAAGAGTTTAGGTAACTGAGGATTATGTGCGGCCGGATGTAGGACGAAAGCGTGCTAATTTTCACATATTTTAACAATAAAACGGTCAGTTGTTGGTCTTTTTGGTCATCTCTTGGGTACCTATGATAAATAAATAAATAAAGCCATTTTGATTGTGTTTTTCTTAACATTTGCTTGATTTTATTTTATTTGATGGTTTCGATTTTATAGTGTTACTTAATTAATATTATTAGTTATAATGATAATTCTAAAGCACCATTCAAATCAGTTGTCTGTGGTACAAAATAAGCGCGAAAAGAATATCTTACTTCAGTGTTATGTTTAGCAAATATGCTTAGTCTTTCGTATTTTTTTATGAAGCCAAATCAGGTTTTTTTTTATACGACTTATAATACCTACAGCAACAGTTATTTTTTTCTGACTACTGTGTCTACTGTGACATTCTGCCAATAAAATGGCTACGATGCATTAATGTTGTCAGTACGACACTGACAACTTACATGAAGTTGTCAGTGTCATGAAACCTTTTTAGGTAGAATGTTACCTGAATAGCAACGCCGTCCACAGATATGGTAATTTCGACCTTCTTGCATTTGGCGCCATCTTTCGCCTCTGATTTCTTCAGCTGCTGCGAAAATTGGAGCTTCTTGATGGCGTCTTTGACTACTTCGATGCCTTTAGGTTGCTCAACTTGTGTGCAGCCGAGGAACTGGAAATAAAAAGAAACTTATATAGAATAACTAGCAGACGCGCGCGTTGCTGTGTCAACAGATATCGCCATTTTGGAGTTAACAAATAATTGTGACTGTCAGATAATAAACAAATAATTTGCAATAAAATAATATTGCGACTATAAATTGAAATGTAAGCTATCCTATCATTCAAGTTGGATCGAACTGCACAGTGCACACGGTGTGCAAAGTTTGAATAAATTCGGTTAAGTAGTTTAGCAGTCTATCGCGGACAAACAACAATTTATACAATTTATTAAGAAGAAAGAAGAGAAGAAAGAAAATGACAATACTCTATTTACAACCTAGGTATGCGGAAGATCGATTGTAATTTACACAATTTTAGTCAGTTTGTGAAAACAACAGAATTGTGGAAACTCCCACACAAATCACGTGTATTTTTAGTACTTACAATGAAACAATTTTTTTTTAGATTATTGTTACCTATACTTAGAGTTATTTAATACTCTAAGTATAGGTATTTAATACTAAGTCTTTTTGCCGCTTTTAAGAGAGAAATCGCGCGTTTGCCGAAAAAATTTAATACAAATATCTTACTACACCCCCCCCCCCCCCTCGTGATGTTTCGTGATTTTTGCCGAACCCCATCCCCCCCCCTTCCGAGTTTCACGTGATTTGGACGGCCCTTAGGTACACTTCGTAGGTTTTAATTTGGTTTGAAACTTGGTTAACTTTAGTTGAAAACCACTATCAATGCCCATAAATTTTGAAGGTTTCTCTCGATTTCCCTGGGATCCCATCATCAGATGCCGACTTGGTGGTAATGGGACCACCTCGGAAGTACAGGCTTTCAAATTAAAAAAAAATATTTGTAAATCCGTCCACAAACGCCGGAATATTCGCGTAACATACAGATAAAAAAAAACATACAGTATATAGGCGAATTGATAACCTCCTCCTTTTTGTAGGAGATAAAATAGCCAGACTCGCATATCAATCCGTGATAAATGCGTTTAACAATACACAATGGCTAATTAAACACTATAATCGTTTTAAACAAACAGAAAGGGTCAAGGGGGGTGTCGTGAGAATTTGCAAGCTGCATTAGCAGGCTAAATCACTACATAGTATAAAGCAAAGTCGCTTTCCGCTTCCCGCGTCTGTATGTATGTATGTATGTTTGATTATATCTTTAAAACTACACAACGGATTTTGATGCGGTTTTTTTTAATAGAGTGATTCAGGAGGAAGGTTTATATGTATAATAACATGCTACCCGTGCGAAGCCGGGGCGGGTCGCTAGTCTATAATATAAAAATGAATCGCCGAAATGTATGTACGCGCATAACTTCCAAACGACTGCACCAAATTGGATGATTATTTTTTTTATATGTTTCATAATATCAGGACAAGGTTTGTATGAAAGAAAATTTCGGAAAATCCATCGTAAAATTGAAAAATTCGGGAAAAACTAAAAGTGCTTTTTGTACGGGACTATTGAAATTTGACAGGTCTGTCGGGACAGCTAGTCTAGTGCAAATCTCGAGAGCAGCTGAACCGATTTCGCTAATTCTTTTTTTGTTGTATTCGTTATTATCAGGAGAAGGTTCTTATGGAAAAAAAATGAATTTGACAGGACAATGTAGTTAAGGCGAGTAATAAATGTTTTTGATGAATGCAGAATCGTTTTTTCTCAATAACCGCAAAACATACAAATTTGTTTTTCATGACAAAGATAACTTATGGATATAATCTAGATAATTAAAGACAGAAACACGATTGGTGAAACTTTTCTCGATAGATTTATTTTCCAAAGTTGGCTTTTCAAAAACACTAGTTTCGTTGTTATTCAAAGCTATAAATGGCTAAACAGTTCATTTTTATATAATTCGTTAGATAATCTTACTAGCTAAGAAAATTACAGACAGTTTCTTTTTAAATTTGATGGTTTTTAAGATAATGCAGTTTTATCACTTTTTCCGTTTTATCCGGGTAGACTCAGCCCATACAAAACGTCAAATTTTTTTATATCACCTTAATTATATAAATAGCTATACCCAGATGAAGATGAGAAATTTGGTTATCATCACTTATCCTTAGTTATAACCTAGACTCTACCTTGACTCAAACTCTTTCGAGGCCCCTCGATCTTTCCTTCGAAAAGTACCTTATGTTTGGTATCTTAAATCGATATTTTGGAGGTTTCTCAATTACATCATTACTTCATCAATCCGAGGAGAATTTCATCAAACAAAACACACTTGCGTCGATCAGAAGTTGTCGAGGAATGTCAAGGTACATCTCAAGTTACCTTGAGTTGACAGTTCTGTTGACAGAGGAATCCTCGACTAGAGGTAAACTCGGGGTAATTTTATCAACTAAAACTACTAAGAATTTATGGGGATTAGAGTGCGTTGGAGAATGATAGCGCTCTGAAAAACAGTTAAAATAAAAAACCGGCCAAGTGCGAGTCGGACTCGCGCACGAAGGGTTCCGTACTATTATCAAAACGGCATAAAAATCACGTTTGTTGTATAGTAGCCCCACTTAAATATTTGTTTTATTCTGTTTTTATTTGTTGTTACAGCGACAACAGAAATACATAATCTGTGAAAATTTTGACTGTCTAGATATCACGGTTCATGAGATACAGCCCTGTGACTGACAGACGAACGGACAGACGGACAGACAGACAGACAGACAGACAGATAGACAGACGGACAGCGAAGTCTGTCACGAACGAAACGACACGAAATATGTTTGATATTTCGTGACCGCGCCCGCCACCGCGCCCGCGAGTCAACGTGAATAAGCACTTAGTAATAGGGTTCCGATTTAACCCTTTGGGTACGAAACCCTAAAAACTAGAGACAAAGATAAAATTCATTACTTTGCTTATTTATCTAGACGTGCTCAATCATTTCCATATTGTATTTACTCGTTTTAAAATAACTACTGTAGCGTTGATAAGGAGTACTTCCATTCATTAAGATAATAATGAAGCATGTTTATGTATTTTAATTGGTATTAATTAACCACTTCTCTGTATTTAGTTTGTTCCTCATCGTAACATACTTGTTTCTTAAAAAAAAAAAGTAAGTAGATTCTAAAAAACCGGCCAAGTGCGAGTCGGACTCGCGCACGGAGGGTTCCGTACCATCACTACATAGTATAAAGCAAAGTCGCTTCCCGCGTCTGTATGTTATGTATGTATGCTTATATCTTTAAAACTACACAACGGATTTTGATGCGGTTTTTTTTAATAGTATAATAGAGTGATTCAGGAGGAAGGTTTATATGTATAATAACATGCATAATATATTAGAGAACCACTGATAATTTTAAGATTTCTAATATGAAGTCGTAAATAAACACATTTTTTGCGTTTACATTGCAAACGCTGGCTGAACTCTACGAGATAGATCAAAATAATATACTAATTATTGTATACCTTAAAAAGGTCTACAAAAAAGTCCGCGATGGTATATGTTTATCTCTTAGGGATAACCCACAATAATCAATTTCTATTTTTTACAATTTAACGCGACTTTTTTTTTAAATTTTAAATGCTGTGAACGAGTATACAAAGACATTCTGTAATATATTTTGGTATCAGCTTTGCACCCGTGCGAAGCCGGGGCGGGTCGCTAGTTATTTATAAAAACGGCAAAAAAATCTTGTTTGTTGTATGGGAGTTGTATGTTTGTTGTATAGCGGCATCAGAAATACATCATCTGTGAAAATTTCAACTGTTTAGCTATCACGGTTCTTGAGATACAGCCCTGTGACAGACAGACGGACAGACAGACGGACAGCGAAGTCTTAGTAATAGGGTCCCGTTTTTACCCTTTAGGTACGGAACCATAAAAATGAAGTAGGATCACATCTGTAATCCCCAAGTACGGTAAACATACTCTCAGATCTCAAGGTGCTTAGATCCATGGAAATATCTAGAGGGAGTCAGAGGCACGTCCAAACATTATGTTTGGCACAATATCCAAATTTTGTAGTTAGCATTACATAGCTAGGTTGCAAGCCCATCGCCGCTTATATCAATACTAACTCTCGATGTTTTATTTAATTGTTGAAAATTTTCGAACATGGATTATTCTATTTGAAAAATGTATGTCTTAGAATACTTAAGGCGCTCCCAGTCGACGATTGTTTTTGTTCGAAACTAAAAAATAAATACTTGTGAACAAGCCACATCTCCTATTTTATAATGTATAGTATATGTGAATAAAGATGTACCCATCTTTAATCACTTCGATAAATAATCCTACCGACCGCTGCAATGACGACAAACACACGTTGGAGCGTGGTCCGCCTTAGCTTTTCGGATAAATTAAAGATATAAATTATGTATAATTACTTATCAAAAATCTATTCTAATAGAAATGTAGATCTACATATTACCTATCTTTAACCATAAATCACAAGTTGATTTTAATAGTAGGTATCAAAATATTTCGATCATAAATTCTAAAACGTAGTATTTTGAAATAATATCTTTATCGTGATAAGTTTCTGCTATTATGTTTTCAGCTTAATAGAAATCTAGGTAGGAACCTGAAGTAATATACTTATAAAAATAGGAGATGTGGCTTGTTCAGAAGTATTTCTTTTTTCGTTTCGAAAAAGAGCAATCAGCGACTGGGAGCCTCTTAAAGCCGAAGCCCTGGTATATAATATGGAGCCGAAGCCCTGGTATATAATATGGGCTACTTTTTATCGTAAAACGCGAGCATTCCTGCGTTATGAAGCCAGTCTATAAGGGTAGACTTATATTAGACCTGGTCGTGTCCCCGGGCCGTGTCCAGGCCGGACCGGAGCCTTTAGTTAGTAAACGGGCCCGGGTGGGACACGGATCAGGCACTGTCTAATATAAATTGCTTCATACGAAATGTGTGTAACGTTTCAAAACCGTGCCCCGTCCGGGCCACGTACACGGTACACCCCGGGCACGGCCGGGTTTAATATAAATCCAGCTTTGTGACCGAATTTTAAAATGCGAGTGACCAGAGACAAAAAAAGATAATTAAATACACATTTTGCTGCGGTAACGTTTTTCTGGCAAAATATTATCGAAATAATGGAAGTCAAAAACTAACTAGTAGGTTTGGGTAGCTTATATTTGTGTGTGCTTATGAGCCAACAATTTAAATCGGTGTGTTCAAAGACTCCAGAGATTTTCTGGATTTGGTTAACTATGGCAAAACTTCAGTCATTTTACAAGAGTTTCAGAACCTGGACCCAGCCCAGGGGGGGTCATGACATCCATGACTCCCTCCTGGATCCACCCTTGGTGCAATGCTTATCAATTTATTATTATTCATGACCAAGGTCTATTGAGCAGTTTAACAAAAGACCCTGGTGGAAACATACAGTTATTTATAGAATTATCAGTGCACGTGTGCGTCTGGCGGGGAAATGGCCGGCAGGGGCGTTGCCGTACGTCACGCCAGAACTGCAATGTTTTGATTGAGCTGTCATTACTGTAAAAACTAACAGATAGTGCTCAGATTTATATGACTTTTGCCCGGTTCCTGTAAGTATGCAGTCAAAGTCGTAAGGTTTTTATTTTAAAACAAGCTGACCCCGCGAACTTTGTATCGCAATTGACAAATGTTGTTTGAAGTTCCAGTTCCCGTTCCCGTTACCGTATTATCAAACCTAATAAAGCTCAAATTGACTCTACGTTTTAGTTAGAAAACTTTTGTATGGGAAAAAGAAAAGTGCTGTTTTTAGGATTTTCCCGGCAATTATTCGAATTTTTCTCACCTTTTAAACCTTCCCTAGACCTCCACGAATATTTCAAGACCAAGATAAGATAAATCCGTTCAGCCGTTCTCGAGTTTTAGCGAGACTAACGAACAGCAATTGATTTTTATATATATAGATAGATAGATAACAAAGATTACTTTGAATCGTAGGTAGCTACGCCTGTTTCTGGCGACCAAGCCTAGAAGAATCAGACTACAAACACGGTCTATCATTTTTTACAATGATCCTTTCCATAATGCTATGTAGAGCTCCAGTGTGATGCCGATCGAACAAGGTGAAGACTCAAACAAGAATAATAATAAAAAGTACTACTCAACTATCCTAATAATATTATAAATACGAAAGTTTGTGATAAGGCTGCTATGTTTGTTCCATAATCAAAAATAAACGACAAAACGGATTAAGATGACATTTGCTGTAGTATGTAGATAAAAAATCAGAATAAATAAAGGGGGAACTTATAATCCGAAAAACAACAACTAAATGATAAAAAAACGCAAAAAGGATGATTTTGGTACAGATGGCGTTAGTGCAACAAATCTGACATCACAGACTAAAAACATTTAGTCGTCATAGCAACGTGGTTTTGACTAATGAATGATATGCATTCTACCAAAAAACGTAATTTATTTTATCAGTACAAAGTTTGTAGGGAAAAAATTGGAAACTGCCTAAAATTGCTTTTTCCTGTGATTTTTACAAAAAAAAATTGACAGAACAACGTTTGTCACGGGTCGGCTAGTCTATATCTATACTAATATTATAAAGAGGAAAGATTTGATTGTTTGTTTGTTTGCATCGAATAGGCTCCGAAACTACTGGACCGATTTGAAAAAAAATTTCACCATTAGAATCCTACATTATCCCTGATGAACATAGGCTATAGATTAATTTATATAATGTTAGGGATCCGTATGAAAACTTCGATAATGTAACCCAACGTATGAAAAAAAAACCAAAAAAATCCTTTAATTTTTTACGCTGCGGAAATTATTGACAATAGAGCAAAGTGATGTACAACAGTTTTATAGATAACATCAATATCTACAAAAAAGTCCATAATACCATTTGTCTAACTATTAGGGATCCGTATGAAAACTTCGATAATGTAAACAAAGTGTAAAAAAAATACCCATAAAATCATTATTACACCCGTGCGACGCCGGGGCGGACTGCTAGTATATAATAGTTAAAAACGTACCTTAACAAGATAAGCGACATGTCCTTTGACTAGCGCGTCAGGCGCGTGGATCCAGTTACGACCATTCGGTGCTCCGTTCGCTTTGTTCTTCTTTTCCCAGAATATGAGGTTGGACATCCTGAAACAAGGAAACTTACTGTTAAACTCCATCACAGCTTTATTTGTTACAAGCTGACCCCGCGAACTTCGTATCCCTTTAGAATTAACAAATGTTGTCTTCCGTTCACGTTACAATTCCCGTTCAATAGTTTTTGTAGCGCACACGAAGAAAGCAAAATGTTTAGCAATTTTTTACACCTTGCTTCAAACTATCGTCATTCTTATAAAGAATTTATTATTTTACCAAAATAAAAAATAGCCTATGTTACTCAGGGATAAAGTAGCTTGGTAATGGTGAAAGAATTTTTGAAATCGGTTCAGTAGTTTTTGAGTTTATCCATTACAAACATACAAAAAATCAAAAAAACAAAAAATCAAAACTTTTCTCTTTATAATATTAGTATAGACTATGAAAAACCGGCCAATTGCGAGTCGGACTCGCGCACGAAGAGTTCCATACCATTATCAATAAAAAACGGCAAAAAAATCACGTCTGTTGTATGGGAGCCCCACTTGAAAGTTTATTTTATTCTGTTTTTAGTATTTGTTGTTATATCGGTAACAGAAATACATCATCTGTCTGGCTATCACGGTTCATTAGATACAGCCTTGTAATATACAGACGGACAGCGAAACACGAAAACCCTTCGTACGCGAGTCCGACTCGCACTTGGCCGGTTTTATCTTAGAAATATACAGATTTCAAATTCTAGTAATTTTTATTAATTACGTAAATTCATAGAAGAAATCGTGATTCATGCGATTATTATGTGTTTCCTTGTACGGTAGTTAGGTATGTAGACAAAAAATAAATATCGCTTCAACAATGATAGGCAATAAAACATTTCCACAACATCTACGTGCCATTTTTAGGGTTCCGTACTCAAAGGGTAAAATCGGAACCCTATTACTAAGACTTCGCTGTCCGTCTGTCTGTCTCTGTCTGTCCGTCCGTCCGTCCGTCTGTCTGTCACAGGGCTGTATCTCATGAACCGTGATAGCTAGACAGTTGAAATTTTCACAGATTATGTATTTCGGTTGCTGCTATAACAACAAATACAGAAAAATAAAAACAGAATAAAATAAATATTTAAGGGGGGCTCCCATACAACAAACGTGATTTTTTTGCCGTTTTTATAGATAATGGTACGGAACCCTTCGTGCGCAAGTCCGACTCGCACTTGGCCGGTTTTATATGTTTACTTGCGTGTAATATGATATATATTTTGCAGAAACAATGTAAGTGCATACCTAATCATTTTAATTAGGTGTCGACTAGTGGCAATTCTGTTTTCTCTGTAGTCTCTATTTAAGTTTGATGGTTTTTTAAAAACCAAACATTTCACATATATTAGCTTAGATATATTCAGTACTTTTTGTGTTGATATATATATTATTTTTTCTGTGTATCAATAGTTAGCCAGGGGAATTAAAACGTTCACTAATTTTTGAACCGACGAACATCTGTCGCGATTACAAAGGGGTATGCTGAAAATCAGCGCTGCACAGGCAATTTTGTCTGTCAGCATTTTTGCTGAGCATACTCCTATTGCCTAACTAGATAAATGTATTTTATTATGTATGTATATTGTGTGTAATAGTAGTAAGGTAAGGCAATAAAATTACTTTCATTTCATTTCATTTTCTCAACAAACTGTATAAAAACTTAATATAATATGATTATTCTTATTCTGTTCAAGCTAAAGCCTAAATTCGCGTAAACATTAGATCAACAGTCTTAATATGTTTTTTTTTTAATTTTTATACTTTATTACAACATTAATTTACAAGTTGACTCTAAATCACTTTACGAAAATCGTATATTTTCTCAAAACTATCCCAATTATGATATTTACACCAGCAGTCTTATTGTCAAACTGTCAAAACTCCATTGTCTATTGACAGCTACTTAATTATATTTTTTAACAAGCTGACCCCGCGAACTTCGTGTCGCTTTAGAATTAATAAATGTTGTCATAAGTTCCAGTTCCCGTTACCGTATTATCAAACCTAACAAAGCTCAAATTGACTCTACGTTTTAGTTAGAAAACTATTGTATGGGAAAAAGAAAAGGGCTGTATTTAGGGTTTTTCCGGCAGTTATTCGAATTTTTCTCACCTTTTAAACCTTCCCTAGCACGAACCTCCACGAACATTTCAAGACCAAGATAAGATAAATCCGTTCAGCCGTTCTCGAGTTTTAGCGAGACTAACGAACAGCAATTGATTTTTATATATATAGATTCATTATTAAGATTTAGGGACCTATTTTCATAAAATATACCATTATTAAAGTTTTTGGATTCAATTTTACTATTATCTAGGTCCAGCTGGGGTAACTCTATATTTCATTTTATTATTATGGTACCTACTTGTTTAATATCTATATTTGTCTTGAACCTTCACCTTGTTCGATCGGCACCACAATGGAGCTCTACATAGCATTAAGGAAAGTATCATTGAAAAAAATTATAGGCCCCAAGTCGTGTTTGTTGCCCGATTCTTCTAGGCTTGGTCGCGAGGAATCGGCGTAGCTTCACCTAGCTCCTAACACGTTTCAAAGTGATCATTGTGATTTTATTGAAATTAATGCCATTTGAATTTAAATGTGAATTTGAACTGGTAGATAATGAAATTAAATAGGATCACGACTGTAATCCCAAAGTCCGGTAGACATCCACTCTGATTTTTGAAGACGTCTAAGAGGTGAGTCAGGGGAACTAAACATTACATTTGGCACATGCCCACATTTTGCAGTAGTTAGCATTCCACACGTGACAGGTTGCAAGCCCGTCGTCGCAATACTGGTGATACCTTCATTGTTGTGGCTTTATTGCAATAAAATGGGTACAAGAAACCTACTGTTAAATTATTCCACGTGTACATCATTGCAGTTTATGACGCTTTTCCTTGTAATAAAAAAACAATTGACATAAATAAGCTGCGGTTATGCTGGGGTAGTTGACTTGGCGTACTTATTATTAGTAATCACATAATCATTGTCTCTGGGTTCTGCCCAATAATATTTGTATATTATTGGGCAGAACCCAGAGGGCCAAAATAAGTCATCCGATGTTGTTTGGCTCTCATTTATTTTCTAAATGAAATACTTCGATTCTGTTTTTTGATTATGTTTATTTGAACCTTTAGAATTTTATTGGACAAGTCGAGAAGATGATATCCTTGTAATAACTTACTGTAGTTTAATGTTACTATCTTTCTATAATGTTAAAAATATTTTAATAGTTTTTCTGCTATTCTGCTGATCCAACAATACCAAAATCATGAAAATCGGTCCAGCGTGTAACTAACAAGACTTTGTTTTATAATATAACTAGTAGACCCGCGACAGACGTTGTCCTGTCCAAACTTTGATAATCGCATAGTAACGCACGATGTCAACACTGATGTCAGAGTTTTTGCCCACTAGCGCTATCAATATCTCAATCATTCCTTATGCGTTTTTCGTATTTTAAAGTCTATATTTTATTCGGATATTATATCTACATCTACAGCAAATTTTGTCTTAATCAGTTTTGTCGTTTAGGCCTGATTGAGGCACACACATACAAACGAACTCACAAACTTTCGCATTTATAATATTAGTTGGATAATAAAGAGAAGAAGATAAGTCGAGTTGTCGCATGAAATTTCAATTTTTCACTACTTTATTTCCAGTGTCATGACAAAAAAAGTGCAACTAAATGGATTAAGTTAGCACAATTTCCAATAATGTCAAAGCGTGACTTCAACATCATTATTAATATTTCCATGATCAATTAACTGATCATTATACATTTATCAATACATCGATCACGATATTCGAAGGACGATGTGTAGCACGCACGTATTTACCTATTTACATATATGATTGGCCTCACAGCTCAGTTGGTAGTAGTTCTGCCTTCTGCGCTGTAGGATGTGCGTTCGATTCCCACACAGAAAAAACTTTTGTGTGAACATAGATTTTTGTTTTGCGTCTGGATGTTACAATGTACTAGCCGACCCGTGACAGACGTTGTCCTGTCAAATTTCAATAACCGAATAGAAAAGACTGAATGTTTTTAGTCTGTGATGTCAGATTTGTTGCACGCCAGAGCCATCTATACAGAAATCATCTCTTTTGCGTTTTTTCATAATTTTAGGGTTGTTTTTCATATTTTAAAGTAGTCTATGTTTTATTCGGGCATTATATCTACATCTACAGCAAATTTCAACTTAATCCGTTTTGTCGTTTAGGCCTGATCGAGGAACAAACATACATACAAACTCACAAACATTCGCGTTTATAATATTATTAGGATAGGATATATTTAAAAAAAAATGTTTAACTATACCTAAGTATTCTACAGTTATCTGGTTTTTATAGTACAAGCTTTGCTTAGTATAGAGCTAGATGGACACTTACGGTTACGGTACTAACAAGTTGCATAGGTAGATATTTTTACCACGCATTTGTGCTAATTACATATATAAATAATTGTTTTGTTTTAAATTGTTGTTTTTAGGGTTCCGTACCCAAAGGGTAAAAACGGGACCCTATTTCTAAGACTTCGCTGTCCGTCTGTCTCATGAACCTTGATAGCTAGACAGTTTAAATTTTCACAGATGATGTATTTCTGTTGCCGCTATAACAACAAATACTGAAAACAGAATAAAATAAATATTAAACTGGGGCTCCCATACAATAAACGCGATTTTTTATAGATAAATGGTACGGAACACTTCGTGCGTGAGTCCGACTCGCACTTGGCCGCTTTTTATAACTATGTATTGATTTTTACACGGATCTTTATCACTTTAATTTATTTTCCGATGCTTACTTACAAATTAAAATAACCAAGTATACTAGGTACATATTTTTTAAATTGTTAATCTCTTGTTTATGGTCAAACAAGCTGACCCCGCGAACTTAGTATCGCTTTAGAATTAACAAATGTTGTCTTCCGTTCCCGTTCCCATTCCCGTTCCCGTTACAATTCCCGTTCAATAGTTTTTGTAGCGCACACGAAGAAAGCAAAATTTTTTGCAATTTTTTACACCTTGCTTCAAACTATCGTCATTCTTATAAAGAATTTATTACTTTTTCAAAATAAAATAAAGCCTATGTTACTCAGGGATAATGTAGCTTGGTAATGGTGAAAGAATTTTTGAAATCGGTTCAGTAGTTTTTGAGTTTATCTATTACAAACATACAAAAAAACAAAAAATCAAAACTTTTCTCTTTATAATATTAGTATAGATGAGTCACTATTTCTTAGAAAATCCTTTACAAAACCTCGCGTCATTGTAATAAAAAACAGTATTTTGTCAACGCTTTTTTATCTCTACATTCAGTTGATCAATTCGAAAGGTCAGTTCGCAGCCTTGACTTCTCCGATCGAATGAATACAAATATTTGCATTGCGTGTTGACTTGTTGGTAATGTTTTATTTACTAACAATGATAACCTTGATTTGATCCCGCATTTCCGTATCAATTGACGGACTTTGAGGACGTGTTTGATTTTCGAAGTAATAGATATTATTCGAGTGATAACTATATAATGAAATAAATAAATAAGAAACACTAGAACTTATCAAAAATATTAAAAGGGACTTAAGAACAGATAAGACAAGTTTTCCTTCACTGTTTTGAACACGTGTTTTTGATGCGAATATAATTTTTTCGAACAGAAACATCGATTGATGCACGCCGGGATTCGAACCCACGATCTTAGATTGAAAGTCGAGGTACCCCACTCGGTCAACACGGCGAAGAAACACGCGAGGAAACCAGTTAGTGTTCTTATAAGCGGCGATGGGCTTGCAACCTGTCACGTATGGAATGTAGGCTACTGCAAAATGTAGGCATGTGTCAAATATCATGTTTGGACGTGCATTTGACTACCCCCACTAGACATCTTCAAATGATCTAAGCATTTGGAGATCTGAGAGGATGTCTACTGTACTTGGGGATTACAGTCGTGATCCTATTTTTTTTTTATAAGATAAGTGACTAATTTTATAATATGGAACTTTATAACTTTAAAATACTAGTCAAGTGGAATTGATTTAGCTTATGTTTTACAATCGGCCCTCTTGCCTGACGTCAACCCTCTTTTATAAGTGTATTTAAGTAGGTACTATAAAAACCATTTCGTACACAAGTGCTATATATACATTTAAAGTACTTAACTACATAAACACAAGTCATGTTTTCGTGTCGTATCTAGTAACATCTTAGTTTTATATTGCGTCACACTAATTAAATAAGTAAATGCAATAAATTATATGTACTTACCTGCTAAATATCACGTGATTGTACCTACCTAGACCTACATACATACATCTTTCGAAATAATTTAGGCCAGCACAATTTATACAAATGAATTGCAGACATTGCAGTTCGTTAGTCTCGCTAAAACTCAAAAACGGCTTGAAAGATTTGTTTTTAGGGTAAAAACGGCCCTATTACTTAGACTTGCTAATAACAAATACTAAAAACAGAATAAAATAAATATTTAAGTGGAGCTGTTATACAACAAACGTGATTTGTTTGCCGTTTTTCTATAGATAATGGTAAGGAACCCTTCGTGCACGAGTTTTTTTGTTTTGTTTGCTTTAATACATGGATGTTTTAAAAATAATAGGAAAAAATGGGATAAGTAGCCTGGGAATCGTAAAAATCGGGAAAAACTGAAAGTGCTTTTTCTATGGGATTATTTTAATTTAACAGGACAGCGTCTGTCGGGACAGCTAGTTTTTATAACATACATTATTTACGGAATTGGCAAAGATTTTTAGAATGAGACAATATTGAAACGAAATTTAATATTTAATTCTATTCTTACGCCGCTCTTGCCCCAACTGACCTTAAATATCCAATCACTACATAGTATAAAGCAAAGTCGCTTTCCGCTTCCCGCTTCCCGCGTCTGTATGTATGTTTGCTTATATCTTTAAAACTACACAACGGATTTTGATGCGGTTTTTTTTAATAGATAGAGTGATTCAGGAAGAAGGTTTATATGTATAATAACATGCTACCCGTGCGAAGCCGGGGCGGGTCGCAAGTTATTCCATAAAATAATAATGTTTAGAATTTTATATTAATTTACTAGATTTGTATTAAAATAAATAATAACAAGTATAGACTTTTACATGGGTATTTATCACGTAATTACCTTCAATTTAGTTTCCCGACGTTTCGACTATGTTACAATAGCCATTGCCGCGGGCAGAATGAAATCTGTTGTTACGTCTACTGATCACGTTTGAAAAAGGAATGAATATCGATAAAATAATAGTTGCCCCATTTGCTTCAATTCTACGCTGTTATGATCTACCTACCCTCATTGTTTTTTATTCTCTGCCTACCCCGTATAAACATTGACGCAAGATTGTCACTATGCAGAGTATAGTAGAGTGTAGTAGGTACCCATGTAAAAACTCTCACAAACATTTTCGACCCAACACAGATTCTAATCTTTATAAACTCTACTAAACTATACTCTAACAAAATTGAAATTAGAACTAAAATCTCTTGTAATCGCAGTTTTATTACGTAGCCATAAGGTTGAGAGTGCTATGAAGAGTGGAGTCGATTAGATTGTTTTAGAATGAACTATCGTCCGCGCTGTAGAACTATCTAATACTTACAGGGTAATCGCAGTTTTATTACGTAGATGTAAGGTTGAGAGTTCTATGAAGAGTGGAGTCGGTTAGGTTGTTATGGTAATGTGTGTAGGACTTCGCCGTACTTCGTACAGACTGATACGACGCACACTGATGCAACTCGTTCATTCACACTTGTAGTGATAGTGATGGGGTGTTATCGATAGATGTAAAAAAAAATTGTCATACGATAGATCGCTCGCGATGATATTTCACTTGGTATCATATTTTATGAATATTTTTCAGAGGATTATGCAGGTTTTTACAAGCTTTTATTTAACTTGCAATGTATGTATGTAACTATGTTTGTTATGATGGAATATTGAAACTCAATTTTGAAGTAGTTTTCCCCAACCGATTGAGCTGAAAATTCTAGTCAGACTCGAAAGTTATTTATTTCAATAGTAATCTATAATCATTTATTTATTTATTTGCATTATGTACATTGAATAGGTAGGTAACCTGGATAAACAGTAGCCTATGTGTTATTCTGATGTATATATTACTGTAAAGTTTAATTTTAATCAGTTCAGTAGTTTTTGCGTAAAAGAGTAACAAACACACACACTTACTCACATACTTTCGCATTTATAATATTAGTAGGACTGTTTTATTATTATTTAATACTAGCAGACCCGCGACAGACTTTGTCTTGCCCAAATTTCAATAATCGCATAGTAACTTTGACTACTGATGTCAATGATGATGTCAGATTTTTTGCAAACTAGCACCATCTATACCAAAATCATCCCTTTTGCAGTTTTTATCATTTAGGAAATGTTTTTTGTATTTTGAAATACTTAGTTTATGTTTTATTCGGGCATTATATCTACATCTACAGCAAATTTCATTTTAATCCGTTTTGTCGTGTTGGCCTGCTTGAGGTACAAACATACAAACAGACTCACAAACTTTCGCATTTATAATATTACTAGCGACCCGCCCCGACTTCGCACGGGTAGCATGTTATTATACATATAAACATTCCTCCTGAATCACTCTATCTATTAAAAAAAACCGCATCAAAATCCGTTGTGTAGTTTTAAAGATATAAGCAAACATACATACATACATATTACATACAGACGCGGGAAGCGGAAAGCGACTTTGCTTTATACTATGTAGTGATTAGGATTACTTTAAGAGCTTGCTCCAGAATGATCAACCGCCTACATAAGTACACACAAGTAGGTAGGTACGTCATAATCAATTGGAAAACAAAAGTTTAATGACTAATGTGTTTTTAATGTATTTTTCTCTTTTTACACTATTTATTCACTCCAACGGTTTTGTTTTCATTATAGCGTATAGCGTGCGAGTGAATTCATCGATAGATGCAAGAATGCTTGCGCTTGCATAATGCGGACGCGCACAGACGCCACAGATTATAGCACAGTGCTAAACTATTTACTGGCTGCCGCGTTCAGGAAAGACTAGAGATAAGCAGTTCAACTCTGTCCAGATCTGGCAATTCTGCTAGTTTATTTCGTAAAATTCTATAATTTCACTAGCCGACCGTACTTGAGTAGTAGGTACTTTGAATTATTATTCTTGTTTGAGCCTTCACCTTGTTCGATTGGCATCACACTGGAGCTCTACAAAGCATTAAGGAAAGGATCATTAAAAAAAAGGTAGACCCCAAGCCGTGTTTGTTGCCTGATTCTTCTAGGCTTGGTCGCGTGGAATCGGCGTAGCTTCACCTAGTTCCTAAGACGTTTCAAAGTGATCCTTGTGATTTAATTGAAATAAATGATTTTTGAATTTGAATTTGACCAGAGACAGCCTTTGTCCTACCCAAATTTCAAGTCGCTAAAAAATAATAAATAAAAAAAAAACATCTCTAAAAAACACTTTCAGGAAACTACAAATGTTTTAATAAACCTTGTCCTGATAAAATAAATTACGAATTTTGGTAGAATGCGGTAATCATTCGGTAGTCGAATTGATGTCAGATTTTTTTGACAAAATGTTGCTATGACAACTCAATGTTATCGGTCTAAGATGTCTAATTTTTTGCACATCAGCGCCATCTATACCAAAATCATCCTTTTTGTTTTTTTTTATCATTTAGGGA
Source organism: Hydriomena furcata (assembly GCA_912999785.1). NCBI lineage: Eukaryota > Metazoa > Arthropoda > Insecta > Lepidoptera > Geometridae > Hydriomena > Hydriomena furcata. The sequence continues at coordinate 2,764,191 of OU538845.1, forward strand.
TTGTTTTTCGGATTATAAGTTCCCCCTTTATATATTGGCATGGCAGCATTCCATACGTGACAGAGTTATCACTAACAAAGCTGTGCGGCCAGTAGAAATGTTTTCTTAGAACTCATCTTAAGACGAGTACTAAATGTTTTTGATGATTGCAGAATCGTTTTTTCTCAATAACCGCTAAACATACAGTTTTGTTTTTTATGACAAAGATAACTTAAGGATATAATCTAGATAAATTACAGACAGAAACACGATTGGTGAAACTTTTCTCGAAAGATTTATTTTCCAAAGTTGACTCTTCAAAAACACTAGTTTCGTTTTTAATCAAAACTATGAAAAGCTAAACAGTTCATTTTTATATAATTCGTTCTATAATCATACTAGCTAAGTAAATTACAGACAGTTTCTTTTTAAATTTGATGGATTTCAAGATAATGCAGTTTTATCACTTTTTCCGTCTTATCCGGCTAAACTAGCCCATACAAAATGTCAAAAATTTCACTAATCACCTTAAAAGGCGAAAGTGCGCAAAAGATATCACATAACTTATAAGCAGATAAAAAAGATACCGTGAAATAATTAAATTGGGTATTTTTTTTAAAACGATACGTCGCGTCGATGGAAGTAAACACAGAAGCCGTACCACAAGCTTTAAAGTAATATCAAAACAATACTCACACGCGAAAGTAACAACGCAATATGTAGGTATAGGTACCACTAGCCGAACCGTGACAGACTTTGTTATTTACGAATTTTGGTAGAATGCGTATCATTCGGTAGGTTAAATTGATTTCAGATTTTTTCGATAAAATAAATATCGAATACCGACCTTTTTGGTAGAATGCGGTATTATGACAACTCAATGTTTTCGGTCTAATGTCTAATTTTTTGCACACCAGCGCCATCTACACCAACATATTCCCTTTTGCGTTTTTTACCATTTTGGGTATGTTTTTCGTACTTTAAAGTGGTCTATTTTTTATTCCTACAACTACAGCAAATTTCATCTTTATCCGTTTGGTCTTTTAGGCCTGATTGACTATCACATACAAACATCCTCACTAATATCCGAATTTATAATATTACTAGCTGCTCGCCCCGGCTTCGCACTGGAGAAAACTTTAAGTTATTTTGATGTTTATGCTACATTACTGTAAAGTTTCATATAAATCCGTTCAGTAGTTTTTGCGTGAAATAGTAACAAACACACACACACACACCCACTCACTCATACACTCACAAACTTTCGCATTTATTTAGTAGAATTAGGATTATGATAGCGTTGCCACTTTCGCACCGCGAGTAATATTGTTTTAGTATTAATTTAGGACCTTGTGGTAACCAGGTTAAGTATGGAAATACCAATTAAGATATTTAATGATTGGTCACTTCGTCATCATAATAAAAAACTGTGCTCCAAATTGTAATTAGTTTTTTTAGGACTTCATTGTTTTTTTTTCGCAAAACTACATCATCGCTCATAAAAAATCTGTCGACACATTTTATAAGTAACTTGGCGTTTTTTATTGTCTCAAAATTGGTTAGTAGTAAGAATAAATGCAATAGTAGGAAGGTACCTAGTTTCTCTTACTATAGATAATCAAACGAACTTCAGTGAAGTTTGATCACTTTAATAGAGAATAATTTATTAATGAAGTATAGACAATGAGATGACAAGAGTACCTATCGACAAATTTTGTATCGAGTTAATCCTCTCTGAAATTGTGCCTATAAAAAATACAATGTAGTATTGTATTAATATATTCGAACGAAGCGATGAAATACCAATAATAATCAAAGCCAAAAGGTATTTATTACGGTAAGGTATATTAATAAGGTATTTTATCAATAACATCGTAATGATCACTTTGAAACGTTTTAGGAGCTAAAAGCTACGCCTGTTTCTCGCCAAGCCTAAAAGAATCAGGCAACGAACACGGCGCAAGTGCCTATCATTTTCGATAGTTATTTTATCTGTAAGTTTTAATTCTAAATCAAGTGTAGCGTGTGCGTGTGTTGCTTTTTGAATTTGTGCTGAAGCTCTTTAGTTATTTTTTTATTGTTGTACGTACTTGAGTAGTAGGTACTTTTAATTATTATTCTTGTTTGAGCCTTCACCTTGTTCGATTGGCACCACACTGGAGCTCTACATAGCATTAAGGAAAGGATCATTAAAAAAAAAGGTAGACCCCAAACCGTGTTTGTTGCCTGATTCTTCTAGGCTTGGTCGCGTGGAATCGGCGTAGCTTCACCTAGTTCCTAAGACGTTTCAAAGTGATCCTTATGATTTTATTGAAATAAATGATTTTTGAATTTTTGAATTTGAATTTGATGATCTTTATCCTTAGTAATGCCTACTGTGATGATTGTAAGAGATACAAAAACTTAAAATGTCAACGAACACACGTCATTTTTACAAGCTTATTTAACTTGCAATGTAAGTAAATATGTAACTATGTTTGCTAGGCAGAATCTTGCAACTCAATTTTGAAGCAGTTATCCCTAACCGATTGAGCTGAAATTTCGCATGTATCTTCGGTGACAATGCAATAATATGACAGTGAGCTGTACTGATGATGGAGTCAGGAGCTGTTCAACAGACACTCACAATGGAACTCCTTAGTAAATACTTCGATTGAGTAAAAACTTTGCATTCTTGTCCGATGACAATGTTATAAATGACTAGCCGACCCGTGACAAACGTTGTTCTGTCAATTTTATGTAATAATCACATAGGAAAAAGCTATTTCAGGCAGCTTCCAATTGTTTCCCTACTGATAAAATAAGAAGAATGTAGAATGCGTATCATTCATTAGTCAAAACTGCGTTGCTACTACTAAATGTTTTTAGTCTGTGATGTCAGATTTGTTGCACACCAACGCCATCTATACCAAAATCATCTTTTTTGCGTTTTTTTATCATTTGGGGTTGTTTTTCGGATTTTAAGATACCCTATTATTTATTCTGATTTTTTATCTACATACTACAGCAAATTTCATCTTAATCCGTTTTGTCGTTTAGGCCTGATTGTGGAACAAACATACATATTTCTTTTCACAAACTTTCGCATTTATAATATTATTAGGATGTGACAGGTGATAGCGCGCTGGTGCTCGATGGTTTAAATGATTTTACAAAAGCTTATCCTTGAAAAATATTTTACAACAGAAAACTTATATAGGTACCTAGGTACCTACAGTAGGTCTAATATCGGCCATATTATTTTATAAAAAGCTATATTTTTATACTAATAACTAGCAGTCCGCCCCGGCGTCGCACGGGTGTAATAATGATTTTATGGGTAATTTTTTTACACTTTGGGTTATATTATCGAAGTTTTCATACGGAACCCTAATAGTTAGACATATGGTATTTTAGATTATTTTGTAGATATTGATGATACCTTTAAAACTGTAGTACATTACTTTGCTCTATTTTCAATAATTTCCGCAGCGTAAGCGATATAAGGTTTTTTTTCACACGTCAGGTTACATCATCGAAGTTTTTATACGGATCCCTAACATTTTTTTTAAATATTCTATAGCCTATGTTCATTAGGGATAATGTAGTATTCTAAAAATGAAAGAATTTTTCAAATCGGTCTAGTAGTTTTGGAGCCTATTCGATGCAAACAAACAAACAAACAATCAATCAATCAAATATTTCCTCTTTATAATATTAGTATAGACTCCATTAAGGTTTACAAACTAGAATTAAACTGACATATTGGTAGAATTGTGACAATTAGTCACAGCAGCAGGGGCAAAAGAATTGAACTATAGATTAGCAGCCAGGGAAAAAGAATTGAATTGAACTATAGGTTATCTTTTTTTCTTCTTATCTTCTTGTTCCTAATATAAATTACGCGTCACGTTGTTTGTTCGCGATGGACTCCTAAACTACTTAAACAATTTTAATCAAACTTTGCACACCATGTGTAGTTTGATCCAACTTGAAAGATAGGATAGCTTACATCTCAATTTATAGTCGCAATATTATTATATTGCAAACCGGGTCTGCTAGTGTTATTATATCTTCTCACTAAAACAAACTAGATATTAGATAGGTTAAGCTTTTTAATGTACCTAGTTACATAAACGAGTTGTGGTTGATAGTCTTACAGGGGTGGCATAGTCGAAGTCGGCTAAAACCCTTTTAAATAAATAAAGATTAAAAAAAACCAGCCAAGTGCGAGTCGGACTCGCACACTAAGGGTTCCGTACCAATAGCTATAAAAAACGGCAAAAAAACACGTTTGTTGTATAGGAGCCCCACTTAAATATTGATTTTATTCTGTTTTTAGTATTTATTGTTATAGCAGCAACAGAAATGTCTAGCTATCATGGTTCATGAGATACAGCCCTGTGACAGATAGACGGACAGCGAAGTCTAAGTAATAGGGTCCTGTTTTTACCCTTTGGGTACGGAACCCTAAAAAATGAACTGTAGGTTCGTTGAAGGAATGACAGGTGTATGACTGACGGTGCTAAGCAAACTGATAGAATAAATTGACGTCCAAAAATCAAAAAAACAGCTCCGTCATGCTAACAAATAGTTCTTAGCTACGACTAAAGTTTCCGACTTCGATTGTAGATCTAAGCACGTGGTAATAAGGCTCGTTATCCATTGAAAAACAATTTAAACTGACACAGCATAGTTTAGGTGTGGGACAATGACTCACGCTTGCATTATGCACGGCATTTCTGTTGAGATGTAGCTATTTTAAGAAATTCAGCTCTTTAAACGTAAAATAGACCTTGTATCCTCGAAATAGAATTCAAATTTGAATAAAAAGAGGTTAAGATAGCTCTTTAAACTTGAAATGGACTTTGTTTCCTCGAAATAGAATTCAATTTTGAATAAGTAGGTTAAGATAAAGATATAATCTTTGTTCACATGTACAGACAAACTAGGAATTAACTCACGTTCTAGAAACTCCCAAACTTCAGTTTTAGAATAGGTACTCTTTTTTTTTTCTTACGTTTAATAAATTAAAAAAAAATGAATAGGTACTCGGGTATTTACCAATATTTAAATTTTATTACGAAATATTACCGATTTACATTACCGGAGGTAATTTAAGCAAAAAGAGTTGTAAATTCCAAAACTACTGGACCGATTTCAAAAATTCTTCCACCATTATAATTCTACATTATCTATGAGTAATATAAGTTATATTAATTAATAGAAAAAAATAGGAATCCCTATTAAAACTTCAATAATGTAACTCAAGGTGTAAAAAAAATTGCCATAAAATTGCGCAGTATTAAAATTAAGTTTAAAATCAACAAACCAATAAAGTAGGTAGGTTTACCTACAATAAAAACAAATAACTTGTCGATATAAATAAGCCTACACACATGCCTATTGCTGTAGGTAAATCGAATTGATCCTATCGTCTTAGGTCAGGGATGGGATACCTACTCACCTTTTGTCGATTTACAACAGTTTTATCGATTCTAACTATCGAACGCGACTTATCGATTACATAGGTACTAACTAACCCTCGTATTCAAGAACGACACTATGAGAACACGCACCCACAGTGGACGAAATCTTTTTTCATAAAAATCACTTTATGTGTTGTGCGACACTGCATAGTGTGATTATAGGCACATTGTCGTGTGCCTCTAGCCAAAGTTGAGCTCTAAAGGCACACGTAGCGTGCGCCATAGTGCCGCTCAACACATAAAGTGATGTTTATGAAAAAATATTTCGTCCACTGTGGGTGCGTGTTCTCATAGTGTCGTTCTTGAATACGAGGGCAAGTATTACATAGGTATTAAGAACAATAAAAAAACTGGCCAAGTGCGAGTGGGACTCGCGCACGAAGAGTTCCGTACCATTATCTGTAATACGGGAGCCCCTTAAATATTTATTTTATTCTGTTTTTGTATTTGTTATAGCGGCAACCGAAATACAACATCTGTGAAAATTTCAACTGTCTTGCTATCACGGTTCATGAGATACAGCCCTGTGACAGACAGACGGACAGCGAAGTCTTAGTTATAGGGTCCCGTTTTTACCCTTTGGGTACGGAAAACAACAATTAAAAGACATAAAGATTCCTAGATATTTTCTATCGGAAAATAAATTGAAAACTATATAAAACAACTTATAAAAAAATCTCATAAAAATATTTAAGTGCCCTTTTATATAAAGTCTTAGGGAAGTGCGGTCGTAAATTTTTATGTTACGTTTAGGTTATGTAAAGTTAACTTGGTTAGAGTTACATAATTTTACGATCGGTACAATTTAGTCTCAGTCGGATAAGTAGGGCATAATAGTTGTTATGGGAAAGAAAATATAAATAATCAGTTGAAACTCTCGAGACTTTGTTCAAGTCATTTTCTAACTTTAACTCTCGCTGACACCGGGAATTTCTTTCTTAGTGCTTCTCTACGTATCAAAATGAATACTATCCAAATTTCGTTTCTAGGACCAATAGTTTAGCCTGTGCGTTGATAGATCAGTCATTCAGATTTTAGGTTTAGTTTTATATAGGACCAAAGACCCGGTTGTGGTCATTTGCAATTTTGGCAGTCAATAACTATGCCTAGCAAACAAACTTGTTTAAAATCTATAGTTAACACAATTATTTGTCTATGGTCCGTTTTAATTATTGACAGTTGCGATGCGACCTCTAGAATTGATTGACCACAACTAATGATTTCCCGTTTTGTCTATTTAAATATAAATAATTAATAAATCAATATCGCCTGTTACAAAACCTTTGCTTAACCTAAAAGATAGATAAATACTCTATACTATGTTGTTTAAAAATCGTCGTTTTAATCATTTTTTCAGTATAAACTTTTCATTTAAAATTAAAATGTTGTTAAAATGCCCATAACCACCGCTCTCAGCCTATTTAGATAATTGTAGGTAGACTGTAACCAACTGTTGTAGACAGGAGCAATAGATACATTAGGTATGCGTATGATATGGGAATGGAAGAAGGTCATGACGAGAAGGATGTTAGGAATGAAGGTGGATGGATGTAGAAGTAGAGGTAGGCCAAAGAAAAGATCGACGTTTTTATTGTTGTACATACTTGAGTAGTAGGTACTTCTAATTATTATTCTTGTTTGAGCCTTCACCTTGTTCCATTGGCATCACACTGGAGCTCAACATAGCATTAAGGAAAGGGTCATTAAAAAAAAGGTAGACCCCAAGCCGTGTTTGTTGCCTGATTCTTCTAGGCTTGGTCGCGTGGAATCGGCGTAGCTTCACCTAGTTCCTAAGACGTTTCAAAGTGATCCTTGTGATTTTATTGAAATAAACGATTTTTGAATTTGAATTTGAATTTGACGGACTGTGTGAAAGATGACATGGGTAAGAAAGGAGTGATGAGATGACGGCTGATAGAGGGAAATGGAAGAAAAATATATTTTGTATGTGTTACATGATTGAGTTTAAATTACATACTCGTTTAAGTAAGAATGAAAGTAATATTAAAAGTTTTATAAATCTATACGAGAGACATAATAATGTCTAAAAGTAAAAGTTCTCTTATAAAAGTATATTTCTTTTTAATATTTTAAGAGAATTTAAAAAGTAAAAACCTAGGTTGTAGAAAAACCTTGTTTTCTTAATCCAATTAAATTAATTACCAACCAGATTCAACTGAACACTGCGTAATTCCGCTAATTTGTCGTAAGTGCTTGTTTGTACATACTTATTTGCGTTCAATCCTAGCCTCTATTCTGTTTACGTTAAAGTTGGTTTTAGGTATAATATTTTAGTGGGAAAACCTAGATTGGTTGCATTTTGCAAGCGTAACATGTCTTCGCGGTTGCCGCTTCTTGATGTTGATGATTTGTTTATGATTTTGTAATATTTTAAATGCATTTAAAAAACTGGTCAAGTGCGAGTCGGACACGCGCACGAAGGGTTTCCGTACCAATAGCCTATAAGAACGGCAAAAAAATAAATATTTGTTGTTAAGCGGCAACAGAAATACATAATCTGTGAAAATTTCAACTGTCTAGCTATCACGGTTCATGAGATACAGCCCTGTGATAGACAAACTGACAGACAGACAGACGGACAGTGAAGTCTTAATAATAGGGTCCAAATTTAAAATTCAAATTCAAAAATCATTTATTTCAATAAAATCACAACGATCACTTTGAAACAGGGACTGAAAGCGGTAGAGGTTAACGGTATTGGTACCGCAAAAATATAACGGTACCGTTATTCGATAGCGGTTGGGCCATACCGAAATTATACCGGTATGGAATAACGGTATCGAAAAAATCTTGAGTGTCGTTCGTCGGCTATGAGAGAAGGGAGGAGGGGGGGGGAGGGCGCGTGAGGGGCAAAACTCAGAGCGAGTTCGTTTGTTGTGAACGCACACACACGTCTTTGTCAATCGAGCGACACACAGGTTAATAAAACTTTGTTTGTTCTGTTCTGTTGCGCACGCGTTCACGCACAGTAGGTAGGTACCTACCTACCTTTAACTATAGATTTTGACACGGGTCTTTATCACGTAATTAAGTACCTACCTTTAATTTATTTTCCCGACTATGACGTCTGCTCGCGACCATGGCTATTGTAATTATTTGTAGGTAAGTAACATAATCGAAATGTCGGGAAAATAAATTACCGGCAGGTAGGTATTTACCTAATAAATACACATAACTTCTCTTTTATTTCTTTATGATAAAATTTAAATTAAAGTAGGTGGCGATTCTATTGTGCCCATAAAAAAATTTCGGAATCCTAAAACACCATCGCTCTTATTCCTTTACGTTAAAGTCTAAATTTGCGTAACCTCAGGATGACAGTTTTAAAACGTAGGCTAGTTTTAAGTAATTTAACTATTTTTTTACGTAAATCTAGTCAATAAAAGTAAAGTGAAATTTTGATTTTCTTATTTATTTCGTTCATCAGAAATAAACGAAAAAAAATAATTCCAAATTTAAAATTTTGAGATTACTCAAATTTAGACTTTATTGTAAAGGAATAAGAGCGAAATTGTTTTAATTGTTTATTTTTTTGGAAATTCTAATTGTAGAACGTTGCCAACAGAACAATTAATTACTGATTAGCGTATTAGATTATGACCTGTATTTAAATATAGGACAATTTTTATCTATACCCGGTCATAGTCTATCTATAAACCAAATTTCAACCAAATCTGTCTGTTTAGTAGTTGAAGTAGTTGTAGGATGGATGTTTGTTACTGTGCAGTCGGCGGATCTAGGCACTGGTGATGTTAGCCGTTTGGATGCGCGGCAGACAATTTTCGACTTTATACAGTGACATAATAACCATTTGTGCGTTTCTACGGCTAACTTCACGAGTGCCTAGATCCGCCGACTGCACAGTAACAAACATCCATCCATCTACACAAACTTTCGCATTTATAATATTAGTAGGAAATATAAAATAAGTAATAAAGATAACATTAATACATGTTTAAAATTTGCATAGTTTTTTTATTTTTAATCAATTTTGTTGTACATCTAGTGTTTAAAAGGTGGTTATGTTACTTGGATTTCTTCGCCCATTTTATGTTGCCCTTTTACTGCGTCAACAATCTTTAAGATATGCCTATACGCCATGTTTCGCATACATGGACGTACAAATTGTAGCTCATCCAAGAGCATGTGACAGAAATGATAACTTCCCTTATCAATTTTATTTTCTCTGACACAATCATCGCATTCGAAAACACATTCAGTTCCTGGTTTCTCTTTTTCTTTTTTCGGCGACGGCATACAGTTCTTCAAATGTAAATCAGATTCATATACAGGGGACACTGGGGCTGATGGCGATCCTTCATCAGATGAATTAGAAACTCGTCTATGATCTGCTTTTTTGCGTTTGCTAACTGTCGGCAAAATACTCTGCGACATTCCAACATCCAAGCCGCAAAAAACATCTGATGACAGACGTCTTTTTCTACCTAAAAAAAGGTTATACACATTGAGAAGAAATAAATAAAACCCACATACCATTTCCCACAAATTAATACAGTTTTCTGCCCGTCCATATATTTATTTATACTTATTTTGATGGAGTTAGTCATCTGTGGCAGTTATTATAATAACAAATAGATTTATGTTAAACTAATAAATAAATAAATAAATAGATATATATTGTTGGACATTTTACACATCGCCATCTAGCCCTAAACTAAGCAAAGCTTGTACTATGGGAACTAGTTAACTGATAGAATACTTAGGTAAATAATTTTATACTTAAGTAGGTACATAAATAATTATGATAGATATAGTTAGGTACTAACACCCAGACACAGAACAAATATCTATGTTCATCACACAAATATTTGCCCCGGGTTGGGATTGAACGCACAACCTACAGCGCTGAAGAAATTTTAAGTTTCGGTTTAGGCTGTGTGTTGATAGATCAGTCAGTCAGTAGGTAAAGCAAAATTTTTATATATGTAGATAGGTAAGTAAATACGATATAAACTTCGAAAAGTGAGGCATCTATTCCCAGTCTTACCCTTCACTACACACGCACAACAGTGAGGCATCTATTCCTAGTCTTACCCTTCACTACGCAACAGTGCATAGGTGGGTGGGTCAAACAAATATCTACCTATTATAAATTTTTAATTATAGGTAGGTATTAGGTAACCTATACTTACCTACCACATACCACATAATATTTATACTTTAATAGTAAGTAAAGTACATAGGTACTACCTACTCTATACGGCTTTCAATGCAGTTTAGGTGAAATAGGTAGGTAGGTATTCTCTAAAATTTATGAGAATTCCAATTTATATGTCCCACCTAAACTTCATTGAAAGCCATAACATGATAAACATAGTTTTTACGAAATAAGCCGGCTGACCCGGGTTGGTGGATCTTGGCATCTGTGAAGTGAGCTGTTTGGTTGCGCGGCAGACAATTTTCGACCTTATCATGGTTTTGTGTCACTGACACAAAACCATTTCTGCGTACACACAGCTAACTACACGAATGCCTAGACCCGCTGGCAGAACTGTAGGTAGGTACCTACCTACCTAGGTGGGTAGGTACCGAGGTAGGCAGGTACCTACATTCAATAGGTACAAAACATAGTGAGGCAGGTAAGGTCAGTAGGTACCTACCTACCTACGTGCCGTGTCACAGCAAGAATGGTTATGTGTCACTGGATAAGGTCAAAAATTGTCTGCCGCGCAACCAAACAGCTATCTTTACGTAGGTAGGTAGATACTTACCTAACTAAACTAAGATCCGCCGACAATACCTACTAGGTAGAGGTAGATACAGTACCTACTACGTAGGTAGGGAACAGACCTATCATCTAAGTAATGAAATTTTGAGTTCGATTTTGAATTTGCAGTTCGCTATAGGTATAGTTCGTATGTCGCATCACACACAACTGAAACTGACACAACACAACAAAACAAACGTAGTAAGTCGTTTGATGCACCGACCGCCGCCGCCGCCGCTCCCCGCCGCGCGGGGGAGTGAGAAAACCTATAATATTTGGGTAGAAATTGCGGTATCGTTATTCAACCTTTAGTATACCACTATGAATTTCGGTAGAAGCTTTTCGGTACCGTTATATTTTTAGGTATTGAAATATATGGAATACCGGAATTTATCGGTATGACGTCATATCGATAAATAGAGGTATCTTAATTTTTCGGTTATTCGGTCCCTGCTTTGAAACGTCTTAGGAACTAGGTGAAGCTACGCCGATTCCACGCGACCAAGCCTAGAAGAATCAGGCAACAAACACGGCTTGGGGTCTACCTTTTTTTTAATGATCCTTTCCTTAATGCTATGTAGAGCTCCAGTGTTGTGCCAATCGAACAAGGTGAAGGCTCAAACAAGAATAATAATTAAAAGTACCTACTACTCAAGTACGTACAACAATAAAAAAAATAACTAAAGAGCTTCAGCACAAATTCAAGGTCCCGTTTTTACCCTTTGGGTACGGAACCCTAAAAATGATTAAAACGACGATTTTTAAACAACATAAAATAGAGTATTTATCTATCTCTTAGGTTGAGCAAAGGTTTTGTAACATGCGATGTTTATTAATTAATTATTCATATTTAAATAGACAAAACGGGAAATCATTAGTTGTGGTCAATCAATTCTAGAGGCCGCATGTCGCATCGCAACTGTCGCAAATCAAAACGGACCATAGACAAAGAATTGTATTAACTATAATTTTAAACAAGTTTGTTTGCTATAATAATAATAATAAGCCATTTATTACCAAAATTAAATATAGAATACAAAAATTTATAACACAAAGTAGAACATATTAGAAAAATAAAAAAAGTTTGTTTGCTATGCTTAGTTATTGACTGCCAAAATTGAAAATGACCAAAACCGGAGTAGGCACCAAAACCGGGTCTTTGATCTAACTGTATAGATTTTTACACGGGTCTTTATCATGTAATCTTTAAATTTTTCCGACGATTAAACTAAACGTAAATTTCCCGAAATTAAAGGTAATTACGTGATATAGATCTATAGTTATTCTACTAATCACGTTAGTTTCAAAAAATAACTAACCTACTTATTTAAAAAGACGTAAGTGATGTTTGGTTATAAAATACACTGATTTATTTAAAAAAAACGTACGACACTGGAGCTCTACATAGCATTAAGGAAAGGATTATTGAAAAAAATTATAGACCCCCAAGCCGTGTTTGTTGCCTGATTCTTCTAGCTCCTAAGACGTGTCAAGTGATCTTTGTGATTTTATTGAAATAAATGATTTTTGAATTTGAATTTGAATTTTGAGATCGCTGGTAGTAGGCACTACAACATTTTAATTTAAATTAAACGGTTTATATTTAAAAATGATTAAAACGACGATTTCTAAACAGTACCCAAAGGGTAAAAACGGGACCCTATTACTAAGACTTCGCTGTCCGTCTGTCCGTCTGTCTGTCACAGGGCTGTATCTCATGAACCGTGATAGCTAGACAGTTGAAATTTTCACAGATTATGTATTTCTGTTGACGCTATAACAACAAATACTAAAAACAGAATAAAATAAATATTTAAGTGGGGCTCCAATACAACAAACGTGTTTTTTTTGCCGTTTTTATAGATAATGGTGCGCGAGTCCGACTCGCACTTGGCCGGTTTTTATATAATATAGATTGTATTATTATTATTTATTTATTGAACCGTTTGATCAAACAATTAGTACGTCTATAGCCCCCTAACCTTACGACATTACTATAACCTTAGAACCATTCAGCGCTCATTATCAACAATTAAACACACATCACTAGACAGTAACAATTACTAATAATAGCTCACGATAACCCAATTCTAAATAACAGAGCACTGTTCAATATTTGACATTAATTTGACACATAAATTAAAAATAAATCACGTTTAATTTTATCTGTAGTCGTTCAATGAGCGGCATCTGGTAAATTCGTTTAGAGAAAAAATGATAGTATAATAAGTAATAACACTAATAATTACTTATTAAAAAAAAATACATTTATTTATTTGTATGTAATTAACTGAATAAAACCGGCCAAGTGCGAGTCGGACTCGCGCACGAAGCGTTCCGTACCATTATCTATAAAACACGCCAAAATTACATTTTTGTTGTATGGGAGCCACCCTTAAATATTTATTTTCTTCTTTTTTTTGTATTTGTTGTTATAGCGGCAACAGAAATACATCATTTGTGAAAATTTCAACTGTCTAGCTATCACGGTTCATGAGATACAGCCCTGTGACAGACAGACGGACAGCGAAGTCTTAGTAATAGGGACCCGTTTTTACCCTTTGGGTACGGAAACCTAAAAACTATTAAAACAATAAAAAAAAAACAGTAACAAAAACATCTTCTTTGTTATTATTATTTTAAAAAACTGCGATTGACGAGCATGGCAATCAAAAATAGAACGAAAAAAAATTCAATACTTGCATAGCCCAAAACTTAACGTCTATGTCGCTATATTTTACGTCCAAATGTAATTATTGTCTATTATTTCATAGACAAATCAATTTCTCGGGTGGATATGCTAGGAACCAACATTTATGGGAATTGAACCCTCAACTTAACAGAAGACAGAGCTACTATCAACGAAGCTGTGCGACTAGTCGATATAGTTACGTGGGTATGTACGAATGTACTAAGGTCATTATGACTAAGGTCAAGTTAATAATAATAATATATAAATATAGATAGACATTTCACACAGCGTCTAGCCTCAAACTAAGCAAATCTTGTACTATGAAACTTACGAAAAGCTTGAACTAGATAACTGATAGAATACTTTTTTAACACGCTTTTATAAGCTTGGGTATGTATGTAACGGAATCTTTGAAAACGTCGGATTAATTTGAAACTTTGCATAATTATTGAGGAACGATAACAATAAAAAAATAGCTTGTTTTTTAGTTTTTTTAACTATATTTTTATTTTACCTGAACACAAGTTACATTTAAACACAGAACAAACATCTATGTTCATCGAGAGTTGAGTCCACCGCGCAAAAGGCAAGTAGCACAAGTCTCAATATTAGTCGACTAGTCCAGTGTTCCGCAAACATTTTGTGTTCAAGGTACATTTAGGAAAATGAAATTTTTTGAGGTACACCACAAATTAAAAATCAGTTTTAAAGTAATTTTAATCAACATTTATTATTAATCAACGAAATAATATGTTTTATAAATCAACAAAACTAAACTTTATATTGCAGAAAAGGTATAACATGAGCCTGTTTAATTGAGCATAGACGGTCTAAATTTGGAGTAATCTTTGACAAGGCTGCTAAAAATACGTTTAAAAGATATCCTTATTTTTCCAAGGCACACCAACTAATGACCACGGTACACCAGTGTGCCGCGGTACACATTTTGCGGAACACAGGACTAGTCGATTGAAATGGCGTAGGTACGTCTGTACAAAGGTCACCAGCCACACTTATCGATAAACTAGATTAATATGCCACGCGCATCACTATTGCGTCTTTTAAATTCGATTGATGGGCAATGAAAACGTTTTACAATTAATTTCATACGTTTAATTTACATAATGTAATTGCTATTTACGCATAGAATAACATAGCCCTGTTAGGTATTATCACTACATAGTATAAAGAAAGCAAAGTCGCTTTCCGCTTCCCGCGTCTGTATGTATGTATGTTTGCTTATATCTTTAAAACTACACAACGGATTTTGATGCGGTTTTTTTTAATAAATAGAGTGATCAAAGAGGAAGGTTTATATGTATAATACATGCATAATATTGTAGAGAAACACTGATAATTTTAGAGGTTTCTAATGTGATATCGTAAATAAACACATTTTTTTGCGCTTACATTGCAAATGCTGGCTGAACCCCACGAGATATATCAGAATAATGTACTACAGTATTGTACACCTTAAAAACGTCTACAAAAAAGTCAACGATGGTATTAGAAATGTCTTACGCACAGCGAAGCGGGCACGGGTCAGCTAGTATTATATAAAGTGAAGTTAAAGTTATAACATTGCATTACATTTTAATGATTACATGCATAAATCTAATATAATATCTTCTAATATATAAAATTCTCGTGTCACTGTGTTTGTAACCTCCTCCGAAACGGCATGACTGATTTTTAACCGACTTCAAGTAAGTTCCCGTCATTATTCCCGTTCCCTGTTCCATTTATGTCACGTCCCACGGGAACGGGATAAAAAGTCCTATGTCCGTCTCCAGGTTCTAAGCTACCCACCAATTTTCAGCCAAATCGGTTCAGCCGTTCTTGAGTTATAAATAGTGTAACTAACACGGCTTTCTATATATTTTTTTTCTGTTTGTCTTTTTTTTGATTAGGTAATAAATATATTACATTATCACAAACTTTCGCACTTATAATATTAATAGGATTAGGATATTTTTATAGATTATTTATTTATGAAGCGCTTTCATGATTCTTTCTGATTCATTAAAAAAACCTCGCCATTTTGTAAAACCACGTTTCCCTTACGAAAACGCAGTAAACCCATAAATGGTTGGTTTCATAATGCGTTCAATTTCACAGAAACTGCTGCGTCCTATGAATACATTTACACCTATTGCAAATCTTCAATAGAGTTCGTAAGTAAATTGACCACAATATAAAAAAATCGGCCAAGTGCGAGTCGGACTCGCGCACGTAGGGTCATCATCTATACAAAACGGCAAACAATTCACGTTTGTAGTTCGGGAGCCCCACTTAAATATTTATTTTATTCTGTTTTTAGTATTTGTTGTTATAGCGGCAACAGAAATACATAATCTGTGAAAAATTCAACTGTCTAGCTATCACGGTTCATGAGACAGACAGACGGACAGCGAAGTCTTAGAAATAGGGTCTCGTATTTAACCTTTAGGTACGGAATCCTAAAAATTACGTGTCGCTTACTACAATCCAAACATATGGCGCAGATACCAAGTCACATGCTCCGTAAATGGAATATGACCCAAATCCAGTTGGAACTCCTATCGTCCCCTCTGTCGTAACCCTGAGGTCACTATTGTCCAAACATTGACAGTAAGTAACCGCTGGTGACTGGTACGGATCTCGGGAATGCAGGAAGGAAGGACTCTTTGTTAAATGGTAATTTGATTACACATTGGTGTCGATTCTGTTGGAACCGAGCGAATCCTAGAAATTTCTAAAATAAAATTAAAACAATTTCGCTCTTATTCCTTTACGTAAAAGTCTAAATTAGAGTAACCTATAAATGGACGAATTCTTAAATTTAGAATATTTTTAATATTACGTTTTTTTTTCGTATATTTCGGATGTGCTAAAAAAAATAAGAAAGTTAAAATTTCACTTTAGTCAGCACCTTTTTATATGCTGACTAAATTTACGTAAAAAACCGTGTTTTTTTATGTTGTTTTTTTATAGATGATGGAACGGAACCCTAAGTGCGCGAGCCCGACTCGCACTTGGCCGGTGTTTTTATAGGTGACATGCTTATCTGATATACTTATTAAGACGTACCAATATCGTGCAGCTTGTAGTGTGTTTGTTGCAATTAAAATGTATTTTTAAATGACATTCTCACGACCGCACCTTACCACAACCTCTAAAGTAATATTAAAACAGTATACTCTTGCAAAAGTGCCAATCATATGAGTTCGTATCACGTATTACTAAGTGATAAGTGAAATTTTTGTCTTTTTGTATGGGCTGAGTCTACCCGGATAAGACGGAAAAAGTGATAAAACTGCATTATCTTGAAAACCATCAAATTTAAAAAGAAACTGTCTGTAATTTACTTAGCTAGTATGATTATCTAACGAATTATATAAAAATGAACTATTTAGCTATTCATAGTTTTGATTAAAAACGAAACTAGTGTTTTTGAAGAGTCAACTTTGGAAAATAAATCTATCGAGAAAAGTTTCACTAATCGTGTTTCTGTCTGTAATTTATATAGAGTATATCCTTAAGTTATCTTTGTCATAAAAAACAAAACTGTATGTTTAGCGGTTATTGAGAAAAAACGATTCTGCATTCATTAAAAACATTTATTACTCGTCTTAAGTGCTTGTGGTACGGCTCCTGTAATCCGTCTCAGAAACAATAGAATGATTTTCACATTGCACACAAAAAAAGGAAGCCGATGTTCTATTTATCTTTTTACTTATTTAAATCTAGATTCAACCTAGTTATAATGCATCTAGTTAATACGTTTTATGTTAAAACGTATTTTTAAAACCGGCCAAGTGCGAGTCGGAATCGCGCACGAAGGGTTCCGTACCATTATCTATAAAAACGGCAAAAAACGACGTTTGTTGTATGGCAGCCCCACTTAAATATTTATTTTATTCTGTTTTTAGTATTTGTTGTTATAGCGGCAACAGAAATACATCATCTGTGAAAATTACGGTTCATGAGATACAGCCCTGTGATAGATAGACGGACAGACAAACGGACGAAGAGAGAGGTGAAGGGAGGGTCACAACAAAGTGGCGCGTAAGGTGATGTTGCCATAATTTAAATATATCGCCGAATAGTTAGATGATTATTTTATAAGGACTTGCACCTTCGCCGATCTTACCAGAAGGCAATATAGTTATAGATTGAAAGATTTAACCCGCACACACCTACTAACAAGCTAACTAACAAGGCAAGATAAATAAAAGCTTGTAAAAAGAACCTCTATACTAATTGAAAACTAACAAAATTAATTAGTTGTTCCTAAATTACTCAAGAGCGAAGCTAAAATTATTATTAGGTATAATACATAGTATAAAGCAAAGTCGCTTTCCGCTTCCCGCGTCTGTATGTATGTATGTATGTTTGCTTATATCTTTAAAACTACACAACGGATTTTGATGCGGTTTTTTTTAATAGATAGAGTGATTCAGGAGGAAGGTTTATATGTATTAAACACGTGCGAAGCCGGGGCGGGTCGCTAGTTAGGTATAAATACTATTTGCAGACTGCAAAAACATTACAAACATTTAGGCCTTTGCCACACTTGACGGATATTCCGTCGCGGATCTTTTGCGACGTAACGTCAATACATGTTATTGCATACAAATTACAAATAGCGGGCACACTACGCGGAAGATCGGTCGTTCGAAAGATCCGCGACGATCAAGTGTGGCGCTGGCCTTAAAATTCATTTGAAATGACCGGGTAAAGTCCTAGTATTTTTTGCAAACATTAGATGAGATGATAAATGCTTTATTCAAAGGACTAGCTGTCTATCCCGGCTTCGCACAGGTTTACTAATAAACGGCGATGGGCTTGCAACCTGGCACATGAATGGGTATTGTGCCAAATATAATGTTTGAACGTGCCTCTGACTACCCCCTTTAGACATCTTCAAGGATCTAAGCGCCTTGAGATCTGAGAGTATGTCTATGTCTATCGTACTTGGAAATTACAGTCGAGATTGTATATTTTTTTTGATAATTTCTTGATACCTTAGGTTACATTATTGCAATTTTCGTGGAGATCTCTAATTTTTTTGAATATAAAATATAGCCTATGTTACTCGCTGATAATGTACCTTTTGATAGGTGAAAGAATTTTTAAAATCGGTCCAGCAGTTTTTAGTTTATCTATTACAAACAAAAATACAAATTCTCTAAAATAGTGTAAGATGACTATGATGTTTTTATAAAATAACTAGCTGACCCGTGCCCGCTTCGCTGTGCGTAAGACATTTTTAATACCATCGTGGACTTTTTGTAGACGTTTTTAAGGTGTACAATACTGTAGTACATTATTTTGATATATCTCGTGGGGTTCAGCCAGCATTTGCAATGTAAGCGCAAAAAAATGTGTTTATTTACGACATCACATTAGAAACCTCTAAAATTATCAGTGTTTCTCTACTATATTATGCATGTATTATACATATAAACCTTCCTTCTGAATCACTCTATCTATTAAAAAAAACCGCATCAAAATCCGTTGTGTAGTTTTAAAGATATAAGCATACATACATACATACATACGCGGGAAGCGGAAAGCTACTTTGCTTTATACTATGTAGTGATGTAGTGATGTGAATGACCGTGTAACATGTTCGATGAAAAATATAGATTCTTATGACATTAGTGTCAGTTAAACGTCAATCACATTTTAACTTTGACAGTGTTGTTCTTGAATTTGAAGTAACCTATTTTTAGCATCATACAATAAAATTTAATACGTTAGCATTTAGGTGCACTTAAAATAAACACGATGCCCACAAACGTATCAAAATACGTAATACGTTTACATTTTGTTGTTATTTTGATCGTGTTTTTCTCAATATTACTTAGGTATTAAATTAGATTTTTAGAAATACTTGAGTAATTTTTAGGCTTTATTTAGACAAACGAAAGACAGAAACACGATTGGTTAATGTTTTCCTTGTAGATTTATCATCCGAAAAAAACCATTTTAAGTATTAGATCCAAAACGAACGATTAACAGATAACTATTACATGATTTAGTAGGCTATCATAATGCCTACCTAAATTAAAGACAGTTTTTTTTCAAGTTGAATAGTTTTAATAATAATGCGGTTTTATGTGGCGATGGGCTTGCAACCTGTCACGTATGGAATGCTAACTACTGCAAAATGTGGGCACTAGGCATGTGTCAAATATAGACGTGTCTGGCTACCCCCCCTAGACATCTTCAAAGGATCTAAGCGTCTGGAGATCTGAGAAGATGTCTACCGTACTTGGGGATTAAAGTCGTGATCCTATTTTTTTTATCACTTTTTCCGTCTTGTTCGGTTAGACAGGTAGGTTTATAGCTAGTTAAGTTTATTATAGTAGACATTAAAATGTACAATGATGACAATGACCAATATGGTAGTAGGTATAGGTACTAGAATGCGCGATAGCTCAAGGTCGATGGTATTGTACGAAACACCATAACAAAAACAAGTTAGATTGGTCATCATTGGTGGCAGTGGCAAATCTATTGTGGCCACCTAAAGTTAAATTTATGTAAAGATCTTATTGCTTTTACGTTAAAATCTAAATGTCATCAAAAACTTAACTTGAAAAAAAAAAAGTCTCGCAACTCAATTCTTCTACCGTAAAAAGTTGTGAGATCATTGTAATATTATTTAGGATTATTTTAGGATCTTTTCTTTTTATTTTATTTGTTATTTTCTTGCAGTATATTTTGTATACAATTAGGAACAAACTGCACTTGTCCAGGAGGTGAGCGTTGGTAGCTGCGTCACAGTTTTAATAACTACTGTACTGTAGTTATCATCGTTATTTCTATTAATATTGTACCTTATAACTTGTTCCGAAATAAACGATTATTATTAATACCAAGTCGGTTAATTTATTCAGTCCCTACTTAAGAGTCCTTCTGTAATTAGCTAACCTTATAGTGACCTTATATAAGACTTATAGTGACCATATAAATATTAAACATCTTCATGTTTTAAATAAATAGATTGACTTGGCCAAAGAATATTATTTAAAAACTTCTAATACGTTTGTATGTCCCGCTTTTGACGAAAGAATCCCGCTTTTTGCACCCAAAAAGTTCCAAAATCCCGACTTACAAAAAATCTGGCAACGCTGGGGATCGAACCCACAACCTGCAGCGTAGAAGGCAGAGTTACTACCAACTGAGCTGTGAGGTTAGTGGGTAGATGCATCTTTGCTAACCTTATGAGTGCCTTTGTGTGTCTAGGTCACGCTAAGAAACACGCTAAATACAACAATAAATGCAAACTATATAACACTTGATGGGTAATACAATTATCGTGTTTTGACAATGAAACAAATTTTAGTTGGTGGGAGGTACCTCGACTTTTAATTTGAAGGTCGTGGGTGCATCAATGGATTTATAAACGAAAAATGTATATGCGCATCAAAAACACGTGCTCAAAACGGTGAAGGAAAACATCGTGAGGAAACCAGTTAGTATTTTTACCTTGCTTGCAACCTGTCACGTATGGAATGCTGACTGCTGCACATGTGCCAGATATAATGTTTGGACGTGCCTCCGACTACCCCCACTAGACAGCTTCAAAGGATCTAAGCGTCTGGAGATCTTGAGAGTAATCCTATTTTTTTTTTTGTATCCTTCCATAACAAACTTTTGTAAAATCCTTCGAACCTTCGAGCTCCATTGGCGTCTAGAGATTGTATCGTCATCGTATCGTCAAAATGTCAAAACTGACATTTGTTGTATTGTACCTATAGGTATAGGTAATATTGTCTATTCGATATTCCCCCCTTCCCAAAAAGGGGGGAGTATTATTTTTTTTATTTAATTACTAGCCGTCTCTACAAATGTTGTTCTATAAAATTGCAATAATCCCACAGAAAAAAGAACTTTCAGCCCAAACTTTACGCCACCTGTTATTTATTTTCATTATAATTTATTTTATCTTGTTTCCCAGGTACCAACCACGCGAGGAAAGTCGCGGGCGATAGCTATTTTTTTTTTTAATTTATTTATTTATCATAGAATCAACAGCACTTTGTGAATGTAACATAAAAAAAACTTAACTAAACATACTGCCAATAACAGATTCTTACTTTTTAAACAAGGTTTTTTTTTTTTTTTTGTTTTTTTTTATATATATAGTTGCTTTACTTTTACATGAATAAAAATAAAGATTATAAACTAGACAATGTGTCAGTAGTTGACGTGCAAAATTATGAAATTACAAATAACAAAGATAAATTAGGTACGCGTGTGTATGTTGGGCGTGAATGTATGTGTGTGTGTGTGTGTGTGTGTGTGTGTGTATGTGTGCATGCATGTATGTGTGGTGTATTTATGTAATGTCTGTGTGTAATGTCTGTCTGTTACATTACATCCAAAAGAAACATGATCATGAAAGAAAGTGAATTTCTAAAAGAACAGTGGGTCTTCATACTTTCATTAGTAATTCGAACCATTCCCAGTAACTGATATGTTACTAGCTTACGTCCACGGCTTCGTTCGCGTTGTTACAACACGATTATCACATAAGTATAGACAAAATCATGTTTTTTTTTTGTGTTATATGCGGGTTTTCTACTTTTTAAGCATGGTCATCGAAATAATGAACGAAAAAAGTTTTTTTATATTTGCCTCAAACAAACTTTTACGTCTATGACGTTTCTATTTTCAAATTTAATTCTTGTATATTCTTTCGTTGACAGATCGATTTTTTAATAAGCTGGGCCCGCAGGCTAGTATTCTAAACACGGCGGTATAATTGCTTTTAACGACAGTTCCTTATTATATCATTTTATGTTATTGTTAATAAATCCTTTTTTTTAATAAGCTAAGCCTGCAGGCAGATGATGAAAAACTGTATTCTACCAAATAGGTATTCTAGTATTCTATTCTACCTAAGTATTCTAAACACGGCGATATAATTGCTTTTAACGACAGTTCCCTCTATAACAATAGCGGGGCGTGAGCTCTTTCACTTTTAACCTCAAACAGTAGATGTGGGCCTGTTATTTGAAGACGGTTAAACTCAATTTATATATATACTAGCTGACCCGTGCCCGCTTCGCTGTGCGTAAGACATTTCTAATACCATCGTTGAATTTTTTGTAGACGTTTTTAAGGTGTACAATACTGTAGTACATTATTTTGATATATCTCGTGGGGTTCAGCCAGCATTTGCAATGTAAGCGCAAAAAAATGTGTTTATTTACGACATCACATTAGAAACCTCTAAAATTATCAGTGTTTCTCTACTATATTATGCATGTATTATACATATAAACCTTCCTCTTGAATCACTCTGTTTATTAAAAAAAACCGCATCAAAATCCGTTGTGTAGTTTTAAAGATATAAGCAAACATACATACAGACATACAGACGCGGGAAGCGGAAAGCGACTTTGCTTTATACTATGTAGTGATAAACCAACGTTTTCTAATTTAAAAGAATGCGTTTGTGTTTCAAAGATTTTGAGAAAACTCTTTTAGGGTTAAGCTTGCCTTTTCGTTCTTTGTTATGTTACAAATACCTAATTGTAATGTTTTTTGTGTGTACATTAGTACTAAAATGCTAAAATATTAATAGTTTAAGTTCGGTTTGAAAATAATAAAAATAAAAAAATATTTGAAACAAATATTACATGTTGAAATATTATTATAATAACATCAAGAATAATGTATTATTTATAATAAACCATTTTTAGAATTTTACGTAAAATATTATACTTTAGTAAAAAACGCACCAACATGTTCCAATTAATGTAAAGTCGAAAAAAGCCGGACGTGTCCCATCCCTATTTGAATGCCATTTCACGCCAGCCGCCATCTTGGAATTGTTAACCTTTTTGCTGGGATTGGATTATAAAAATTTTACATTGTTACAATACATAGACTCGTACATTGTTTTTAATAGAATTATACCTACCTGAAAGTTTGTATGGATGTTAAGGGCTCAATCGACCGAACGAATTTGGATGAAACTTGGAATATAGGTCACATAATCTGTGAATCTATCACAGTTCATGAGAAACAGCCTTGTGATAGACAGACGGACAGCGAAGTCGTAATAGGCTCCCGGTTTTACCCTTTGGGTACGGAACTGTAAAAAACGTGGTAATTATCCGTATTTATAGTAAAAACTAAAAATAGATGATAAGTAGCTTCTTAGATTTTATAATAAAAACTGCATTTAAAAATACCCAAGTCGTACAAATCTACTTAAAAAATGTAAATTGGCCGAACTACGTAAGTTTGTAACTTGGGAAAACCGAAATTGCATTGTAGATGATTTCAAGGAGACAAAAAATATAGCAGGTAGTGATAACCTCCGAGTATCTACCTTTTAAGTTTAGGTTACAACGAATAGGTACCTAGGGTGAGATAGGTACATAGCATTAAGGCGATACTTGAAATTTTTGACTTTTTGTATGGGCTGAATCTACTCGGATAGGACGGAAAAAGTGATAAAACTGCATTATCTTGAAAACCATCAAATTTAAAAAGAATCCGTGTGTAATTTACTTAGCTAGTATGATTATCTAACGAATTATATAAAAATGAACTGTTTAGCTATTTATAGTTTGGTTAAAAACGAAACTAGAGTTTTTGAAGAGCCAACTTTGAAAAATAAATCTATCGAGAAATGTTTCACCAATCGTGATTCTGTCTGTAATTTATCTAGATTATATCCTTAAGTTATCTTTGTCATAAAAAACTAAACTGTATGTTTTGCGATTATTAAGAAAAAACGATTCTGCATTCATCAAACACATTAATTACTCGCCTTAACTGTCATCAATTATGTAGCCTTTTAGACATAATATGACACATAATACATACCAACATGCTTTCAAAACTGTACACCAAATGAACACACGAGCCAGACATTGTTGATGATAATAAATTAAAAAACATTAAACAAAAGATTGCTAAGCCACTCTACATAATACAATTGTGTAAGTACGACGAGGATAAATAATATAGTGTTTTGTTGCGTAACGAAGGATGTCTGTGAACGATCAAAATCAAAATGAAAAATTGAAATTGGTCCTGACGGAGGACTAGGCTATTTTGCGAACTGCATTATTTAAAATATAAGTTCCTATCATTCATATATATATTTACAAAAATCCTAATCTATACATATAAAAATCCTAATCTATACATATCTATACATATAATAAAACTGTAGAAGAGTTCAATTCTGTACATTGAATGAAAACTAAAAAAAATACTCCTAGAGGCCTTTATACAAGTAACACAAGCCAAAAAAAAACATTTTGAAATTTTTGTCTGTCTGTCTGTCTGTCTGTCTGCCTGTTGTCTGGCTTTCACGCAAAAACTAATGGACGGATTTTAATGTTTTTTTTTTGTTATATACTTATTAGTCCTCGGCAACATATAGGCTACAATTTATTTTGAAGAGTGGAATACCAGATGTGAAACTATCTGTCGACCAGCGAAGCGGGCACGGGTCAGCTAGTAATATAATAAATGTGAAAGTTTGTGGGTTTGTATGTATATGGCTCAATCAGGCCTTAACGACAAAACGGATTGAGTTGAAATCTGTTGTAGATGCAGATAAAATGCCTGAATAAAACATATAATACTTTAATATACTATATGAAAAACATCTTTGAAATTATAAAAAACGCAAAAAGGATGATTTTGGTATAGATGGCGTTGGTGTGCAACAAATTTGACATCACAGACTAAAAACATTCAGTCTTTTCTATTCGATTATTGAAATTTGTCAGAACAACGTCTGTCACGGGTCGGCTAAAATGTATAATGTTCTATATTAGTTATCTAGTTTACATAGTTCAAGATTCGTTTGGTTTGGGGCTAGATAGCGCTGTATGAAATTTCCACCAATATTTAATTGTATTTTTTATTTTAGAAAGAAAGAAATACCATTTATTCAGCCGTCACAATATTAAAAAGTAACAATAAACAAGAAATAATACAAAATTATCGGAACAAAATAGATTCGAATCGACTTTGGTAGAATGCGTCGCGCGCGTTGCCTTAATTGAAGATTGCAAAAAGGATCTTTAATGAAACCGGCCAAGTGCGAGTAGGACTCGCGCATGAAGGGTCCCGTACCATTTTTTATAGAAAACGGCAAAAAACACCTTTGTTGTATGGGAACCCCACTTAAATATTTATTTTATTCGGTTTTTAGTATTATTTTTGTTGTTATAGCGACAACAGAAATACATTATCTGTGAAAATTTCAACTGTCTAGCTATCACGGTTTCTGAGATACAGCCCTGTGACACACAGACGGACAGTGAAGTCTTAGTAATAGGATCCCGTTTTTACCCTTGGGTACGGAACCCTAAAAACGATTCAATGCCATGTAATTAACAGATTATTTTGGTAGAATGATGTAAATATCAAACTTCTGTTGTGTGAAATATTAATTGCGTTAATAAGTTTCAGGTAAGTATAAAAACTTAGAACGTTCGTAACGTTAACTGAAAGGTATTATTATAATAAAATTCAATGCCATTTAAAGATCAGATATAAGATAATTTTTAGGGTTCCGTACTCAAAGGGTAAAAACGGGAGGATCCTATTACTAAGGCTCTGTCTATCTATCTGTCACAAGGCTGTATCTCATGAACTATAACTAGACAGTTGAAATTTTCACAGATAATGTATTTCTGTAGCCGCTATAACAACAGATTAAAATAATCATTTAAGTGGGCCTCACATACAAACAAACGTGATTTTTTTGGCGTTTTCATAGATAATGGTACGGAACCCTTCGTGCGCGAGTCCGACTCGCACTTGGCCGGTTTTTTACTTAGACAACAAAGATGATAAACAACTAATAGGCAAGGTTGTGTGTGTGTGGACGGAGAGCTCGGGTCTTGGATTCTAGTTTTACAAAGCCGTAGATATAGTTGGAAATTATAGAAATTAAATTTCGTCATCCAACAAATTGTAGAACGTGAATTAAAATATATAAACAAACTAGCTGTCCGAACAGACGTTGTCCTGTCAAATGTCAATAATCCCACAGAAAAAAGAACTTTCAGTTTTTATGCCACCCTTA
The DNA here is from genome assembly GCA_912999785.1 of Hydriomena furcata. NCBI lineage: Eukaryota > Metazoa > Arthropoda > Insecta > Lepidoptera > Geometridae > Hydriomena > Hydriomena furcata. The sequence goes on from OU538845.1 coordinate 2,791,139, forward strand.
TGACTTAGGGGTATGAAAAATAGATGTATAGATAGATATAGATAGAATAGATTTTGTGAGCATATAGATGTTGGGCGATTCTCAGACCTACTGTCTGAGAATCGCCCAACATCTATATGCTCACAAAATTTCATGAGGATCGATCAAGCCGTTTCGGAGGAGTACGGTAACTAACATTGTGACATGGAAATCACTACATAGTATAAAGCAAAGTCGCTTTCCGCTTCCCGCGTATGTATGTTTGCTTATATCTTTAAAACTACACAACGGATTTTGATGCGGTTTTTTTTAATAGATAGAGTGATTCAGGAGGAAGGTTTATATGTATAATAACATGCTACCCGTGCGAAGCCGGGGCGGGTCGCTAGTTTTATATATAAGATATTGGCAGACGACAACGCTAGGCGACAGATAGTTTCACATCTGGTATTCTGATCTTCAAAATAAATTATTTGTTACCGAAGACTAATAGCTACATAACAAAAAAAGTTTCATCAAAATCCGTCAAGTAGTTTTTGCGTGAAAGCCGGACAACAGACAGACAGACAAAAATTTCAAAATGTATTTTTTTTTAGCTTATATTACTCGTATAAAGGCCCTAGGGGTATTTTTTTTTAGTTTTTATTGTATGTACATAATTTAAATCTTCTACAGTATTATTATATGTATAGCATAGATTAAGTTTAAATCACTACATAGTAATAAAGCAAAGTCGCTTTCCGTTTCCCGCGTCTGTATGTATGTATGATGTTTGCTTATATCTTTAAAACTACACAACGGATTTTGATGCGGTTTTTTTTAATAGATAGAGTGATTCAGGAGGAAGGTTTATATGTATTAAACCCGTGCGAAGCCGGGGCGGGTCGCTAGTTAAGTTTAAATTCGGAATAAACAGTAAATAAAAACTTACTTCCTAGTGAAGTATGTCTACCGTACTTGGGGATTACAATCGTGTCATGATCCTATTTCACTTCATTTACTTCCTATTACTAGTTATTTGCAACACGTAGAAGCTATAGCCAGGGCCGAACTTAGGGTAGAGCAATCAGGGTAAAATCCACGGAGCAACAAAATAAAAATCGTCATAGTTCTAAAAAATAAACAAATTTTCCTTACCTGCAATGTTTGTTAAAAGAATTGAATTTGTTTTGCAATAAATTATTGAAACACTTGAATAATATATACCATTTATTCTATTAAATTTGAAAAATAATTTAAGGCATTCACTCCTTTGTTGTCGGTTGAATTCCCAAAAAGGACAAACATTAATTTGTGTAATGATGTTGGTTCTGTGTCTGGATGTTATAATGTATAATAGCTACCTAAGTATGTAGGTATTAAAAAAGTAATTATAGGTAATTAATATATCAGTAATCTGGTTCCCATAGCTTGGCTTAATTTGGCGCTAGAAGGCGCTTTGTCAACTCAAATGTCCACCATTATTTATTACCCCAAAGCCCCCAGTCATATTTATCCAGCCCTGTATAGACATCAAGTATTACCTCTTTGTGGCAGTCGCGTAACAAAGAAATACCTAGTATAACAAGGAGAATATTAAATAACCCAAGATGTTTAGTATTCTTCTCGTAAAGTGCCATAACCTAGAGTTATTTTTTTGTAAAAATTAATTATTTCTAGGTGTATAATTACAAAAGGGGTGGGTAGTGGATAGTCTCACATTTTTTATTTTTTTTGTGCGATTTTGTGAGTCACAATTGTGACCCGACGAGAGGGGGGGGGGGAGGTAAATGGGGGGTGTTATTTATGGATGGATATAATTAAAAACAAAACCGACTTCATGTTCTTATAAGTTCAATTTTTGAAAACTATTTTTTACTCTTTGATGTCCTATTTTCCTCAATTTAAAATGGGACCAAATGAGAATTATATATAGTACTAAACAAAAAATAATTTTCAAAATCATATAATTAATATAATCGAATAGGGAACCTCCTTCTTGTTAAGTCGGTTAAAAAGTGTGTTAAAAATGAACACAATAGTACTTTTCCAAGTATTTTAAGAGTTGTTTTTCGTAGTTAAACCTATAGGATTAACTTGGTTTTCGTTGTACGAACAAAGCTAATATTTACCCGACTGTGGGTAGGATTATGTTGTTATCTACCTACTAGTTGGAATAATAAGTACGTACAAACAAGATAATAAAAATGGCGATAGGCTTGCAACCTGTCACGTATGGAATGATGTTGCAAGGACGAGTGCTAAATGTTATGTTTGGACGTGCCTTCAAGTACCCGTTGCACATCTTTAAGGATCAGAGATTATATCTACTTTAAACCTATCTAAAGATCTTATTCAAAAATACTACAAATGCAAAAGTTTGTGAGTTTGTTTGTATGTTTGTATGTTAAATTTGTTAAGTGTAGCTCCTCAACAAACGTGTTTTTTTGCCGTTTTTTATAGATCAGATAATGGTACGGAACCGAGACCGACTCGCACTTGGCCGGTTTTTATTTTGCCATAATAATAATAATAACGCAACATATCGTAATACTTACTTTATGACAAATTACCTTATGTTTATTGCAACTCGACTCTAACATTTATGATTAGTTGCAATATTTATTATTTCCTTAAAACATTACATATTAAATTAAGTACATTTAAGCATATAACAGCTTTCTCTGGATACCTACGTTGAAACTAGGGTCCGACCGAAACAGGTTTTAGCCGAAACCGAAACCGAACTTTCGGCCTCGCTCTCAATTTCGACCGAAGCCGAAACTTGCATAAACATATTCAAAATTTCTATTTCATACTGAAATCTAGCGTATTTTAAACATTTGTTTGCATATTCTATTTATACCGACAGTTAAATAGAGTTAAATTAAATAAAAAGATAATCATTAAAGTACGTAACAAATATATTTTTTTATATGTCGAAGTTCGCCGAACGTCGTACGATAATTCATGACCGTCGTACGACATTCATAGTTTCGGCGCGGCCGAAGGTTTCGGCCATTTAATGCCCGAAACCAAGGCCGAAATTGGCCGAAACCGAACTTTCGGTCGTTCACTAGTTGAAACCTACACCGAAAGGTATTATTGTATTCTGTGGCAGAAGTAACAAAAATTTAATTAAAAAAAAAAAAATAGGATGTGGGATGTGAAAATGTGGGCATGTGCCAAATATAATGTTTGGATGTGCCTCTGACTACCCCCACTGGAGATCTGAGTAGATGTCTACCGTACTTGGGGATTACAGTCGTGATCCTATTTATTTTATTTTTGAAAATGGCGATCACGATCACGACTGTAATTCCCAAGTACGATAGACATCTACTCAGATTACCAGGAACTCAGATCCTTAAAGACTAAAGGTAGTAGTTAGATGCATGTACGAACATTACATGCACAATACATGCCTTCATTTTGCAGTAGTCAGCATCATCACTACATAGTATAAAGCAAAGTCGCTTTCCGCTTCCCGCGTCTGTATGTATGTATGTATGTTTGCTTATATCTTTAAAAGTACACAACGGATTTTGATGCGGTTTTTTTTAATAGATAGAGTAATTCAGGAGGAATGTTTATATGTATAATAACATGCCACCCGTGCGAAGCCGGGGCGGGTCGCTAGTTCCATATATGATAGGTTGAAATCCCGTCGCCAATTACAAGAATACTAACTGCTTTCTTCACGTTTTTCTTCGCCGTTTTGAGCACGTGTTCATGCACGGCCAGGATTCGAACCCACGACCTTCATATTGAAAGCCGAGGTAACTTCCACTCAGATAACACGGCTTTTAACAATAATATGTTAATGTTATTGTTTTTAGGGAAAATAATTAAATAATTTAAGGAAAATATTCGCTGTTTCGTTTAAAAACAAAACCACAGATTTTATTATTCGTCAGTTGAGGACAAACGATTTTTATTATTAAACAAGCTGACCCGTGACAGACGTTGTCCTGTCAAATTTCAATAATCGAATAGAAAAGACTGAATGTTTTTAGTCTGTGATGTCAGATTTGTTGCACACCAGCGCCATCAATACCTAAATCATCCCTTTTAAATCTTCTTTATCATATTGGGGATGTTTTTAATTTTTTAAAGTAGTCTATTATTTATTCGGGCATTATATCTACATCTACAGCAAATTTCAACTTAATCCGTTTTGTCGTTTAGACCTGATTGAGGAACAAATATACATACAAACTCACAAACTTTCGCATTTATAATATTATTAGGATTACGAATTGTGACAGCGTTCAATAAGATATAACAATGAAGAATGCAACAAATAGCATCATTAACAAAAGCGTGCGATCACAACAACATGAGTGGAGTTGAAATTCCCTGACTCATAGTTCCCGCCCACTTGGGTGTAATGTTCTGGAATGTAGATTATCGTATCGCATTGCCAGGGACGGATTCAGGGGTCTGGGGGGCCTGGGGCAATAGAGATTGCCAGGGACGGATTCAGGGGTCTGGGGGACCTGGGGTAAAGAAGTGGGACCTCTTAATTATTTTACAAAATAATTAAATGCTTTTTTTTATTAAAGGCAACAGGGAGATATTTTTAGATATTTTTTTGTTTTCCAATAATTTATTACTTATTTAAACTTTCTTTTTATGGAAAGTTATTTATTTGTCTTTTATGTTATTTATGTGTTGTGTAGAGGAGTTCATTCTTTTTTTTTAATTTTGTTTATAAAAAAAGCAGAATCATAAATTTTAAATTTTGCAGCACTGAATATGTAAATCTTAATTGAAGCAAATATTCATAATTATTTAAATTAAAAAACCGGCCAACCAACCGAGTCGGACTTGGCCGGAAAAACACGTTTGTTCTTAGGAGCCCCTTAAATATTTATTTTATTCTGTTTTTAGTATTTGTTGTTATAGCGACAACAGAAAATAAAACTGTGAAAATATCAACTGTCTAGCTATCACGGTTCATGAGATACAGCCCTGTGATAGGCAGACGGACAGTGAATTCTTAGTAATAAGGTCCCGTTTTTACCCTTTGAGTACGAAACCCTAAAAAAGATAGCTTACTTAGCATACAGTTGTAGCTTCACCTAGCTCCTAAGACGTTTCAAAGTGATCCCTGTGGTTTTATTGAAATAAATCATTTTTTAATTTGAATTTGAATTGGGATGAGCGTTTTTATGTATTATATATTATATTATTATGTATTACATAAGTAGGTATTACGAGTGGGTACTAAGTAAAGTAATGAAATGAGTCCAAACAGATAAATTTATGTCCACATAGAATCTAGCACAGTTTGTTTCCTCATTTTTACATTCAATGTTTGAGCAAGTGGTGATGGTTAAGTATGGAAACTACAGCACACATGAGGTTAATTTGAAAAAAAAAACATATTAGGGCCAAAGACCCGGTTGTGGTTTTGGTCATTTTAAATTTTTGCAGGCAATAACTAAGCATAGCAAACAAACTTGTTTAAAATCTATAGTATAGTTAATACATTTCTTTGTCCATGGCCCGTGATAAGTGACAGTTGTGATGATCGATAAACCTCTAGATTTTATTGACCACAACTAAATATTTCCCGTTTTGTCTATTTATATATGAATAATTAATAAATAAAAATCGCCTGTTACAAAACCTTTGCTAACCTAAGAGATAAATATAAATAATACATTCTATTTTGTTTAAAAATCGTCACTTTTATAATTTTTTTAAATGTTGTGATACTAATTGATGACATAAACAATTCACGAACTCAGCATCCCCCCCTCCCCTCCCCCCCCCCTGAGTAAAAGTAATAAGAGTCAGCGTATTGTACGAAATTTGAGTCGTTAGTCGAGTCATTAAAATTGCAACCTCTATTTAAGGTGATAAGTGACATTTTTGACTTTTTGTATGGGCCGAGACTACCCGGATAAAACGAAAAAAGTGATAAAACTGCATTATCTTCAAAACCATCAAATTTAAAAAGAAATTGTCTTTAATTTAGGTAGCTAGTATGATTATCTAACGAATTATATAAAAATGAACTATTTAGCTATTCATACATTTGATTAAAAACGAAACTAGTGTTTTTGAAGAGCCAACTTTGGAAAATAAATCTATCGAGAAAAGTTTCACCAATCGTGTTTCTGTCTGTAATTTATCTAGATTATATCCTTTTAAGTTATCTTTGTCATAAAAAACAAAACTGTATGTTTTGCGGTTATTGTGAAAAAACGATTCTGCGTTCATCTAAAACATTTATTACTCATCTTAAATATAAAGTGTTAAAGTATTTAATATTGATAAAGTTAAACTCGTGGATTTTCAAACAGCCTTATCTTTCTTTAATTTTTTTTATTTTGGTACTTTTTTTGGTGCCCCAAACGAGATGCCCTAAGCAGTTGCTTAATTTAATGGTTAATCCACTTACCTCTGATTGTGCTGCTTTTAGAATTGTGCTGAAGCTCTTTAGTTCATTTTATTTTGTACGTTAGTACTTTTAATTATTATTTTTGTTTGAGCCTTCACCTTGTTCGATCGGCACCACACTGGAGCTCTTAGCATTAAGGAAAGGATCATTGAAAAAAATGATAGACCCCAAGCCGTGTTTGTTGCCTGATTCTTCTAGGCTTGGTCGCGAGGAATCGGCGTAGCTTCACCTAGCTCCGAAGACGTTTCAAAATTATCCATGTGATTTTATTGAAATAAATGTTTTTTGAATTTGAATTACAATTAGATGTCTGAGCGTCTGCAGATCAGAAAGGTTGTCTACCGTACTTGAGGATTAAAGAGATCTTTCTATTTTTGTTTTACTCAAGGTTACTGAAAAGGAGTCTTCATGCTATAAACAAAGATATTATGAAAATAATCGTTTGTACAATGACAATCGAATTACCTCACCGTAAGATTTGTTCCTTTCGCTTTCTGACCTTCCAACAGCTCATACAAACGTATGACTTAACATTTTGTTATTACTTATTATTGTGGGCGGAATTTCAATTGTTTAAACAATATTTAAATTCTTATTCTAATATCAACTGCTGCTATGTCAAATATTTAAAACCAATGAAAATATATTAAATATATACTGCAAATTAGACCAACACGTAATGTTTGGACGTGTCTATGACCACCTTCTTTAGACATCTTCGAAGATCAAAGCGCCTTGAGATCTGAGAGTATGTCTACCGTACTTGGAAATTACAGTCGTGATGCTATTTATTTTTTTAATTAGTAGTTTTTTAGTTCAAAATCTCCAGATCTTCAAACAGTGAAACAGATTTTCTTTAATGATTGTTATAAATAAAATATAATCTCGGTTAAGCCACTTTTCAATTAAAACAAACTAAATAAACATCGGTTCATTTATTTAGGAGCTACGATACGACATACAGACACGTCAGATGTACAAACACCTTATTTTTTTATGTTTTTGTAAGTTTTTATTTAAACATCAAAACTGAACCAATTTTTAAAAATTATTTCACCTATCAAAAACGATATTATCAGCGAGTATCATATGTCATATTTTATTATCCAAACATTAGAGATCCTCGCGAAAATTGCAATAATGTACCTAAGGTATCAAAAATTTGCCAATAACCTTCATTAATTACCCGTGCGAAGCCAAGGCTAGTTAATTTATTAGGTTCCGTACCCAAAGGGTAAAAACGGGACCCTATTACTAAGACTTCGTTGTCCGTCTGTCTGTTACAAGTCTGTATCTCATGAACCATGATAGAGCTAGACAGTTGAAATTTTCACAGATGATGTATTTCTGTTACCGCTATAACAAATACTAAAAACAGAATAAAATACATATTTTAGTGGGATTCCCTTACAACAAAGTGATTTTTTGCCGTTTTTCATAGATAATGATACGGAACCCTTCGTGCGCGAGTCCGACTCGTACTTGGCCGGTTTTTTCAATTAAAACACCTGAACATAACTAATACAACGATAATTTCAATGATTTACAAAGCATTGATTTCTTGCACAAATCATTTGGGATTACGTGATTCCAGCAGCCAATTAAAACAGTGCTTGGCTATTTTTGCATAACACAACCTTCGTGTTTCGTTCTAAATGCTATCATGTAAGCGCACGCAACTTTTCGCGGATAAACGCAACTAGGGTGCGTATTTACTCGACCAGGTTTCAAAACCAGGTTTTGGCGTAAAAAAATACTTACCATTCGCCATACGACGACGTCTTAAAGTAATATAAAAACAATATTACTACGAAATGTGATACTACTATTCGAGTTTGTTGCGTTGTCACTTTCACACCGTGAGTTTTATTGTTTTGATATTACTTTTGAGGTTGTGGTACCGGTCCAGGTATGACGTCACAATTATTACGCGTATTTTTTACATTAAAGTATTTTTATACTTTCAAATATTCACTTCGGGGCGCAATCTAAATCTGGATTTTTTAAAGTATTTAAGACCTGGTATTTATTAAAGGTGGTATTTGTGAGACCTGGTATTTGAAACGAGTACGACCCACCTCTAAACGCAACGCAGCGCGATTCACACAATGCAGTTTGTACAATGAATTTTATTTCCTTATTATTTCCTAGGTGTTAGGTATCTACATTAAATAACTAAAAGAATGAGATAAAGCATAATAAAAAGAAAATATTATTGTTTTAGCACATTGATAAGCAATTACCTACTTTATGTTTGAAAATATTATGTATACTATACCGACTAAAATGTCTCGACCGATAAAAATCAAGAGACGATATTAGTTTTTTATGTTTTATGAAGGAACTATTAGTCTTACATAAATACAATTTAAATAGGACCAACTTTAGACTATTTTCTACATAAAAGAAGAAAAATCATGCAAATCGGACCACCAATTAAAAAGTTCATTGAAAAAAATTAATATAAAAACTAAACGAATAAGAGAAAAAGATTAATAAAATTAGTTTTTTTATGATTTTTAGCATGTTGTTAAGATAGATACTTTATATTTGAAAATAATAACGGTCAAAAACAAAAAACAAATATTTAATAAAAATTTAAAATACAATGTTATTGAAAACGATGACCTTGCAAATTTACAATATAACGAGCTCTCTAATTATGAACCATAAATTTTTATTGAGTATTCAGAATAAAGTATCATATTATTTTGATTAATTACAATGTTATTATTAAAAAAAAAAAAAAATCGAAAGGGACAAAAGAGTATATTGAACCCACATTAAAAAAAATCACGTCATATCACAATGCTAAAATTTTAAAAGAGAAGTTTTAACAATACATGTGTACCTACCTACCTACATTTAAAAAAAAAATATTCACACTTGTAATATTTGTTAAATAAATTACTTTTATCGTTTATTATTAAACATAGTTAATAGCTGTTTAACTTTAGACAGGAAATAAATCTTATTTTATAGGTATTTAATTTTCTTTGTTTAAGTATTATAATAAAGTCTAAATTCATTAATACGGTAATAAAATCAAGTAATTTCCTTATTATAATAATAAAAAAAATATATATTAAGTTGGGTATTTCTCAAAATTGAAATTGTTGATCGCAAAATGTTTCACGTAGTTTTCTTAGTAATATATTTAAAAAATATATAATAAGCTGGTTAGGAAATATTTAAATTGTTGATCGCTTAAGGTTAGTCATGAAAATGACCTTAGCACGACAAAGATGCAAAACTACCTGCTTTTAAACAAATGTAACAGAACATCTCGTTTACAATAATTACCTGAATATTACGAGAACTATGCTCAAATTGCTTTGAATTTACGATTGACCAAACTGCCAGTTTCCTTTTACAATCTATTGCGACTGAACGTCACATAGACGTAACAATAGCCGTTTAAAAATGACACCTAACACAAAGAATACAGCGTTCACTTTCATTTGTACACTTTTACATAAAAAAAAATAGTCAACTTAAGCTATACTGACCTCGAATTAGATTTGCTAGCTTTCGTCCCGTTTGTGTTAAACTCAATCTCACTGCCTCCGTAACTGGCTACCAATGGCATATCACCGTCCGCCATGGTTCGCATTGACACAAACTATTTACAACAAAAAAAAGAAAAAACTTTTATGCGATTTAAAAAGTTTTTGTTTCGTAATTTGTTAACGCGACACGTGTGGACGGTACGGCGCGCTGCGTTGCACTGACTGACTCGTTTATTTTATTGATGTAAATGATGAGCGGTCGCTCAGATAACATGTGATGGCCATTCGGACGCTGTCAGTGATAATTGAAGATGATCATCCAGTATGTGGGCACGAATCATCAATTTTCTAAAATTATTATGTTGGTACGTTGGTAGGTTAGATATTGTAAAAAAAACATGATGTTTTTTATAGAATACTAATGAAAAATCTCGCGACTACGTTCAGGTGGAGTTATTTTTAAAACGACATCAACCACCTTTACATCTTAGCGGTTGATTTTTGAAAATTCCTTTTTAGTGCAACCCAATACGCTAAAAGAAATACACCATCTAAATTGTAAATTTCTATGATCAATGGTTTAGGCTGTTTCATCATTTTCAAGTAAAGTGTTGACTAGCTACTTTCCAGTTAGCGCTAAATTAATGTATGAAATTGTCAAAACTATCAAATGTCAAATGTCAAATGGTACGTTCGTTTTTCATAATCGCCGAGTAGCTTACTAACACTCGTATTCAGGAACGACACTGTGAGAACACGCACCCACAGTGCCGTTCCTGAATACGGGGGTTAGAACTTTACTTGAAGATGGTGAAACAGGCCTTTATAAATATTTAATTTTCATTTACACAATTTAATTTCAATTAAAAAACAATAATGACAAACAATTATAAAAATAAATAGATTAACAATAACTATGGAATATAAAATAATGTAGGTATTTTAAAAAAGGCATAACTCACAACTTGTACATTGTAAAATATAAACTAATTTATAAAAAAAAACTTAACCATTGGTGACGAAGCTGTTCATGTATCAAGGTTATGAAAACAATGTTTGTTATTTCTATCATAATTATGTTAATTCAGTGGCAACAAACCCACGTTGCTCCACTTGTTTGTTTGTTAACAGTTGGTGCGAGGGCGATATGCATTTATTAATCCATTGACACGTAGAATAAATAGTTATCATTAGACTGCAAAATAATATTTGTTTTTAAAATTAACTACGCATGAGTGACAGCTGTATCGTGGCATCGCTCTCAGCCTTTTTATAGATGACTAGCTGACCCGTGACTTTGTCCTGTCCTGTGTAGTCAAAACTGATGTCAGATTTTTTGCACACCAGCGCCATCTATACTAAAATAATTTTGATGATGTTTTTCGTAAGTATTTTAAAGTAAACTATGTTTTATTCGGGCATTAAATCTACATCTACAGCAAAAGTAATCTTAATCCGTTTTGTCGTTTAGGCCTGATTGAGGCACAAACATACATACAAACTCACAACTTAACTATTTATTAGTAGGATAGTAGGATTATGAAACATTGTCTTACCGGCTGGCTCTAGCATAACACCATCCACGACTCCGTCACAAATCTGTACCATGCTGTATCACCCGCGAATTCGGTATTACCAACTCACTGCTATTGTATCTGTGCGCGTGCGCATGTTTACAAAAATAAAAACTGCGTTCCAGAAACTATTGATAAGGATACTTACTTGGTTTCCAAAAACAAGAGATGAGTCAACGCATATCGTTAGCGAACTTTTTAAATTAAATAATATAATTACGTTTATTAACTAAAAACAAAACCGACTTCATGTTTATAAATAAAAAACCGGCCAAGTGCGAGTCAGACCCGCGCACGAAGGGTTCCGTACCATCTATGTAAAACGGCAAAAAAACACGTTTGTTGTATGGGAGCCCCATTTAAATATTAATTTTATTCTGTTTTTTGTATATTTGTTGTTGTAGCAACAACAGAAGTACATCATCTGTGAAAATTTCAACTGTCTAGCTATCACGGTTCATGAGATACAGCCCTGTGACAGACAGACAGACGGACAGACATACAGACAACGAAGTCTTAGTAATAGAGTCCCGTTTTTACTCTTTGGGTACGGAACCCTAAAAATTGTAGTGCTTTAAAATACATATGAAAAACCCAGGGGCCCCTGTTATCTGTGCTTCATAGGTGGTTGGTTGGTAATGGGACCACCTAGGAAGTATATGTGCTTTTATGTTTTTTAGGGTTCCGTACCCAAAGGGTAAAATCGGAACCCTATTACTAAGACTTCGCTGTCCGTCTGTCTGTCCGTCTGTCCGTCTGTCCGTCTGTCCGTCTGTCCGTCTGTCTGTCTGTCACAGGGCTGTATCTCATGAACCATGATAGCTAGACAGTTGAAATTTTCACAGATTATGTATTTCTATTGCTGCTCGAACAACAAATACTAAAAACAGAATAAAATAAATATTTAAGGGGGGCTCCCATACAACAAACGTGATTTTTTTGCCGTTTTGATAATAGTACGGAACCCTTCGTGCGCGAGTCCGACTCGCACTTGGCCGGTTTTTTTTAGTTGTTTTTGCGTGAAAGAGTAACAAACACACACAAACCGATTTACAAACTTTCGCATTTATAATACTAGCCGACCCGTGACAGACGTTGTCCTATCAAATTTCAATAATCGAATAGAAAAGACATTGTTTTTAGTTTGTGATGTCAGATTTGTTGCACACCAGCGCCATCTATACAGAAATCATCCCTTTTGAGTTTTTTTAATTATTATGAGGATGTTTTTAATTGTTGAAAGTAGTCTATTATTATTTATTCGGGCATTATATCTAATTTTACACCAAACTTTAACTTAATCCGTTTTGTCGTTTAGGCCTGATTGAGGAACAAACATACATACAAACTCACAAACTTTCGCATTTATAATATTAGTAGGAAATAGGATTAAGTATCTACACTAAGTATATTTTACAATAACAGGAATCGGAAACCAACAAAATGTAGGCGTTTCCGGTATAGTGGGTACATCCGCCCCCTTTTGGGGTTTTACAAAGTGTAGGTACCTAACTTAGATAATAACTCAACGATATCCCAGATTTTTATGCGCTGTTTTTGTTAATATCAATATTTGACAACAGTCAAAGTAATAATTACCTACGTTTAAAATGAAAACCGACCATAATATTTAGACCAATCGAAAAGTCAAAGGACAATATTAGTTTTTTAGGGTTCCGTACCCAAAGGGTAAACGGGACCCTATTACTAAGACTTCGCTGTCCGTCTGTCTGTTACAAGGCTGTATCTCATGAACCGTGATAGCTAGACAGTTGAAATTTCCACAGATGATGTATTTCTGTTGCCGCTCTAACATCAAATACTGAAAACTGTATAAAATAAATATTTCAGTGGGGCGCCCATACAACAAACGTGATTTTTTTTGCTTGTTTTTATAGATAATGGTACGGAATCCTTCGTGCGCGAGTACGACTCGCACTTAATCGGATTTAGTTTCAAGTTTTATAATGGAACTATTAGTCCTACTTAAATACAATTTAAATGGTTCAATTTTAATTGGGACTTCTCTCTACACAACACAATAAAACATCCAAACATTTTTCCGTCGGTAAAAATGGTTTCCATCTTATCCCTTTTGGGCAGACTAAAGTTGATAGAGCATTCTACCATGCTTTCGTTTTCTTTTCCATATTACAGAAATGAGTTTCACTTCTCTAAACGATTACTTACAATAAAATCGACGACAGTGACATTTCTAATGTCACTTCAATTTAGCATTTAGATCAGCCAATCAGCGTTGACCAAAATTGGCGGGACTAACTTTCAGAGCACGTGATTGGCTTACTGATAGACACTGTGCTGTAATTGGTCTGATGGCGCTTTCTCTAATTGTCTGACTTTCGCTTTTTCAGTTTTCTAAAAGGAGTTGCATTGTTTATAGTTTTTATTCGTTATTTTTACCCACAGATGAACGTACCTAACCTACCTATCTATAAAGTACAGGATGTATTTAGACTACCTAACTACTCCCGAAGACTAGACAATTTACATTGACTAGCCTCTCAGCTCAGTTAGCAGAGTTTGGGGAGATGCCTGCCGCTGTGTGTAATATTGACTGTCTTCAGTTTTTACCAATATGATGATGGAGCCAGGGTCAGCTCCTCAACAGCAAAAATAACGGATACCAAACTTTGTTTGATACTCATTCAATTCCTTTTTAGTGTAGTATTTTTTAGTTTTTTAACTTTATGTAGGTACCTAAGTAGCTTTTATCCGCGATTTTCGCGAGAAAAATAATTTTTGACAACATTATCGTACATTAAAATTCTTAGGAAAATAGTAAAGGTGTTCCTACTTAGCCTATGTCCGTCCTAAGACTTTAATCTTTATCACCTGCCCGCGGGACATGATATTCCGTGGCCATCTTGGAAATGTATCAAGTATCAACCGTCTCCGGATTCAAGTTGGTCGCTGATCGCTGGAGAACATTGACATGACACGCAAGAAGAAGAAGAATCTTTATTACTTATTTAATTTTATTTAGTGCTTTGTCCTAAATGTCTGACTGACGGATCAACGCACAGCCTAAACCGCTGATCGCAGAGACCTGAAACTTGGAGAGTGCGTTCGTTATATGACGTAGGCATCCGATAAGAAAGGATTTTCCAAAATTCTACACCTAAGGGCTTAGACTTATAGCATTAGAAATATATCGTCTGTCAAAATTTCAACCCTAAAAATAACACTATTTAAATTGTAAAAACCAAAATTGTGACGTCACAAGTCTATTAGGGTTGTGGGCATGCCCATAGTGCCCACAACGGTGGATCCACTTGTTGCTTAAAATACCATTTTGTAAGCTTTAGACACACCGGTATGTACAAAACTAAACACATAACGGTAAAACCATGTTTATGATCACTGCGAATTGTGCGAGCGAGATGTCGATACATTACTACGAACGAGTGAAAGGGACAGATGCCGGACAAGACGTGAATCAGAATTTGTCCCAGAGCTTATTTCTGCAAATTTCAATGGCATTTTGAACTAATAATAAATATTGGTGGACATCACACAGGGCTATCTAGCCCCAGACTATGTGCTTGATATGGGAACTATATAACCGATAGACACCTATAGATACCTAAATTATGATACTTAAACACCCAGACACAGAAACGCGACTAAATGATAAAAATATGCAAAAAGGATAATTTTGGTACCTATAGATGGCGCTGCGTGCATAAAATTAGACATCTCAGACCAAAAACATTGAGTTGTAACAACAACGCATTTTACCAAAAAGGTTGAATCGCACTAAAGTATTCGGAATTTATTTGTGAAAAAAATCAGACATCAATATGTCTACCGAATGATACGCATTCAGCCAAAACTCGTAATTTATTTTATCAGGTCATTGTTTAATGTTTTTCTATGCGATTATTGAAGTTTGGGCAGGACAAAGTCTGTCACGGGTCGGCTAGTTCATTCATAAAAAAATATACCTCGTCATAACGGTGAACTTATCTATGCACAAAATTTTACTCGTTTGGTCTAAGAGCTATCGACCTAAATACCCACATTATTTATTATCAGCTGTGCACATGCGAGACATCGTTCGCGCAGATCGAAACTAAAATTTAATTGTAATTTTTTTTCTATTAAATTAAATAAAACTCTTGTGTTACTTACTCTTGTCCTAGATACTTGAAGTTTGGAGGGTATATGTATATACCTTTTGAGTGCATTAAGAAAGGAATTCCCGAAATTCAACCCCAAAAGGGTGCAGCGGGTTTTGAGGTCTTGAAAATAACTTACAACAAAGTCGCGAAGATTATTAGTTATTTATACTTCCGGTATTCCTTCGACCCTAAGCTATATACAATTCTCATCCAAATCTGTTCAGTAGTTTTCGAGAAAAACGCAGTCATGTCATCAAATGAAAAAAAAAACACTGAGTAGGTATACATTTATTTTCGGAACACGTTTTCTATTAAGTAAATATTTTTGGCTGTCCAATTTTGATTGTGTTCCGGTTTTACTACTGTAAATAGACATACCTACCATATTATATACTAAGTAGATACCTACCTACCTACCATACCACCTCAAAAAAGATTAAAACAATATAAAAATAAAATAAAATCTCATTTCAGTTTTTTTTTTTTCAATTTTAAACTTATGATGGGTTTTTCTACCCGCATTTAATTTTTTGTCTAACGTTTTTTTGTTTGAATTTTTCTTACAACAGAATAAAATATAGAGTTTTTAACTTGACACTTGACAGAAGTAGGTAACTGGGTACCTATTTATAAGTAGGTATAAATAATTCATTTAGATGTTACGATGTAAGTATAGTAAGATAAACCTACCTGGTTACATAAGTCAGTTCATAGATAGTTATTACTTTGAACAGGTTTTTTAAACTAGAAGTTAGGTCTGTATATCCTTAGAAGTTATATCAACTTAAGTAGTTAGATAAAAGACATAAACTTCAATTATTTTCCATTTTGTTGTACCAATCAGACTGATGTGTTCTGCTAAACAGCTCCTGACTACATCATCAAATCAGCTCGCTGTCATAATATTGAATTATCACCAAAGTTACTCAGGTATACTAGATTTCTGCCTAATCGTTTGAGAAGCTGGTTAAAATTCCAGTTGCAAGATTTGACCTAAACCAACAAATGAAAAGTTAAAGCTTGTAAAAGTAGGTCCCATAGACAAAAACTAAGTAAAGTTCAATACAACCCTAAGAGAAAGTAAATCGCGCACAAATGATTAAACTCACCTCAACGCGATCTCGATTTCACTGACAGCAAAACAAAAAACGCACAACCGATTTGACAGAACTCTAACAGCGTTACACACAGAAGAACTCAAGTTTTATTGAACTGTTCGCGAATTATACTTTTTCGGTATACAGCGCACTGATTAGAAAGTTCTATTGATAACAAATTTTGTTGTGGATTCGTTTAGGGCAAAAATAATTAGAAAACGCCGGTTCAAACACGTCCGTACCGGGCCCCCGCACCTAACTGACTGGTTCTTGTATCCAAGAAATGAAACATGGCGGCCGCAGGTAACATACAAACACCTTTGCATACACACCGCTTCCTATACAACCTTATTTGCAAAGCTTCGTATCGCTTCTTTTTCTTTTTAAATTTTGACCAACACATCTCCCACTACACATTAAAAGAAAACAAGTACAATCTTTTTTCTCACGTTTTAAACATAATTGCCGTTTTTCTATTTTATTGTTTTAAAATTGATGGTTTGCGTCGCTTTTTATGTGTTTAGAACTTTAGATTTATTTATATCTCGCTTGAGTTGTACAAACAAGTTCGTTGTAAATCGTTGGTAATTCTAGGGTATGAGTGTGGAAAGTCGTTTTTAAGTTTTCCCTTCGAAGGAAAGCTAACCTAACCTCTAAGATTGGACGATAAAATTACAGAAATGATTAATTTGGCATTGCTAAGATGCTATTGCTAGGGGCTTAAAGTTTCAAGTAATTTACAAATTTAAATTTTAGTTTGTACCGGATATTCTAAAAACTACTGGACAATTTTAAAAATTATTTCACCTATTAAAAGCTACATTATCAGTGAGTAATATAAGCTATTTCAAATTTAAAAAAAATTAGCGATCTCCATAATATTTGCATTAAAAAAACCTAAGGTACCAAAATATTGACTATATTTTTTATTAGATTAGTCGCGGGCAGAAGCTAGGTAAGATAAAGACGGTTGGCTCCCACACTATACCAAAAATAACTCTTCAATAGTTTTATTTTATTTTGTGCTCAATGGTAATGATTAAAACCTTTTGCGGTTCGTATAAGCTGTCATTCAAACTGACATATTTACAGAGATAAAGTAATTTTTACTACTTTTTTGGTTTCTCTAGAATTTTGATAAAAATAGAGAATTTGAAATGACTTATTGGTAAGTTTAGTAACGTTAAGTTTGTGCCTAAGTATTACTATTACATAGTATAAAACAAAGTCGCTTTCTCTGTCCCTATATCCCTATGTATGCTTATATCTTTAAAACTACGCAACGGATTTTATTGCGGTTTTTTTTTTATAGATAGAGTGTTTCAAGAGAAAGGTTTATATGCATAATATAGAAGAGAAACACTGATAATTTAGAGGTTTGTAATGTGATGTCGTAAATAAACACATTTTTTTGCGCTTACATTGCAAACGCTGGCTGAACCCCACGAGATATATCAAAATAATGTAGGTACTAGTTTTTCTTTCACCATTAGAATCCTACATTATCCCTGATGAACATAGGCTATAAGAATATTTTCAGAAACTTTAGAGATCCGTATGAAAACTTTGATAATGTAACCCAAGGTGTAAAAAAATTACCCATATAATTATTACACACCGTGCGACGCGACGCCGCGCCGGGGCAGACTGCTAGAATAAATAGGTATTAAATTGTGAGGAAACCAGTTAGTATTCGTATAAACGGCGATGGGCATGCAACTTGTCACGTATGGAATTCTAACTACTGCAAAATGTGGGCATGTGCCAGATGTAATGTTTGAATTTGAACGTTCCTCTGACTACCCCACTAGACATCTTCAAAGGATCTAAGCGTCTGGAGATCTGAGAGGATGTCTACCGTACTAGGGGATTACAGTCGTGATCCTATTTATTTAATTTTTCTTCCAGTTGCTCACAGTGCAGCTTCACGGCGCAGTTTGAGAGTGCATTGCTGATGCATCACCAGCTCCACCACGAGGCTTCCAACGACAACTACCCTCATTTATCTCCGAAGATTTTGCTGGTAATTTTGACGTTTCCCTGGTTATATTATTTAATAGAGGTAGTTACATATAGACACATAAAACTTGAGAGGTGTCAAGGGACACCCGGATGGAACGAAGTTCTCACAAAATAACGTGGGACAAGGGAAGGGGAATCAACTTTGACTTTGACTTCGACTTCGACCTCGACCTCGACCTCGACCTCGACCTCAACCTCGACCTCGACCTCGACCTCCATCTCGACCTCCACTTCCACCTCGACCTCGACCTCGACACAATTAATAGATATATATATTAATAGATATACTATAGCAAAAAAGTGTCGTGACAACTTTTCGTAAGAATTTTTTCCGTCTAGCCCCCTTTCACAACGCGCGATAAGGAACTTCGTTCCAAAATCACGCTTGTTTTCCAGAGACAGACCCACGGCTTTCCACTTGCTACGATCCTGACATACTTCTTTTTTTTCCATTCACTCTCATCACATTCCTCATGCATGCTCGTCGGTTTAGAGTCTCTTGACCTGGCCTTTTTTCAAAACATCATGTTTAGTGTTTGTTAGTATTGCTGACGTTTCGAGACAATTCAGATGTTCTTCATCATAAGTATCATCTGCGATTAATTCTGTTTGGTCATTCCACATCATCAAACCTAACACCCTGGTGTACTTAGTACCTACATTTCAACATTTAGCAGTAGCTATCTAGTTAGTATTTATTCCGTAGGTAGGTACGTGAAATTAAATGAAATAGGATCACGACTGTAATCCCCAAGTACGGTAGACACTAGACATACTCTCAGATCTCCAAGCGCTCAAATCCTTGAAGATTTAATTTAGTAAGTATTTAATTAGCATTCCATACGTGACAAGTCCATCACTAATAAGAGAATAAGTGATCATTAAATTTCCAGGAGAAGTCGAACACAGTACCGCAGGTCTCTCCACCCAGGTCACCTGTCTCTGCCAGCAGAAGTAAAGGCTATCGACGTAAGGTTACATACATATAAACTAGGTACATAAGGTCTAGGTCTAAAATTAAGGAAAAAAACTTATGAATAGTTGGAGTTTGTTAAATGATATGGTGATTTGTGTTAATTTTTTAAGGACTTCAGCCCCCCTTTAGGGTTAAAGGTTAAATTGGAAATATCATGAAGAGAGAATGCGTATTTGTATGTATGTGGAGGGTAATCTCCTGAACCACGGTACCTATTCAAAAAATATTTCTCCGTTCGAAAAGTGCAATATTCCGGATGGAAATAGTCTACTTTTTAGAGAAAAACGCAGACAAAGCCGTGGGCAGAAGCTTGTAGATTGATAACGAAATACTTTCCAGTCCCTGGACGCACATCATCAGCTACCCGTCTCTTCAATAACCTTAAAGCTAGGATATGTAAGAGCAGAACACTTTTCTCCCATCACGAGGAGTCCCAAGACAGCAGGTTGAATGTTCAGGTATGGAACCCTTACCCTCGTATTCAAGAACGACATTATGAGAACACGCACCCACAGTGGACGAAATCTTTTTTCATAAACATCACTGTGTTGAGCGGCACTATGGCGCACACTACCGTGTGCCTTTAGAGCTCAACTTTGGCTAGAGGCACACGACAATGTGCCTCTAGTCACACTATGCAGTGTCGCACAACACATAAAGTGATTTTTATGAAAAAAGATTTCGTGCACTGTGGGTGCGTGTTCTCATAGTGTCGTTCTTGAATACGAGGGTTAGTGTCGCACATGGGCATTAAAACGCCGCCGTAGGGCTGGCTAGCCTAAGCCTAGGCTTAAGTGTAGACGGTTATCAGTCTCACACACTGTGAAATGAGCCTAGATTTTCCTTTCATTCAAAAAACAAAATAATATATTCATGACTGTAACTCCCATGTAGGTATGGTAGACAACCTCTCAGATCTCCAGGCGCCCAGATCCATGAAGATGTCTTAAAGAAGCACGTCCAAACACATGCCCACATTTTGCAGTAGTTAGCATTCCATACAGATTGCAAACCCGTCGCTTATAAGAATACTAACTGGTTTCCTCACGATGTTTTCCATCACCGTTGTAAGTACGTAAGCATACATACATGTTTTCACCGGCCGGGATTCTGGTTAAAAGCCAAGGTACCTTCCACTGCTGCTCAACGTTTAATAATTTACAGTATCCAGGATCTGTTCCCAGCGGCTGCACATCCAAAGGCATGAAGGTGGACTCTACCATTTCAAGTTGCCTCACCACCTGCCTTGAAGATCGGGAGACTTTTAGTTGTCATTTGTGTTCTTTTGAAGCTGATAGGTAATTCTTAATCATGGTAGGCTCTAAAGGAGTAGATAGTAGATACAGGCCTAAGAAGAAATGTATGGACTGTGTGAAGGATGACATGGGTAAGAAAGGTGTGAACAATGCGATGACGGGCGATTGAGGAGTATCAGCAGTCATCTCATCACTCACTCCATGTTTACTCGTGTCACCTTTTACACTGTCTATTCATATTTTCTTTAGCCTACCTCTTCTTCTACATCCATCCACCTTCATTCCCTTTTCATAACATGGCCATGCCACGCTAACCTATTGCTCCTTATCTTTTCTATCACACTACTTTAAAATTGCCTCTGATATACCCAGTTTATTTTAACTCTATGATATTATAAAATTGTAAAACATTCCACAGAATAACGGTTCTCGATCGGCACCTCCTAAACGACCACAAGATCGGTCTAGAAAACCTTCTGAAGTTAGTCATGGCGAAGACAAAAGACGGTCTTTCAGAAGACCACAGCCCCCCCTTCGGTATAAGACAACCATACTATAAGATACACGACGAGATGATGGAAGAAGGCGAGTTCATAATCGAAACGGTTGCGCCGAAAATAAAGATTTTAAAGCACGCATCGACTAACACGGAACACGCCGAGAACAGTATTGATGATTTTAAAGCTATTGCTAGTGAAATTGAGAGTATTTTTAAGGCGAAACAAAATGGTGGGCAGGATGGACAAGATGGCGGATTTATGTCCAAAATGGCAAAGCTGAATGAGTGTATGTGCAAGTTTGTGGATTCGTCGAATACACTGAAGAAGGTTTTGAATAAGGAGTTGGATTCAAAGGCTAACTTGAAGGATCATCTTAGCGGGAATGAGCCTATTTTTAATTTGGGACTGGGAGAGTAAGTAATATGATGATTATACGAAGTAGGTACCTAGCGATCAAAGCGCCATAGTCTTCGTAGAGCGATAACCGTAGAAGAATGTAAACATAGGATCACGACTGTAATCCTCAAGTAAGATAGACATCTACTCGGATCTCGAGGCGCTCAGATTCTTGAAAAATACTAAAGGAGATAGTTAAGGCACGCCCAAACAATACATTAGGAACACATTTTGCAGTAGTTAGATGATGATACTACGGCCATCAGGCCTAATATTGGTACCTGAGAAAACGATGTATCTACGAAAGAGAAGACAAAAATTAAATTTGATTGTAGAAATCTCAGCAGAAGTGTAGTAATTTTTATTTTCTTCTTTGAAACTAAACCACCTATTTGTTTTCATCATAGCAGGGATACACCAAGAGAATGGGAGAGAGCTCACAGTGAAAAGATGGAGAGGAGCAGAAAACACAACGAAAATATCAGGTTATCTTATTATTATTTAGGTCACTGTAGCTCAAAAATAAACGGAACCCTTGCAATATAGCCTAAAGTATGTAAGACTGTTAGTTTAAACAATTCCCACGTCCATCCATCTTTATCTATCGTCTTTGTAGTTTTAGAAGAAACTAAATTAAAATTAGATAAGTTTTTTTTATCAGTATAGAAGGTCTACATCATTTTTATTATGAACCCTTGATGAACATCTTGATGGAACCCTTATAGCGCCCCAGTCAGACTCTCACTTGGATCAATATAATTCTAGCCTTATCATTTTACCAGTAGGTATAGAATTAAATTATTTATTTTGTTCCAGAGGAGATAAGGGCAAATTGTCAACGAGCGAGAGTTTTTATTTTTAGTTTTTTACAAAACCTTGTTTATTTTTGACCTAAGATATTTAGAAATATATTATTGTATACAAAATTTTCGTTGTTATTAATTAATTGTAAATATTGCATTTTTAACACGAATCTATAGTGAAACACTAATTGAATTTCGGGAATTCCTTTCAGGGAAGTCCAGTCAGTCAGTCAGTAAAGCAAGATTTTGATATATTTAGATATTATTAGAAGATATTGAATGCTTAAATGTACAGAATCCAAGGTACCCACTATCACACTATACGGACAAGGCCTGTCATTGTCAAACAAAATATTAAAAGTAAAATATTATATTATTGAATGTTAAAATGTACAAGTCCAACCCTACCCACTATCCTCAAAGCTACGGTCAA
This sequence comes from Hydriomena furcata, assembly GCA_912999785.1. Classification (NCBI taxonomy): domain Eukaryota; kingdom Metazoa; phylum Arthropoda; class Insecta; order Lepidoptera; family Geometridae; genus Hydriomena; species Hydriomena furcata. The sequence goes on from OU538845.1 coordinate 2,814,217, forward strand.
AAGCTTTCCATGACATTTCTTTAACATCTCTGCACTGTTCACAAACCACAACACCTTGCATGTGCCGACAATTCTTATAATGGCAGCACAGCATATAAACACATTTCTCGCATCGTTCGCCTTTTTTATGGCAACACTCGGATGCATCGTGTTCATGGCAACACTTTATGGAGTCGCCGCTAGACATGTTGCTAGTCTGGTAACATTTGTAGCAGTTATTTGTGATATTTGCTCCGTTTTTTAGATGTTTTTCGTTGTGATCTTCTATAGTTTCAACAACGGGTAAAATTCTAGGGCCGCTTCTTATAGAAGGTCTGTTTAAGCTGTCATTGTTGTAATTCTTTCTTACTGTCCCAAACATTTTATTTACCTCTTCTATAGCATCTTTAGATTTGGTCTTTTCCTTCAGATTGTATTTCAACTCTTCAAGCTTCATCCGTGGTATTGAAGATGATTTGTTTTTGATCAGATCTATGTTAGATCTTTCATAGATTTTTGAGCTCATCACGATGAATTTCTCGTTATCGTTATCTTTGTTTTGGTTTATTGAGAACTGAAATGCTTTGCTAACGGATAGCTTTGAGTTGATAGTTCTGACGTCGTTGGTGGAAACGCTAGCGTCTTTTAGCACTACCGCTGACTTCGTCTGTTCTAGCTTTTTGCTTTGGAAGACAGTAAGCACTTCGTTTAGTAAGTTTAGGCTTTTGTTTAAATCAGTCTGCACAGTCTGAACCGATTTTGTGTCTGTGTTCTTAGGTTTATCTTTGACTTTCATATCCATTTTGGTTTTTTGTAGTTTTTGCGTTTCGTTTTGTGCTTTTTCTGGTTTATTTGTAACCTTTTCCATACAAATATCACAGCTTCTTTGACAAATAGGACAATATTTAGAATTCCTTTTATTATTATCATTGAATTTGTCTTCGGGTTTACAATTAAGGCAGATCGAACAGATGAGTTTTTTATTCTGATTGTAGTTTCTTCTGTTTATATCACCATTCATATTTTTTTGATGTTCTTTGAAACTATCTTTCTTGTATGTTGTTATGGTTACTTGGATTTTTCTGAATTCGTTTGATTTCATTAATTAGAAATCTGAAAAGTAAATGGAGTGGTCCAATTTTTCATAGCTTTTTCCACCAGCAAAATTGGTAATAAAATATAGAACTTCATTTACCTGTTTTATTGTAAAGTTTCATCACCCAATTATACTAAGTTGTAACATATCCAGCTATACAATATTTCACCGATATCTCTATTATTATATAAGGTAGGTGTACAAAATTTTAAGAAAATTACTGTAAATAATACAAATATAAATTCCTGTAAACACATTTCAGTTCATATATTTTCATTCAGTGTCAAATTAAAAACTATGAATGTCCAAAAAGAATTTAGTGCGCAATTTTGTTTATATTTTTTATTTAGAAAAAGTTTTCACTCAACAGATTCTTCTATGACACAATCTAAAGACAGTAGACAGAAAATTGTCAAAGAAAATCGCTGAAAAATAAAATTATCCGTAAAAATTACTAACAAAAAGAAATAAACGGGCCAGCTCAAATTATGAGCTATTTTGGCCGAACTAACAAATCAAAACTAGATACTGAACATTGCAGAACATAGCCAGATGCGAAGCTAAAAAATGAAAAATATGAAAAACATATGAAAAAGATATGAAAGAAAGCAAAGCAGTTTACGTAACGAAACATAAAATACGCGACGATCAGAACCTGGTATACCAACTTTATACTCACAAAAGAGAATATTCTGATAGATATGATACAAATAACTTCGGATGCCAATACGACAGTAAAAAAGACAACGTACTCTGTACATGTAAAAACACTGCTAAAAGACCACAAAATATGCGATACTTTAGCGGAGTCCCGAAGCAGATATACGCGTACCATGGATCGCGAAGTTTCACAGATATAGGGGTAGGCAGCGTAAAGGCTTTGCAAAGGAGGAAGGTCAAGAGAGTTTACTTGCCTGAGACGGACGATCGAGGTGTGGGAAGTTCAGATTTGTCTACGTTTATCAGTCGTAAGTATTTTAGATGAGTAGTACTTTTTGTTTGAGCCTTCACCTTGTTCGATTGGCACTACACTGGAGCTCGACATAGCATTAAGGAAAGGATCATTGAAAAAAAAGGTGGACCCCAAGCCGTGTTTGTGGCCTGATTCTTCTAGGCTTGGTCGCGAGGAATCGGCGTAGCTTCACCTAGTTCCTAAGACATTTTAAAGTGATCCTTGTGATTTTTTTTGAAATAAATGATTTTTGAATTTGAATTATATGTATTTAGCTTGTCTACAGTAGTAGTTTTTAGTGTAGGAAAGCACCATCCTAATATATTATTCAGTTAGGAAAATATGTCTAAACCACTGGAAACCCTTGCGACATGGTTCTCGTGAAATTATTTTCAATTAAATTCAAAAGGTTATTATAAAATAACAAGGATCACTTTGAAACATCTTAGGTGTTAGATGAAGCTACGCCTGTTCCTCGCGACCAAGCCTAGAAAAAACCAACTTCAACCCCATCAGCACCTCCTTAGGAGTAGAATTTCGGAAATTATTTTCTTAATGCCAAAGGAATATACCCTCTAAATCTCAAGTTTCTAGTTTCTGAAGATTAGTCAGCCAGTAACGCAAGAGCATATTTAGATTTTATTATATATCGGCTATTAAGCAACCAAGTGTAGTTTATTTTCCAGGAAGAAATAAACAAGCAAAGGGTAGTTATTACGACCACAAACGAACATCATCTAAGTGCGTAGGAGGGATTATGGAGTACAATAGCTTGATCAGTCAAAAGCTCTCGCCTATTGTACAAACAAGATCTGGATCGACTAGTCCAAAACTATCTATTGATCAAAGGAACATAGAAATAGGCAGTAACACAGTTGATAAGAACTTAGTAACTACTGGAACGCAGTTTGAGAGTGAGCAAAAAGATTCAGAACTAGCTAAAAATGAAATAGTTAAAGTAGACAGAGAAACGGAATCGCCTAAGAAAGCTGTTGTCAAGGTTTCAGAACAAACACAAAAGTACAAGTATTCTGCAGAAATGCGAGGTAAAAAGAGATCAGTTATAGAAAGAAAAGTTAAGGAAGTTGATAAGGTATATTCGTCTGATTCTTTGGTACAACATGTTCACAATTTAGAAAATCCTATCGACGAAAAACAGAGTAGAGCGTCAATTGATCCGATGGAAAACAAACTGGAAAGAGAATATAGAAGAATGTTTTCAACAAAAGACAGAGGTTCTAAGGCAAGCGTCGATAAACCTATACCGGAATTCAAAAGTGCCTCTATATTAAGACGAAGATTTGAAGCTTTGCGAAAAGGTTTGAAGAAAGACGACAGGAAAAAGAATACTATGCCGTCTAGTCAGGATAGTGTTCCAAGTCGAAAAGACGCTTCTGTTACGTCTGATCCACCGTCTTTAGAAGGCAGATCCTTTACAGATACCAAGAGATACAGCCCGATACAAGCTAATGTAGAGCAGGACAAAAATAAGATACATTACAAGACAGAAAAGGACAGAGCCCAGTGGCCACAAAGTGATATCGACAGTGAGTGTCAAGGAGTTAAAGCTATGTTTAATTTATGGGGAAAGAAGTTCAAGTTTGAAGATGAAGCAGAAAAATCCAAGCCGACACCAATGCCTTCGCTTGCAATCGATATTACAAAAAAACCACAAAAGGAAATAAAAAAGAAACAAGCGGAAGGACAGAAAAGCGGAAGAAAATTTTTCTTTTTCAAAAAGAAAAGTAAAGATCAGAAAATAGTTAAACCTAATGAGAAGGAAAAGGAAATTTACAATCCAAAGGGAGTCACTGCTGGCCGATGTGAGATAAAAGATGGTTTGATTATGAAAGTGGGAGGTACCACAACACCTAAAGAAAATGTCTCTCAAATATCGGAGGAAGGAGACGAGATACAACGAAGAACCTGGCTAAAAAAGTTCTTGGCCAACACTATTACATCAGCGAGAAGCGTAAACGTCAGATGGAATAACAGTATGTATGCTACAAGCAGTAGCACAGTCTTCGAACTAATGGACACAATATATAAAAACAATGGAGTAGTTTTGAAATCAAGAAGCGAAATCACTTCAGAAGAATCTTCATACTACCGTTCTTATACAAAGAATAAAGTTAACTTCGACCAGAACATAGAAGCGTGGATGATTCCAAAGACCATTCCTGATAGACCAAGAGAATTACCTGTAAGATTACAATCCAATAGAGTAAAAAAGGACAGAAATATTGATGTTATAATATCTGATCAAAGATGGCTAATTGAAAAATCTAAAGCATTCGCCAATAAAATTGAAGTGGTATTACATTCTAAAAACTTCAACAAAGCTACCAATCAAGTTAGTTCAGAAAATCTGTGGATAGACATTCCCAAAGACTTTTTTGATGTATCAAGTAGTGATATCAGCAAGCAAAACCATACAAGCGATGAAGAAGTATACAAAATTGTTGAGTACGAATCAGATTTAAATACCAAAAAGGCTTATGGTAAAGGAGATCACTCACCCGAAATAAAGGTAATAGTGAACGTTGAAGATAGTAATAATTTGGAAGCGAAAATACTGGAGACTGTTATAAAGAGACCTCCGATGCACAGAGATGTAGTTATACAAGGAAGCAATGTTAATATACCGAAGAGATGTGACGTCATTGGTGTTGGAATAATAACACAGAGAGATATGAGGGACACCAGAAAACCCATGTAAGTTGTCAAACTATATATTTTGTCGATCTATCTCGTCTTGAGAGCTTGCAGCATGCCTCATAAGCTTGACCGACCACCGATCCTCAGGCTACTATGCTAGTATGCCTATTTATATTCACTCATTCATCTGAATTGATTTCTATATTATCTTTATCTGATTTGATTGCAGATTAAAAATCCAGGACGATCTAACAGACGACGACTCTGAAGAAGACCTCCAAACACACCAGAAGAAATGTGAATTCGCCGAAAGCTACCTTCAAGAATACTACCGACATTGGACGCCGCTAGGCATAGACTTGTTCTCGTGGTGTGTCAGCGACTCCCATCTCAGATCCTGTTCCGAAAAATCACTGATAAGCTTCCATAACCAAGGAGACGGTTCCAAATCCTGCCCAAACATCTGCGAGGACTTTCAAACGTCGGCCATTGTCTCTTCGTGCAACACGTCATCTTGCAGTCAATGCTACGAAGAAGTCCAGAAGCCAGATGACTCGTTCTCCGCCAAGTTCTTTAAAAAGTTCAAAATACCATCAAAAGCAAAGACAGACACAGATATTGCTGGGAAAAGAGTGTTGCCTAAAGATTCGCTGGAAGTGTTTAAGAGAAGAAAGATCTACGCTGCCAGTCTCAAGTCACGATGGGCTTGTTCTGATGATAAGCCGGTATCTGTTCCCAGCATTGAAAGTAAAGGGGCCCAAAACACGGAATGCCCTAAAGTGGATAAGTCAATATGCAAGCCACCGAGATCTCATGTGAAGAAGGCGTTGTGCAAAAAACACGTTTCTATGCTGGATTGTGATGCGATGGATGAAATACTAGCCGACCAACTAGCCGATAAAAAACCTGAAGGTATCCTAGCGTTCAAAGGCCAAGCCGGCTGTGACGCCTGCAAGAAGAAAGGATCTAAATGTGCAAAGCACGCCGGTCTCAAGGTGAAACCAATAACTGAGATCCTACAACCACCTTGTAAAGTTTCCTGTGAGAAAATGAAGAAACCGCCATGTGATAAACCTGATTCACCGCCCTGTAGTGCATCTCCGAAGAGATCACCTTTGCAAAACGCATTGTCAAAGCTCCCTCAATTGCTTGGATCACCGATGTTTCCGAAGAAACCGAGTTGTAGTCCATGCTGCAAACCACCACCTTGTCCGGCGTCATTATCACCTGTTCAACGGTCGAGCCCACCTCCTACGCAACCCAGACCTCGTAGGAAAGCATCGCCAAACATTCTATGTAAGTCACCCTGTTCGCCGCCTTTATCCCCTGCGGGATCCAGAGAACCAAGCCCTAAAACGTCCCACGACTGTCTGAGCCCTGCTCAGAGCCCAATCCTGAGAGGGAAGAAAACATCTCCGCAAATGATGGAGAAGCTATGCCCGAAATGTCAACATAAACTGCCGTGTATGAGATTCCCGAACTGCAAGTTGTCACCTCCGGAGTCTTTGCAGAAAAGCCCTGCTTGTTCGCCACAAAGATCGCCTAATGCTAGTCCAGGAAGTTCCCTTCAAGGAACACCAAAGAAATCACCGCCCGGTAGTCCTGGTATGACTTTAAAAGGTATTGCTAAAGGAACACCAAAGAAAAAACCACCTAAACTTTCTACATGTAACTTGCCTCCTTGCAACCTTATTAAGTCGCCAAATGGTCCACCAGATCCCAAAACACCGCCTAAATCTCCGTGCGAAAGTAACGAATACCCTTGGCCGACAAACAGCCAACTCTCAAACAACCCATCACCGTCAGGTTCGGAAACCAACCAGAATGAGAAGAAAGATAAAAACAAATGCAATACCAAATGTTCAATGATGTCTAACACATCGAGCCAGTCACTAGCACCAAAAAAGATGAAGGCATGTAAACCAGACTGCGCTAATTGGAAAAAGAAAAAAGCACAAGCAACAAAACAAAAATCGCAAATATGCCCAGAGAACAACCAACAACCATGTCCTACCAAGCAACAACAGCCTTGTCCTGCAAAGCCTCAAAACGCTGCGACACCGGCGAAGAAAAGTTGTATCGAAATCAGTAAAGATAAGATATCAGGACTGTTCCTCAAAATAATACCTTCAAAGAAAAAAACATGCTCCAAGGAATGTCTAGCATGGGAGCGTCAAGATGACGAAAAAGGAGTAGTGAGGTTGAATTCGCGAGAGAAAATAACTATCAGTATGAAACAAGAGACGCCCAGCACAGAGGAAATTCGAGAAGGTATGAATATCAAGGTCCAAGACGATGATGGAAATACCCTGTTCGAAAGAAAAGATTACACGTGTGGGCAGACTGGTCACAGGCCTTCCGTTTTAGGGGATATGTATAGGGATTCTAAAGTTAATACAGTATCAACGCCTGTGATGGTTGTGACAAACGATGTGACACCAAATAACCAGACACAGCATGAAGTAACTGATTCCAAAAGCGAAGCAAGCCTAGCTAATTTGATAGAAATACAATTTAAACTGAGGATCACACAAGGTGATAAGACAACAGAAATCAGTATAGCCAATGAGGATGAAGAGAAACAAGAGAAAGAAAATGAGGTCAGAACATTGCCTGAAGTTTTTTTAGTTGAAAACGAAGCTAAAGAACCAGTTAAAGATATTGAAGAGGGCCCTAAAAATGATATAAACATCAAAATAGTCGTCAAGAACTACAAACCTAAATCAAATAAAATTGAGAACATAAAGAAATGCGACGATGAGTATTCGAAGAAGATAACAGATAAGTTTCATACTGTTTCTACGGGATATAGTGATATACTAACAGATCAAGATGACGATAATGTTTTTTCGATACACAGAGCGACAATCGATCTCGATTCTTCTGATGAAAAGTCTAAAACTCTTAGCAAACCTAGCAATGAGCTGGTCAGCGAAGAACTGACTGAACCTATTAATTTCATGGTCTCATCTCACAGCACAGAGCATTTAGCCACAGATGTAACTGAAGATGAAAATGTTGATAAATCCATATCAAGTAAAAAAGATACACAAAGTTACGACAAATACGACTATACAAATGAGATAGACACAAAAGAATTAGACTCGGATCCAAACGGTACTCTCGATTTGAACACCAGCAATGAATGCATCGATCTCAGATACAATTCTAAGGAAGAGAAAAAACAACTACTGAAGAAGGTATTTGAAAAGGCGTATACGAAGCCCAAAAATAAAGAAAACGTTAGGCAGCTGCGGGAGTCCCTCAAAATCATACTAACAGACAGCAGTGACAACGATGAAATTAATGCAGCTAGCAATGAATTAGCTAGAGATGTGACATACACTTCTCTCAAACCAGACTACTTTAGAAATACAGACAGTATGAACAACTATTACAAAATGGAAAGTTCACTAACGGTAAAGAGCAAAGTAACATCAGATACTCTGTATCCTACGGGCGAAAATAATAGCATCGCTAGCGGCACATCTAAAAACACTAAACTACAAGGTTGTATGTGCAGTCGGGTAGCAGAAAGACTCAACTGCGATCTAAAAATGGGATGTTGCTGCAGACAGACAAAGATAGACGAAATAACTAGCTGTGATATAAGAAACGAAGATACAATAAATGACAAAACAGCTGATTACGTAGATGTTCACACACAGAATTCAAAGCATCTCTCCAGTAAAAGTAATAGTATGAACCTCTCTATACACAACAGAGATAACTATGACGTTAATAATGAAACAGATCCAATTATCACAAAAGAAAACGCTATTAATACAAAGACGGTTGTAAAAAAGCGAGTGAATAAGACATTCTCCCCTCACAAGAATCATATGAAGGAATGCGAAATGAAAAGGCTAAACCGGACCACAATATTGGGGATATCCGATGATGATAAAGTGGTTTTACTTAGCAAAGGAGGAATAAAAACAGCAAAAAAAGAAAAGGATGCAATGAAAAATATGTATAACTTCAGGGCAGAGGATGTATTGCAATGTTACGAAACAAAGAAAGCGGTGCTAGAAATATACGCGGAGAAGACGGTATCGAAGAATGGAGAACATTTCGTGGCTAAGCTACCGAAGTTTGTGTATGAGAAAGAGAGTGAGATAACTCGAAATTACGGGCAAATCGCAACTAATAGTTACAAGAGTGTGTGTCGGAAAGATGTGTTTCGAATGTCTGTGAATAGATGATTTTCGATGTATATTTTATAGAAATACAGGTTTTGCGTCTATATTCAACGTTGTTTTATCTCATCGACTTTTTATCTATACCTTGCTAAGATTATAAAGAGGAAAATTTTTATTTGTGCATGTTTGTATCGAATAAACCCAATAAAAAATAGGCCAAGTGCGAGTCAACTCGCGCACGAAGGGTTCCGTTCTATATCTACTAATATCTAATACCATATCTACTAATCTATGAAAAACGGCAAAAAAACACGTTTGTTGTATGGGAATATTTATTTTATTGTTTTTAGTATTTGTTGTTATAGCGTCAACAGAAATACATAATCTGTGAAAATTTCAACTGTCTAGCTATCACGGTTCATGAGATGCAGCCCTTTGACAGACAGACGGACAGCGAAGTCTTAGTAATAGGGTCCCGTTTTTACCCTTTGGGTACGGAACCCTAAAAACTACAGGACCGATTTCAAAAATTCTTTCACCATTAGAATGCTACATTATCTCTGAGTAACATAAGCTATATTTATTGCTAAAAAAAAACAGGGGTCCCTACTAAAACTTCAATAATGTAACCCAAAGTGTAATAAAAATAGCCATAAAAATATTAGTACAAAGTTACAAACCCGTGCGACGCCGGCGCGGGGCGGACTGCTAGTTAGTTAAAAAGTAGTACTAAATTCCGCCCGCGACTACCCTCACTTTAAAAATGCAATACATAAGTAGAAGTAGGTACATAACCAAAATAGAACATACCTACTTAATTAAATAAACCTGTGTTGGTTTATTTAATTACTAGCTGACCCGTGCCCGCTTCGCTGTGCGTAAGACATTTCTAATACCATCGTAGACTTTTTTGTAGACGTATTTAAGGTGTACAATACTGTAGTACATTATTTTGATATATCTCGTGGGGTTCAGCCAGCATTTGCAATGTAAGCGCAAAAAAATGTGTTTATTTACGACATCACATTAGAAACCTCTAAAATTATCAGTGTTTCTCTACTATATTATGCATGTATTATACATATAAACCTTCCTCCTGAATCACTCTATCTATTAAAAAAAACCGCATCAAAATCCGTTGTGTAGTTTTAAAGATATAAGCAAACATACATACATACATATTACATACAGACGCGGGAAGCGGAAAGCGACTGCTTTATACTATGTAGTGAAGTAGGTAAGTGTGTAAGTGTGTCATAAATAGTTAATCACCTAAAAGTCTAGTGGAGATAGACATAGGACTTAAGATTAGATAGGAATATGTGATCATTCATACAAGTGCAGTTAAACTCATTAATAGCAACTATGTGACCTAAAATAGGGTTGGAATTTATATAAAGCACGCCATTGCAGTTTGCGCACGGGATCGTCCCGTCTCCCTTCCATCGTCAATCCATTATCCGTTTCCATTGTAACACAGTTTCCGTCATTTTAATTTAGCGGAGAGTATAAAATGTAAATAGAAAAACAAAACTCCTAAACAACCAGCAATTTATAAAAAATATTAATTAGTTTTACGACTGAAATCTTTAAATACGTGTGTAGTGAAAGGCACGTCCAAACATTACATTTGGCACTCATATTTTAAAACAGTTAACTTAAAAATAGAGAAATAACTAAAATATTTCAAGTTTTAGGACGGCCATTTTGAGGTTACGCTAATTTAGACTTTAACATAAAGGAATAAGTCAATATTTTTTTAGAAATTTTTGATTTTAGCGTGGACACAACAGAATCGTTACACTGTTTAATATTAACATAACCTAAAAACCCGTTAACTTCTAATATTGACTGTCTATTAAGCAATAACTAAATTAATCCTTTGGTATAAATACGTTAGGCCCACGGCGTCGGCGGTAGGCTTTCCATTGTCCACTAGACAATCTTAAAGACGAGTCTGTAAAAAAAAATATAAATATGGTTAGATATACACTTTTTTTCGTATTTTTATTTATCTGTTATTTTCCTGCTTTCTGAAATATATAATATCGAATACATAATAATAAATGACATAATTTAAAAATACACAAGAATCTAGAACCTAGAAGAATCAGGCAGCAAACACAGCAGGGGCCTATAATTTTTTAGGGTTATGTACCCAAAGGGTAAAAACGGGAATCTATTACTACGACTTCGCTGTCCGTTTGTCTGTCACAGGGCTGTATTTCATGAACCGTGATAATTAAACAGTTGAAATTTTCACAGGTTATGTGTTTCTGTTGCCGCTATAACTAAAAACTAAAAACAGAATTAAATAAATATTTAAGTGGGGCTCCCATACAACAAACGTGTGCCGATCGAGTCTACACAGACATATAAATTAAGGTTTGTAAGTAGGCAGTATATCTAATGATTTGTGCATAAATATATTATAATATAACATAAAACAAATAACACTTACCCACACTGCACCACAACCAATAGTTAGCACAAACAAATAACAAATTTGGTTTTAAAATAACAAAAACTGTGCAACACACATACATAGTGCCTACCTTGTCTTTATCACGTAATTACCTTTAATTTATTTTCCTGACGTTTAGGCTATTTTACAATAGCCATTGTCGCGGGCAGACTGAAATTATCGTCGGTTTAGAGGTAAAATTCATTAAATGCGAAAAACTAGTATGGAGTTATAAGCGATAATAATTATTTTTTGCAAAAGATTGCATTTTGCTCATAGTTTTAAATGCAATCCTATTGAGTTTGATTTTGTTTTTAGATTATTAGGTTGCTTTTGTAACTGCTTTGTTTTGTAGATATTGCCCTGGTGAGACCGTTTCACGAATTTAATGAATTTGATCAATTATGTCACTTAATGAGTTTTACCTTTAAACCGACGTTATATGTAATTACGTGATAAAGACCTGTGTAAAAATCTTTAGTTACGTCTACTAATCACGATAGTTTGAAAAATATGTGTCATTAGAATTATTACTGTTCAAAGCCCTAATTAAAATATAATCAGTGATATTCATGAATTCCCAAAGAGGGTTGACGTCAGGCAGGCGCCCGGTTGCAAAACATGAACCAAATCCTTCCACGTCGTGCCGACCCCTCATAAGTAGGAGAAGAAAATGATGAACAATGATCGCGTGATCATTCTTCTTTGTCTAAGAACCTGCACTCAACTGTAACACAAGAGACTTCACCTGTCAAATTACTTGTGTAACTGTCAACAGACAATGACTAATTGAAAGTTGTAGCCGATTGAGATTATTAGAATAAGACCTCTATTTGTATTATTATTCCTGGATATTTTCTGGATTAAAACCGGTTTTTTCATAACCGGTTATTTAATTTATAAATAAAACAAGCCAATTGGAAATACGCATTTAATCACGATATACATATAAGTACACATTACCGAATACAAAATACATAGCTCTAGCAAGTCAACAAGATCAACAACAACATTATTATTCTAAGTAGGTACATAGGGTATTATAATCACTTGTTAAAGCAGTTATTTAATCAAATTTAAAAAAAAGCTGCAAGAAATACTTAAATATAGTTTTAACGTAAATTTTGAAAAAAGTCGAGTTTTTATAAAACCGATTTTTAAAGCCTTATTTCGCATAATAATAATAAAACTTTTCGATAGTGACAGATTGGTTTGTTCGTCGCATAATTCTTGAGTTACTTTTGTACTTAATGCCATTAAAATTACAAACTTACCACAGAGAGACTGCATAATTATATTATACACATTATTATTATTTTAAATATAGCAAGTGATTAAAATACGCTATGCTTGTGGATATAATCGTACAATACTGAGGAAGAATTTGAAGTCAGAATTTTGCGTATAAATCAGCTTACAAATGCCTAAGCTTTGCAAAGCACATTTCAAATCACACTTCATGTTACTGCATTATATAACTATCCATTATTATATCAATTAGGACATAACTATAGATTTTTACACATGTTTTTACCACATAACTACTTATAATTCATTAAGACGACTATGTTACTATAATAGTCATGGTCGCGGGCAAATAAATTAAAGATAATTACGTGATAAAGATCTGTGTAAAAATGTATATTTATATAAATATAAATCGTAATTCGTCGTAGTTTCTTTTCCGGTCATCAACTTTAGGCTAATGATTAAGGCTTGTGTTGAAAATGGCTACGTACCAGTAGTAATGCGATTCAGTACACTACGCTCTCCAGTATTGATATTAAAGCTAGTTTTTTTGGGTAACATACGAGCACTAAGCATTATCTGACTTCAAGTCCATAAAAATCTTCTAAAATTGGAAAACGTATAGATTATAGCAGAGTTCTGAATAAAATTAACTGAATCAAGACTCGACATAAACTGTCTAGATTTTTTCCTTGTAAATTGTCAAAAATATCTACGCTCGAGCTTTGATTCATGTTGAATTTAATCCTGAAATACGAATATAGATTATAGAAATACAGAGCGTAGAAAAATTAGCTACCTACCTTTCTTGAAAATGGTTAAAATACAAAGTGTATAAGAGTAGAAAACAGTGCTAAAGTTGTGCGCAATTAATTCAGCCCATTTAAAAACATTTGTACAGGTAGCTTTTGTAAAGTTTGAAAATTGTAGTAATACTTTTGTCCGTTAGTAAACCGGTTTAATCGGTACTGAATTGATTATTCACAAATAAATATTAGAACTGATAAAAATCGGTTTATTAAAACTATAAACCGATTAAGAGCATGCAATAAACGGTTTTCATTTACCGGTTCAAACTCTGAACCGGTTTTTTTAATACAAGATTGAGAATAATAATACTTACAGAGATATTATTGATACGCTGCATTAAAAGACGATATATTTTCTTAAAATACGAATATATTAGTTATTATTGATTATTAATAAAACTACATTATTATTTTATATTTCCATTATAATATGAGCTTTCCTAACTATAACATGCTTCGATTATATTCATTGCTAATTTGTACCATTTCAAAATATTACAATTTGATATAAAATAAAGTTAAAAATAAATACACAAAGTTTTTCACCTACGAATTTAAGTTAAGGTGTGACCAGACATAGCGCGGCATTCGCAGGACACAAGATTGCTATAATACTAAATGCGCGCGGCAGGAAGCTCGCGGCTGTCGTCCAAATATAGCGCGGCTGCCGCGCTCGATTGCAATGCCTGGTCATACCTTTACACAAACAAAATATTTACAAAAACCAATAAATTTTAAGCTAAAACAATGAAAATTTACAATAATATAATTAAAATTTAATTAAGTTGACAATTTCAGATCCTTTCAGTCTATATTGTAAAAGAAATATAATTTAAATAAATTATAAGAAATTCTTAAATGCAAAATGATTAATGACTGTCGAATAATACAAAACTTATATATAACTTAATTTATATTTAAGGAGACTTAAATCTAATCATTGGGTATACATTTTTTCGGACACGTTTGTATGGTCCATACAAAAGCAGAAGCGATTTAATATATCTTTTAAATATTCGATTATAATAAGTAATACATTCGTGGCAATTCTTTTGTCTTAACATACTAAAATTATATAAAATATCAACGCTCCTATTCTGTTTGAATTAAAGTCTAAATTAGCGTCACCTCAGAGTGACAGTTCTAAAACTTAGTATATATTAGTATTTTTTTTATTTAACACATTTAAATGTCATATTAGTTAGGATAATGTTGCTAAATCACATTACGAAATTTAGTCAAACTATCCTAAGTTTTAGAACTGTCACTTGGAAATTACGCTAATTTAGACTTTAATGTATGCAGAGTAAAATCGTATTTTACTAAATTTTAGTTAGTTCGTGGCAACAATAGGTCATCATTTTGTGTGTTGACATTTTGAGCATATTTAATGGTATTTGAGAGATTCTGATTCGTATATTCTCAGAATACATAAGGCTACAGGATACGGTTTCAAAATATATACCCTCATCTGTTAAATTTGTTATGACAAAGATTATCACTACATAGTATAAAGCAAATTTCCGCTTCCCGCGTCTGTATGTATGTATGTTTGCTTATATCTTTAAAACTACACAACGGATTTTGATGCGGTTTTTTTTAATAGATAGAGTGATTCAGGAGGAAGGTTTATATGTATAATAACATGCTACCCGTGCGAAGCCGGGGCGGGTCGCTAGTTATTAATATAATAAAGCTGAAGAGTTTGTTTGTTTGAACGCACTAATCTCTAAAAAGACCAGTTGGATTTGGAAAAAAAAAAAATGGTATTATGATACGCATGAGGAAGGTCTAGCATTACGCTAACGCGAGTGAAACCGCGGGGCACAGCTAGTGTTAGATAAAATTGTAAGTTTGTGAGAAGACATGTTATTTTGTGCCTCAATCAGGCCTAAACGACAAAACAGATAAAGATGAAATTTGTGTATGTAGATAAAAAATTAGAACAAGATTAGGGGTAACCCTGAATGATAAAAAAACGCAAAAAGGATGAGATAGGTATAAATGGCGCTGGTATTTCAGTTGTCATAGATGAGGGAATATATTTATTAACCGTATCTCGTACAATATAGAATTTATTACGAGTACTAACAATTTTCTTCTGAGGATTCCATTCTGTTGACTTCGTATGTGGAGACTGTGATCCGTGATGTCTCGCATGCGAGATGCGATATCTCTACCTGTTTCAACGAAAACAATGTAAGTTTTTAAGTATTAAATAGGACCTCACAGCACAGTTGGCAGTAGAGTTCGATCCCCACTAAGACACACATCGTTAATGTCAGTACAAAAAGTCGTATGTCAAAATTTTGCTATTTTTAGGGTTCCGTACCCAAAGGGTAAAAACGGGACCCTATTACTAAGACTTCGCTGTCCGTCTGTCCGTCTGTCTGTCACAGGGCTGTATCTCATGAACCGTAATAGCTAGATAGTTGAAATTTTCACAGATGATGTATTTCTGTTGTCGCTATAACAACAAATACTAAAAATAAAATAAATTAAATATTTAAGTGGGGCTCCCATACAACAAACGTGTTTTTTCCCGTTTTTTTTATAGATAATGGACGGAACCCTTCGTGAGCGAGTCCGACTCGCACTTGGCCGGTTTTTATTTTTTATTGGCTGTATGTGTAGTAAATCGATTTGCAGGAGCTATGTAAGTAATATTGTAAAAAAACTTCATAGATAAGATAATAATCAGTTTTAGTGTCTCCTGAAAAACCTAACGTTTTTACATACGACTTTTTGTACTAACAGCAACGACATCTAGTGTGATGAACAACATCGATGTTTGTTCTGTGTCTGGGTGGTATAATGTATCTTATGTAGGGTCAAATACCTGGTTGTGGTGCCTACCCCGGTTTTGGTCATTTAAAACTTTGACAGTCAATAACTAGGCATAGCAAACAATTTATTTGTCTATGGTCGTTCTGATTAGTGACAGTTGTGATGCGTTGACAGTTGTATACCTCTAGACTTGATTGACCACAACTAAATATTTCCCGTTATGTCAATTTAAATATGAATAAATAATAAATAAATATCACCATTTTAAAAACATTTTGAATCAGTTCATTTTTTTATCAAATTTAATTCATTTTAATTACATTTGAGGTAACCTAATTACCCTAAATTATATTTTTCACTCTGCCCTCGACCATGGCTATTTTAACATAGTCGAAACGTCGGGAAAAGAAGTTAAAGGTATTTACGTTAAAGAGACCCGTGTAAAAATCTATAGTAATTGTTTGTTACCACCAAACTGTAACAATTATAACACCTAGTTAGAATTATAAGCCCACTTTGTCTTCAATGACTTACACCCGTATTCATAAACGACACTATGAGAACGCACAGTGTGCCTCTAGCCAAAGACTAGGCTAGAGACATGGTAGTGTGCGCATCGTGTCGCACAACACTCAAGTAATGTTTATAAAACAAGATTTTGTCCACTGTGGATCGGAGCCTACTGTGCGTTCTCATAGTGTCGCTCATGAATACGTGTGTTAATTAAACAATGAACATCCTTTTTTGCATACGTTGATATAAAATCACTACATAGTATAAAGCAAAGTCGCTTCCCGCTTCCCGCGTCTGTATGTATGCTTATATCTTTAAAACTACACAACGGATTTTGATGCGGTTTTTTTAAATAGATAGAGTGATTCAGGAGGAAGGTTTATATGTATTAAACCCATGCGAAGCCGGGGCGGGTCGCTAGTTAAACTTAAACTAATTATTTACTTAAAGCTAATTAAATATTATAAAGTTTCTTACCTTAAGCCGGGCTGCACTAGAAAAAGCCATTCCGTTTTCTAAGCTAAGCCATTTTTAGTAGTTTTAATGGGAACACATTACTATATTTAGTAGGGTAATTTTTTAATTAGATTTTATCTTCTAACATGCTGTTTTTGGGTTCCGTACCCAAAGGCTTAACACGGGATCCTATTACTAAGACTTCGCTGTCTGTGTGTCTGTCACAAGGCTGTATATCATGAACCGTGATATCTAGACAGTTGAAATTTTCACAGATGATGAATTTTAACAACAAATATTAAAAACAATAAAATAAACATTTAAGTGGGACTCCCATACAACAAACATGATTTTTTTGGCTGTTTTTTTTTAGATAATGGTACGGAACCCTTCTTGCGCGAGTCCGACTCGCACTTGGCCGTTTTTATTTAATTACATTTCATTTATTTTTTGTGTTTTGTGTTGGAGAAAGATGATAAGTGATTATATTTCTAATCATACGCGTAGGTACGTTTACTTTCCAGAGCGACGAATCACAGTGCTTGAAATGGTTAAACCAATAATTTCAAGCTCGGTCTGCTCTATACAGCTTTGCTTCAGTGAAAGCGCACTAATAAAATGAATAAATAGGATCACGACTGTAATCCCCAAGTACGGTAGACATCCTCTCAGATCTCCAGGCGCTCGGATCCTTGAAGATATCTACAAGCGGTAGTCAGAGGCACGTTTAAATATTACATTTGGCGCCTACCCTAATTTTGCAAGTCAGCATTCCATAGAATGAAATACACATTTTTTTTTTCAAATATTTATTCTACATCGGTCGTCTTAAATAGTTAACAACAACAAAATATACAATTGATATAATAGTAACAACGACGTAGTAACAGTTTTACACACCTGACAAACATCCTTGTGAGGGTGACCAAATAGTAACAACGGTTTTATTGAAAAATATCATGAAATATACGAGGTTTTTTTTAACACCGAGCTTGTTATTTGCCCTTTGATAACAAAGTTTTGTTGCAATAAATTTCAATAAGTTTATGAAAACCGGTAAACTATTGATAGAATCTCAATCATCAACATCATCCTTCATTGGGGTCGGAACAATATGATTTTTTCCACTAACTTTTATCTGCCGTTATCTTATGTCAAAAATGATTTAAGCTTTGTTAGCGACTGCACAGAATTGTGTTTACCGGTTTTCAATAAAAACTGATTGAACATGATTGCAACGAAATCTATGTAAGCGGTTGTGTTTTTTGGAGGCTGAAACTCTGACCGACTGGAGTTCTAAAAAAATGCATTTTATATCGCTTTACGAGAACTTTTTCTTTTGAAAATGTTATAAAGCAAAAACAAAACTTACAATATAAAAAATGCCTCTCATTAAAAACACATTTTATTTTAAGATAAATAAAAATATCTCGATTTTTTATTAAAATTGGTCACCACTAACAAGAAGGCACAAAAATCGAACTGTAAGCATTTTAACCGGTTTTCAAAAATATTTAATTTAATCTGTTTTTATGAAAATATTGCTACAATATTCACTACAGTATTTTAGGTGTTTACATTTTAAACATCAATATTTAATATACATATGAGTGTGACTAATTTTAGGCATAATGTGACCAGATTTCAAAAACTTACGAAAAGTTTATATATATTTTTTTAATTATGAGGTTATGGACGTTTTAAGAAAAAATGCTTACAGATTCATTACAGAATGATTTATAATAACACTCACATGAAAGCTGATTATAGTTATATTTCAAAGCGAACAACACGGCCTTGGTTATTCTGACAACATTTTTAGTTTTTTTTTAGCGAATAAGTAGGGATATATATTTAAAAACGGTTATTTTGGTCGACAACGCCTGGCAACACTGGTTTTGGTAGGATTTTAAAGACGTCTATATGTTGCCAACTTGTTTACTTTCCGGCTAGATCTGGCCGATTTTAACAATATTGCTATTTTAATTCTTATTTCTATTATCAATTCGCTTTTAATTTTAGATTTATTGGGATTTGTAGATTTTTTAATTAGAAACGCATTGACTTGTTGAGACATGTTTAAAAAAAAATAGAACCACGGCTGTAATCCCCAAGTACGGTAAACGACCTCTTGTATCTCAAGGCACTCAGATCCTTGAAGATATCTAGGGGATAGTCAGAGGCAAACCCAAATATTACATTTGGCAATGCCGTTATTTTGCAGTAGTTAGCATTCCATAAGTGACAAGTTGCAAGCCCGTCGCCGCTTTTAAGAATACTAACCGGCTCCTCACGATGTTATCATCAGAACATAAACCTTTCGAATAGAAAAATCTATTGATACACGATTGAGATTCGAATCGATCGATACTGAGGTATCGCTCAGCTAATATAGCTGACAAGAAAGGAAGGATAGACTGTTTGAAAGATGACATAGATAGGGAAGATGTGTTGAGATGACGGCTTATAAGAGGGATATGGAAGAAGAATACATGTTGCCCCGACCCCACTTAAGTGGGGTGAGAGCAGGAAGATAGTGATTGTAACCAATCTAGCCTAGTTAGTGACTCATTGGCAACAATTTGATTTTGGTAAATAGGGGTAACAATAATGATTAATAATTATTTGTACTATGCGAAATAATATGATATGACTAAAGTTTTTGGACGAGTTTCACTAAAATGATCATCAAAAATGATTTCTCTAATTGTCTCGTACTTTTGAACTACTCACAGGGTGCTCCATGATGGTGTAAATGATCGTGCACACACACACCCTGCATACAACTAGATCAGTCGATAAACAACTATGATATTCAATTCAAATCAATTCAGTCGATGTTTTTGAAGACTTAAATCATTTTCCGAATCATATTATTGAAGAGGGCAACCCTTATGTCCTAATACTAAAAGAGTGTTACCAACAAAAAAAACTACACCGAAACAGAAGTTTCTTTTTTGAACCATTCAAAATTTCAAATCCACAGCTTATTCCCCATTTATATATTTTGAAATAAGTCTTCAAAAAAGTTATCAATAATAATCCTAATAAAAAACTACAGTGTCTTTACACATTAGGGTCCATTTTTTGGCATTATGCGTACACGAAGGTGGCAACACTCAAATAAATATCTAATAAACGAGTCGAATTATTGCTATCAACACATTTCTTAAAAACCGTTTTTTTGTACTCAGAGTAGTAGCTATAGAGCGCGAATTGTATACATATTTTTTCTTTTAACGGCACGCGTAAGCAAGATTAACTCTGCTCTTTTTTGTTTCTATACATGGGACGCTATTATTCTCATTGAGGTTTATACCGTCAAGCATCAGCATTCCCTTGACATGGAAGCGCAGTTTTAAGTTTCAAAATAGCCATGTTACAATTTGACTACAAAAGCTAGCTAGCTTGGTTATACTAAAACGGGCAGAAGCGTTTAGAGGTAAAAATATAGTATAGAGCGCGCATGACAGTTTCACAAAGAAACTACTACCGAGGGACGCGTATTCAGTTATTCACACAATTTCCGTGTTACATCTTCGATTGCTAGTGACATGTCACATAGCTCCGACCCCATTCTTGGTTTGAAATGATTGCACCCGAAAAAAAACCGGTTTTTTGAAATACTGCCTTTTGTTTTTAGCTGTATAATATCGTATGTTTTGCTATTTGCAAAGAACGGACGCAAAAACTCGATCGTGTGCAGCAGGTTTTTGAGTTTCGTTCTGTGCTTACGGTGCGCACGCACGCGCGCCCTATACATTTCTATCTCTTATTTGAGGTTATATTTGTGTAATTATTCGTAGTCTCTTTCAACTTGCTGTTTTAAATGTAACTACACGAAAACCCACCATAAAGCAGCGTCCAAGAAAAAAGGGTATATGTTAGTCGCTTATAACAGGCAAAGGTTATTAAAAACAGGCATATAATGTTAGAGAGAAAAAGGTACAAAAAGACAGTTCCGGAAAACTGAAGGCTCCGCACATTTATTTATTTACTTCAACTTTTCGATTACGTAAAGTTTGTTGCAATCAATTTCATTCAGTGTCTATTTGAAACCGGTAAAATATCGATGAAAAATATACCATGTGATGTCAAAAAATATTCTAATTTCAAATAAGCTTTGTTAGCAGCTAATAGATAAAACAATGTCACCATATTTACCGGTTTCAAATAGTTGACTCATTGAAATTGATTACGTAATCGACGGGCTAATATTAGTAGAAGAATGTTCAGTTTAAGAAAACACTAATTATGAAAACACAAATCATAATATTTTATTGAAAAATCGGTATTTTAAATCTAGAAAATGCGAAAACGTATTTTTGTACTAATTTAGTTTCTAGTCGATAGATTATAAAGTTTTCGAAGTGGTCTTTTTATACACTTTATAAGAAAATATCAAGCTAAGCACATAATATTTAAAGGAATAATTAATTTCACGGTTTGACAGCCACTTTTTGACACAATCTAAATAGTGATATAAATAAATTAAACAGAATAATTGAATCGGAAATCGGGACTATTCATTGAGATAAATGAGAGACTAAGAGATGTTACTAACGTTAAGTTACTGGTTATAATGAGTCGATTGATTTACAGTTTATTTAAGAGCCCCTAGATTACGTATTTTTTAGTGCAATGCATTTCAATCACCGGTTTACCGGTTTATATTTCTATTCGAAACCGGTAAACCCATGAGTTGCTAAGATTTTGCAAGCTGTCAAAACGTGAATATAATTATTGTTTAAACTATAAAATACACTACGAAAAGTTAGAATTGTAAAAAAATAGGCTGTATTCCCCAAGACATCTTCTCAGATCTCCAGATGCTCTGATCCTTGAAGATGTCTAAAGGGGTTGTCAGAGGATAATATACTTTAATAGTGAGGCAGTTATTCTGTTGTTATCACAAACTGACTAAAGTTTAGTAAAATACGAACGCACTTAATCTGTCCACGTTAAAGTCTAAATTTGCGTAAACCATAGAGTGACAGTCTTAACATTAGGATAGTTTAGTAATTCGTCAAAACAAATCCTAGTGTCATTTGTCTAATTGACTAAATTTAAGTTGACGTTTCTAAATCAATTTACTATAACTATAAATTGTAATTAATAAATCCTAATTTTAGAACTGTCACTCAACATTTTACGCTAATGTAGACTTTACTACGAACAGAATAAGAATGTCCACCAAAAATGTTAGTTACTATCTATCAATGAATATACTATGTGCAATCTATAAATATTTATGTGTATGTGTTTACTACACTTACCGTTTCACTAGACGTACTACAATCTCTGAAGTAGAACAAAAGCAGTATTACTCGCGGTGCGAAAGTGACAACGCCATACGTGTTCGTATTGCGTTGTCACTTTCGCTCTTTAAGTAATACTGCTTTAGTGCTGCTGCTCTCTTTTTATCTCTCTCTCTCTGTCTGACCATGGCCATTGTAACAGAGTCGAAACATCGGGAAAATAGATAAAAGATTGCGTAATAAAGACCCGTGTAAAATTAATAGTTAGGTATGTGTACTAATCATGATAGTTTTAAAAATAATAATGCTAAGATATAACTACATTGACTATTCAGGCACTTACTAAGATAATGATGTCGATTCAGTCATTGCATTTTGAAACTAACTTTTAACAAAGCTATACAGGGGCTATACCAAAAGCTCCTAAAGTAATATCTAAATATATTACTCGTGGTGCGAAAGTGACAACGCCATACGTGTTCTTATTGCGTTGTCACTTTCGTACCGCGAGTATTATTTTTTTAATATTACTTTTGACCTTGTGGTACGGCCCCAGGTCCTTGTTTTTATGTTCTACTTTGTCACAAAAAATCGCCATCTTTCGACGATCTCCTTTTAATCTACACCAAATCAAATTAAACCGAAGCTAAACTCGAATTCATTTGTTTTGACGGATTTTCGGTACTCTTTTCGAACAATTTTTTTTTTTCGTATATTTCGAAAACTAACTAATAATGAGTCAACGTGCGTGTGTACTATTATAACATAGTCATAATGTGTCGTGAAAATATGATAACTAATAAAGTGAACACATAAAGTGAATAGTTACTCAAAATAAACCCGATTTATAAAGTTTACTCACCACTTCGCTAGTGAGGCAGTTGATGGCATTGCCCGTGCGGGGGGGCGGCGGGGGGCGGGGGGAGCGTCGCCCGTCGGCGGGGGTCGCCCCACGGGCTGGGGTTATGGGGTAGCCTGGAATGAGAATTAATAATAAACAATCAACCTATGACCTGTTCACTTATGACTCCCAATGTTCACTTTATTCACTGGTGACTTTCAATAGTGTTCACTTGATACCACTTACTTCATAATCATAATCACTAGTGACCACATTGTATAGAGTGCTCTTTTACTATTTTTATTTATTCGATATATATCGTAAATCGTTAAATATGTTTCACTATATTTATCCACAGTGATTTCTAGTGAATATGGAAATTTCAATTGTAGTAGATATTTTGTCAGTTTTGACGTTACGAATGTGATGTTTTATCTATTCCTATCATCTCGGTCTTGATCACCTAACATAATTTGTTCACTTATGACTACAAAATTCGTTCACTTATGACTACGTTATTTTGTTCACTTATGATTATGACAACATAATTCTGTTCACTCATGACAACATACCTTGTTCACTACTACTTGACTCTGTGAAGCTGGGAGTTCCCTCCGTCCACGTGGGTGTTGATCCTTCTACAGACGCGGGCGGCGTCCAACAAACGCTGAAACATTGAAATTATATTTTAAGACATGCTAAATGCTGTTTATAGGGTATCATAAATAAATATAAATATTGGTCATTTCACACAGCGCCATCTAGCCCCAAACTAAGCCAAACTTGTACTATGGGAACTAGATAACTGATAGAATACTTTGTGATTGTAAATGCATTATAACACCCAGAAACATAACAAACATCTATGTTCACCACACAAATATTTGTCGTGGGTGAAGATCAAACCCACAACCTACAGCGCAGAAGGCAGAGCCACTACCAACTGAGCTGTGAGGCAAGTCAATTGGCCATATGAAATTGTCATTTTACGAAAACATTACTCTCCTTTGGCTCAAAAGTCAGTAAAAGCTATCTCACCTCGCCTCATGACTCCTAGCGCTGCTTAGCGCCGCGGGCGTCAACGCCAACGAGCTTGCAGAAGACGTGGTCATCACACTCGCACTCGACGCACCCCTACGTCTTCCAGACGCACTGGAGGAGGTGGTCGATGAGGAGTTAGTCCGACTGGTCCGAAGAGGAGGCGCCTCTTCAAACGGCGGCGGCGGCGTTGAGCAGCACGATAGCGGCGCACCGGCTGGTTTGTAAACTAGCGTTACTACTAGCCAAGACACAGATACTACAGACACCAGTAATACAGGTAACATAGATACAGATAAGTTACTGGTAAGAAAGGATAAAGTATCGGTGAGACAGGATATGGTGGATACTAAAACTATAGTGATACAGATTCTACAAATGAAGACAAAAATACATCGATAAGCATAAGAGAACATATCGGTGAGAAGGGATACTAAAGACATCCTGTTAGAAGATATTCGACCAGTTAAGATACATCAGAGGTAGTAGTTGAGTTGATTCTTCACGGCTGCGACGGTTTCGGGAAGTAGGAAGGTATAGTAGGGAAACTAGTAACTAGCGATAACAACGATTGGAAGATAAACTGAGAGGTTAAGAAAAATTTTCGAGATAAAGGACACGAACAAGTTACTATTTACAGATATCAATAACACAGGTAACATAGTTTAAAAAGATGCTGTTAAGAAAGGTAAAACGAATAACTATATACTAGATGCAGAAGCAAAAATCAATGATGCGTTAATAATAAATGAATAAAAATAAGATCTAATGTATTGGGTTAGGTGTATTAGTTGTGGTGTAAATTAAATGAAACGGAAATAATCCTAGAAGCTACCGAAAGATATGAAAGTATTATTATAAAGACTGTTAACGATAATAATCAAACTGAAAATAGTAAGTAGAAATAGTAAAAATTCACGCAACGACCGAGCAGTTTCCAAACACAACAACAAGATTAGTAAAAATACAAATAATGGCAGTTGTAAACGATAAAATCTAGACTCTACAACATTACATGCTAAAGGAACTATGTTTTCTAATACTACAAACAGACATTAACAACCTATCAAATCGATATTTTGACCACGAGACTTGTAATTTTTTTTCATGGATGATTTTAGATTTCATCTAATTTTTATTTTTCATTTGTGTTTGGAGTTTGGTATTATTTTAGCAAGATCATCATTACAATACTTCTTCTACATCTTTCCTCATTTTGAATATCTTCCTCTTCTCCGATCTCTTCTTGAAGCTTCCCTTCTTTTTAGGCCTTGGCGCT
Source organism: Hydriomena furcata (assembly GCA_912999785.1). Lineage (NCBI taxonomy): Eukaryota > Metazoa > Arthropoda > Insecta > Lepidoptera > Geometridae > Hydriomena > Hydriomena furcata. The sequence continues at coordinate 2,839,737 of OU538845.1, forward strand.
CTGATTGGTTCTTTAGTATCTGAGTCAGTGCCTTCAGAAAACTTCTTTATTTTATTATGGACATTACCAGTGATTGTTTTGGATACTACTGGATTTATAGCGGTGTTTTTCAGACAAAAATGTTTTTTATCAACAGAGCTGACGCTTCCATGCGTATATTCGATGGGCTCGAATATCTTTTTGGTTTCTTTCACCACTTTATGTTTGAGTATTACAATGGGTTTTTCAGATTTCTTGCTATCCTGAGAAGAAGATATAGAGCTTCGTCTCGAGCTATCGTCAGAATCACTCTGTACTTTCCAAATGTGTTTTTGAAACATATCGATTTTGGTTTTAGCTTTCTTGTGGCAAATAACTTCGTCTTTCGTCATTCCGCCTTTAGATTTTCCTTCTATGTAAGTTCTGATCTCCACTTTGGGTTTGGTTTTCTCCATTTTGATTTCTGGGCCACAAGTTTTGTCACGTTTAGACTGATTAAAGTTTAGTTTCTTTGTTATACCGGATATGATACCAGGTTTTGTTCCATTTTTATTATCGATAGCTTTAATATCTGGATCATGATGTTCAACGGTTTTACCAGTTTTCTTTAAAGTTTTCGCGGCGAAAATCAAATCTGAAGATCTAACGTTGTGCACGCTGACTCTTTCAGTAGACACTACGTCAGCTGTAGTTTTTTTAGTTATTTTCTCTCCAATTTGAGTGACTACACCTTTGATAAACTGAGACGGACTTTTAGTTTGTTTCCCTCTGACTTCCTCGATATCTACTACTTCATTCACTTCGATTACTATTCTTTCTTCACTGCTCGATTCAGTAAGCGATGTATCGTCATAGTCTCCTGAATCTAGATGTTCTAGGACTAGTTTATCAATGTTGAATTTAGCCATCATGTTCGTTTGAGCTATCAAGTCTTTCCCCGCATGAGATCGTTGTGTGATGCTGTCTCCTTCTTCAGCGAAATCTAAGAACGAATTAGAAGCGACTAGTTTCGTGAGCTTCACAGAATGCTCGGACACGGACGGTGCTATGCGACATGCGGCAGGCTCTTTAAACTTAAAATCATGCCCGTAGAAGCAAAAATCGTCGTCGCTACTAGTGATTGGCGTTTGCGGTGGTATATCATTCACGGATATGTTCAAAGCATAATCACCTTTATTGTCTAGCGTGGAGGATTGGGAATTGCCTCCGCCGCGTTTCGCTTTCGGGGACCCGCGGGGTGGAACGGGAGGTGGTACCCTCTGTTTTGATCCTTTCAACACAGCTGGGAATGCTACGTCTGGTTCCGAAGAAGCCATTGTCGATTTCATAGACGACATCGTAACTTTGGCAGCGGTCGAAACCGGTGAAGTTACAGATGTCGGAGTTATATGCGCTGTCACGTCAGACAAGGATACTGATTTAGAAAAAGACAAGAGACGTTGTAAAGGTTTATTAGTTAGGTTAAAATGTATACAGAGTTTGGCACGTTAGTTACAATTTGTGTGTAATGGAAGCGGTTAGTTTAAATGTCGAGAATGGCGTGTTTGTATTTATATTTTTTATGTGGAGCTTGACCGTTCAACGTATCGTTTTTTATTGGTTTTTTTTAAGAGAATCAGAAAAATAAAGCATGCATAAATAAAGTGGTATACCCCAATAGAAAAGATCCGACAGGTCAGAGCAGCGTGGAAAATAGGAGAACATATGAAAAAAAAGCTTGTTAATACGTTTTTATAACGAGGGTTTATCAAGAGTTGCGGGGAGCATTTTGTAGATGGCGCCACTACCGCAAGGGTCGTCGATTCTGATTGGCTAACTGCAGCGCCATTTTGTCGCTCTCTTGTGATTGGACCTTGTGGTAATGGCGCCAATCTACATTATTATTTTATTATATTATTCAAGTTAGTATACAAATGATTATGATTATTATAGTTATGAGATCAACTGGTTTATTTTTAATAGGTACGCAATGGATATATCGCAGACAGAAGCATAAATATTATTACGTAAATGAATTAATGCATATATTTTGATAATTAGCGTTGCCACTATAAAGCTTCATATAATGCATTTTAATATTTTTACAAAGCAACAGGAAGCTTTTGTTTTTTTAATGTCCTTAGGTTCAGAGAATATAATGTATTGATTTAATTTTAAATACAATTTAAATACAGTTTTCATAAATATAAAAAGGCACAAGGACATAAAACACCTGGACAAAAATATAATCATGTACCATTATATTCGTACCTACAAAAGTCTTAAGTCCTATCAGTTTAACATTCTACAGTTAAATATCCTCTGTGTGACTGTGAGCCCTAAGTATTAGTAAATAAGGGTGTTTATCGCTAATCATTCTCACCTGCCTTCATGCTGACCCCACTGGTACTTGCAGCGCCTATCCGAGCAGCGTGCAAATAATTATATTGTAAGAGATGTGTTGTAAAAAAACTTTATAAAAACTAAAAAGAAACAGACGAATATGTTTTATGAAAAAACTAATGTCCTACATAAATACAATTGAAACGGGACGAATTTAGTCGAAATCGGTCAAACAGGTATAAATATACATAAAATATACCTACTCGTCAAATTGAATTTAAAAACTACTTTTTTAGTTGTTTGTAAAGTAAAATAGATATACCCATAATGTAAAACTATACCCACGCTTAAACAAGTTGGATCATATTGAGTTGCCAACATGTCAATTATAAGTCTCTTTTTAAATATAAACCTTAGCAGCGGAAATAGCATAAGTAATAGATAGGTAAGTGATGTGTCCATAACCTTATAGCTCAATGGTGTTATTATATTTATTGAACCAAAGTGTAATTAAGGCTAAATAATCATAAATCTACACATTATTACAACAACGGGAAATTACTCACGTAAATGATAAATTGTCAATGAGGACACCGACAAACGAGAACACACGGGTCGCTTATCTCACTCCATATACCGTAAACCAACACATACGGATAGGTACCTAAGAGCCGACTCTCATCACCATCCATCTCATCTTGCTTCAGTACCTAGAACTCTCATTAATAGGGCATTGAGAATATGCGACCCTCAATATATTGATGCAGTGATCACACGTGAGAGATGTGCTAGAGAAGAATGGTTATGGGTGGAAACAGAGTTTTCGTATTGCTAATCCATCCACAAGAAAATGTCAGGTGTCAGTAGAGAGAGCTGTTGCATACCTACCTTTTGTGAAAGGGGTGACGGATAAAATTGGACACTTGATGTGCAGAAAATATAGCATCAAGACAATATTTCGTCCCCTAACTAAACTTAGACAGTTTAAACGCTCTCCTAAGGAGAGCTCTCCCTTTAAGTGTACCGGGTGTTTACAAGATTCCGTGTGATTGTGGTAGTTCATATGTGGGTGAAACTAAGAGGAATATCTCTACCAGGTTAACTGAACATATCAGGGCCATGAAGAATGCGGATGTAGAAAAATCAACTATTGCGGAACATGCATTAACTTCTGGTCCTGCACACTACATTCGATTTGATAAGGCTCAGGTACAAAGAATTTTTCCCTTGATATGTTATCAAGGGAAAAATTCGTGAAGCCATCGAAATTAGTCGGGTGCCGAATTTTAATAAAGACAACGGCTGGGTGTTACCATCTGCCTGGAAGCCTTGTCTACGTGATACTAGATGTCGTATTGGTGCATTATAGCCTGGTAGAGATATTGTCAGTGCAGTGTTTGACTATTCCGGACGTGGAGGAGAGTAATAGTAGTGACGAGAAACTAGCGCTGATTCTTCCATCACCGCGGCCAACCATTGCGTCGAATCCCCTGCCGCGACCATTGACCATTTGCGGCCCGCAGTGCGAGACGGCAATGCGAGCAGGGTAGCGCGCGCGTTATGGTCCACTCACCCTGAAGAAGATTCTCTAGATGAATCGAAACATTGTCGGTGTCCTCATTGACAATTTATCATTTACGTGAGTAATTTCCCATTGTTGTAATATTGTGTAGTACAACTCACGAAAGTTTTGAAAGTGAAAAAAAAAAACATAAATCTTTTCTATGAGTTAACAAATTTTTTCTATAAAATTAAAATTACTATTGTGTAGAGGTAATAATGTATTACTATTTTTTTAACTTTATATATATTATTAGGAGTTGTAGGTACATTATTAAATAAAACAATACATTAGAATCACATAATAATATATTCAAATTTATATAAATAAAATATTTGGTCTCATACAAGCGAATTATCAACTGTAGTTATACGAGTAGGCAATAACATCACAAAACTTATGTAATAAAGCTATTGAAGTTTAGAATTGCACTATTATATCGCAATTGCACTGAGGGACATTTGTCCCGCGACACTGTCGCACGATACGTGTTCCAAGTGTCGGGCGACGTCGCGCGATATCTTCGACTCGCGGCATATTATCTACGTGTCCCTCGATAGTCGCCCGACACGAATCCTACGTGTCGGGCGACGTCGCGCGGGACATGTCCCGCGCCATGTAGTACAAATGCGGCTTAATGCTACAGGCAGATATTTTTGACATTCGACATTTGTTTAGAGATTAATAAGCTTTGTAATGATATTAAATTATTAAACAAATTGTTTATTTCATTTTTACAATTTTAAAGTCAGATTTATCGTTAAAACAATAAACTTTTGTGAAAAGATTAAATATACAAGTCGTAATTTTGTGCGCAAAATAACAATGTTATTTTTCAATTTAATTATTATTTATTCCTACTACCACAAACAACTATTACTAATATTAACTAATATCATAATAGATTTTATATTCATTTGCTTAGGAAAATAAGCTATTTTCTATACAATGTGGACCTTACCCTCTGGACAAATAATGAAAAAACGTTATCTGCTACTTTACAGGAATGCTGTAAAATTACTTTTGTTTTAATTTGATTAAAATAGTTAAATTAATATTCTTTAGCAAAACTCCCCATTAAACCCTTACAAATAGAACCACACTATCAATAATTGACAATGACAACTAAGTGACACGTTACATAAACATGACAACACAAATGTCAGTTATATACATAAAATCACACCTGTTTCCCAGAGGGGCCGACAGAGACCACGGCTTTCCACTAGCTGATCCTGACATACTTCTTTAGCTTCATTCACTCTCATCTCATTCCTCATGCATGCTCATCGGTTTAGAGTACTCTTGAGCTGGTTTTTAGGGTTCCATACCCAGAGGGTAAAAACGGGACCCTATTACTAAGACTTCGCTGTCCGTCTGTCTGTCACAGGGCTGTATCTCATGAACCGTGATAGCTAGACAGTTGAAATTTTCACAGATTACGTATTTCTGTTGCTACTCTAACAACAAATACTAAAAACAGAATAAAATAAATACATAAGGGGGGCTCCCATACAACAAACATTTTTTGTTGGCGTTTTTATAGATAATGGTAAAGAACCCATCGTGCGCGAGTCTGACTCACACTTGGCCGGTCTTTTTTTCAAAACGTCACCAATTTGGTTCAAAAAACACGCCCAGGTCTTCATTTTCAAACGGTCCCATTCACACTTGCCTTATATAAATGTCAGTTATCAATATATATACATTTATACACTATACAGGCTGCTCCAAAAAGATTTAATGAAAATCATAGATTTTTCGGTAAATACTCGATCGATTGTTCTAATATTTTGCATATTAGTTTAAATTAATATTTGTCCAGAGGTTATGGTCGCGTTGTATTTTATGATAGCTTATTAGATATTTCAAAAGCTCATTTAAAAGGCACTTGCAAGCTTTTTAATGTAATATAGATATAGTTTTTTTCATGTGACAACTTTGTCAACTCATTGTGAATTAAGCGTGAACTTAGTTAGGTGCAGACTGATAATGAACCGGAAGAACTGTCTAAGTCATTGCTCTTCATTACAGTCTTAGATTGACATGACATGATATTAATCTGACATGTCAGTAATAATTGATTTAGCTATATTATGAAATAAGCTAATAAAATAAAAAATTGAGACATTGAAAATACTTTGTGGGAATGTCTTTAGAACACACAGAGGCACGAAATAGGGTGACCATACAGACAGACCATACAGGTACATAACATAAAACAACAGAACGTGCAGTGCGTTAACTTTTTGAATAAAATCTATTATATCACTGAGATTTTAGAGAAATGTATTATATTTTGTATAATAATGCAAACATTCATTGTCATTAAAATCTCGGTAGGTGATTAAAACATTTGAATTAAAACTTATTACAGTCAATATACCAAGGTCAATATTTAAATAAATTATTATAAAATTGATCTACAAGTTTCACTGGTTTTTCTTAGTTCATTCAAATCTTAAAACGGCAAAGTGACTGTTGTTAAAATGAACCAGTGATGAAAGGATTCTGTGGAGTGGTAACCCGATTAGACGTTTTTCATAATAATAAATTAACCAGACTTTAATAACCCATCCCACGAGTACCGAGAAAATCCTTCCATATACCATTATCATTTTAAATTATAGAAAATATTTCCTCATACAAATGATTATTTATTTAAATATAATATCTGACACACACAACGTTAGAAATACCCTCACACATTTAACTAAGATGTCCCAACATAAACAAAACCATGGGCACTATAGTTAATGTTTATTTAACATCCTTCATACCTAATAAATAAAATGTAACTAACTTTACAAATATCATCTTGACGAATTCATACATCGATTTCTTTTTCGTCTTACATTCATAATATTATTTTCATCATCCTAAAATAAATAAATTAAAGATTTGACGGTAATACAATAAAGTGAGGACAATTTCTAAAATACTTTACAGTTAGGTATGTCTGACTGTTTCTTTAATCAAATACAGTTATTATGAAAGCAACAATACTACAAAAATATTTGCTTTATAAGAGTTATTTAGAAACGGACAGACATTATACAACCACTAATAGCATTAGCATAGAAAATCACATTGCAATAAAAAAAAATATGATACATAAATATCTTTTTTTGTCCTTATTCTTCAAATAAAAGATAAAACGGTAAAAACAAAGAAAAAGCAGCGGTTTGTTGTCCGCCTTTTTAAGCAATGCGTAGCCACTTTAGCTATTTGTGACAGTAACCCTAACTGTAAAGTAAAACAGATGTCTACCTCCAGAACTTGCTTGGAACCTCAAAAAGAACCACTTATCAATACTAAAATAATTTTAGAGCATTCAATAACCAAACACCTTTTGTATGAATTAAATAGCATTGAAATAACCACCAAATCTATTGGTAGACTTTGTTTGCGACTCCATTTTACGAAAAGTTTGCCTATGATCTTTAAACAAATTCAAATTTGGAATAGTTTTTTTTTAAGAGTTTGCATGGAAAAAAAACTAAGTTAAAACAAAGCCATTAAAACAAAGAGGTTGGTTTCTAAACTCTCCATAAATCTATTAGCATTCACTTTATTTGACAACTCCGATATTTGACTTGCCATAACGGGATTTAACTGTACCCTTTGGTAGTATATAGGTAACTTAACATCGCAACTGACAATAAATATTTTTGGACAACATAAGCCCCATACAACGTCATAACAACTTCTAATTACTACCGAGTCAAACATACAGTTGTAGCAATCTTTTACACTAGAAAAGATAACAAACTAGCCCGGTATACCACAGGGATCGATCCTCGGTCCTCTACCGTTCAAGCTGCACTCAGTCCGTTGGGGGGATAACTATTATAGTACTCCCGCTGTTGTTTGTTGAATATATCTCAGCGTTTTCTATACTTTGCACGTACAATGTATCTTTGATGTAAACCTCCGAATCAGACTCTTTTATATCATCGCTACCGTTGAGTTTGACAACGGATACGTGCGTTTCTTTTCTAGTCAGCAGATGTTCTCTAGTTTGTATTTCTTGATCGCGTGTGAGTACTGGAAAATCGGCATTGACGTAAACAGTTTGTGTAGATCTTACTTTTCGAAATCTCATATCTTTGGGCAGGGTGGAAGCATCCCTCGGATCTTTAGCGGGCGAAGCGCTTCGCGTTCTATAACTGGAATTTAAGCTTTTTGGCAGCGTGTTTGCGCTGCTATCGTTAGCGCTTGTATCAGGCACGCTGTCAGCTTTAACGAGTCCTATATCAGTGAAGAATTTCTTGAATTTCTCAACGAATGTCGGTGATTTCGCTCTGTTTAAACTGTTGGTTAACCTTTCGTTTGTCTCATGATTGCTTTCGTCAACTATTTCTGGTATGTTCGACATACTCTTATGTTTCTCTATGTTCGATCGCCTATTAATATCCTCATCGTCATCTATATAGGGTAGATACGGTAGATCTTGTAGGTTGTTCTCGTTTCTTGTGTCTACGGCGGCGTCTTTAAGTATTTTGACAACATGTGCGTCTGCTATGTATATCTGAGGCACGCTAGTACTCGTATTATCCGTTTGTATCCCACTATCAGCTAAACTACCGTTTATATGAGAGCTGCCGGCCCCTGTGCTTAGTACCTTCGTAAGTTGATCGGATAGAGTCTCCATCCGTTCAGTTATAGAGGTTCTGTACACGTTATCAGTGTAAGATGTTCCAGGGTTAGCTAGATTGGACGTGTCGAATTCGATTCTTCTTTGGAAAGGTCGTCTGTCTATGTTAACTCTGTCGGATAGTACTGACGGGTATTCGGTAGCGGGTAGTGGGTGTCTTTGGTTCCATGTTGATATTGTCGTGTCTGTAAAATCGCTCACGCTAGATCGCATTGACGATCTAGGAGAGAGTCGCGACTGCCTTAGCATATCTGGGTTGTAATCTCTGATAGGCCTGCCGATGTACATACGCCCTGTAAAAATTTTAGTTCTCTGTACTGATTTCGCAGCATAATGACTTTGGAATGAGACTGTTTCAGTTCGGCCTGATTTTTTTCAGAATATGAGACTGAGTTTTCAGGATATGAAGCTGACTTGTCAGTATATGAGTTGTTTATTTCTCTTTTTCATACATTTCAGTTTATTTTTCGCACTCCCGACGCCAACATGCCTTTAGCACATTAGTTTGATGTTTACACCGACACGGTTAGCACAGAAACACATCACATCTTTTTTTTTTAAAACGGACTATAATCGCGTTAAACAAATTAAAATCCAAATTTCGAAAATTCAAACTACTCTCGGATAAATAATATACGAAAAGGACGAAAATAACAGTGGGGGTCAATCATGGGGGAAAGGGGTATAAACAGGGTGGAGGGGGGGGTAAAAATAAACTGAAATGTATAATAAACAGGTACTAAAATAATTCGCATTCTGTTAGGGTTGGGTTATTACTACTAAAAAACAAAATGTTAGTTCTAAACTAATATTAGTTTCAGCAAGAAATGAATAAAGGACATGAGTTGCAAAGTTACATTACTCAATCGAGATTTTGTGAAATGATAAGCAATTTACTATTCATGACAACTCATTTTTCTAACCTTTTAGGACACACTTAGCGATGACATTTCCATGCTAAATAACACCGCTAAGCGCGCCTTAAAGAGATATGTATGAGCATAATGTTTGGTGTCGACTGGCTATAATCTTAAAGGTTCTTTTATGGCTATATCAGAAACTACGAGTACCACAACACCCAGACCCGAAACCAACATTAACCGGGGATCGAACCAGCACTTTCAGTGATAAAGTACTAGCCTTCTACCGAGGTCGGAAATGACCCTGGCAATTCTGTTGTCTCGAAATAGCGAAGTGACTAAAATGTCCTAAGTTTTAGAACTGTTGTTTTGAGTAAGCTAATTTAGACTTTAATATAGAACGAATAAGATCGTATTTTACGAAGTTTCAATCAGTGTGTAACAAACAGAATTGCCATTGTAATGTTAAAGGGGTGGTAGGATCAAAACATACCTGGTGTATCAATATCTTCCTGCGGTCGTCCCTTCGCGATGCTCTTTCTCTTCGAGGGTGAGTGTTTCAATGCTGCGGATAATGCGGATATAGATCAGATAATGTTTGTATGTTTGGATGATGGTGGAGTCTATTGTGATATTTCCGAAATTTACACTATTAACTAGCTGTCCCGACAGACGTTGTCCTGTCAAATGTCAATAATCTCACAGAAAAAAGCACTTAGGAGTATGAAAAATAGATAGTAGCCGATTCTCAGACCTACTGAATATGCATATAAAGTGGTTTGGTAAAAATCGGTAAAGCCGTTTCGGAGGAGTAAGGTAACTAACATTGTGACACGAGAATTTTATATATAAGAATATAAAATTTGTATTTTTTTTCTAATGAATAAAGTAAAAAACTACTGCGCCAATTTTAAAAATTCTTTCATCTATCAAAAGCTACATTGACAGTGAGTGACGTAGTCCATATTTTAATTATAAAAAATAGAAATAATAAGAAACCCAAAATGTTATTACTCAGGCGGGATTTGAACTTACTTTTTTCACTCAGTATGGGGAACTCAATCTCCACTCGAAGAAAATCAATTTTATAACTACCGTAGGTGATGGAGATCAATGGCGAAAATGTTAAACGCGTTTCCGTACTGAGGGAAAGATTTGGATTAAAATCCCGCTTGAGTACAATAATAATTTTATTTTTTCTCATAAGCCCATAACTTTCGATATTATCATGGAAATTTAAACGAACGATATTATCACAATAATAATCCACCATCAAAAACACAGATAAAAAAAATATTCAACACTATAAAGCGATGCTGCAAACAATAACAATAACAGCATTGCAAATCATTTTTATAAATTAAAATCACGAGAAAATAATTTACTAAACGCATCCACATTTCAAAACCAGTGAAATATGTATACCATCTAATCTTCTATTGCACAATAGAATATTGATAAAAAAAGAATAAAATAATTACAAAAAAATTCAAATAAAATCGTGCACAATCAAATAGTCACACCGAATAGTCAAGAGGGGTCTAACTACAACATCAGGAGTTGTGATTCTATGCAATGAGGGGTGGGTTTGATCCACTCAATGATAATGCAAGGGGAGAAACAGGGCGAAAATACGTGTGAAATTGTTGCAAGTATTATAACAAATGTAAGAAAAGATGCAATCAAATAATTCACCTGTAAAAAAATCTTGGAAATCGAATTTAACCAACTTCTAATTGTTGAATCATTATCAAATATGGCATTTGTGTGTAGTTTTAATGACTTTACAATAAATCAACCTGATGATGTAGACAGGTTTTCACAACATAAATTCTCAACGGCTAATAGCACGGACACTAAACTTTGTTTTAAGCATTTTTATATGTTGTTACAAAAAATATTACAGTAAAAAATAGTAGTAAAACATGCTTCATAAAAAATTTAACTTGGCAACAATTTCACATAATAATAATTTATCTAACCACAAATCACAATGATCAAGTCAAAAACTGGGTCAAAAGACATGCTATAGGTCCCAAAAAACCCGAAAAACGGGACTTACTTAGACCTCCACGGACGCGAGCGAGTATCCGATAACGGACAAAAAGTTGGAAAAGAGAAAAAAAAAACAAGATATTATATCCGAAAAAACACCAAATTTCAACAATAACACTCGGGGGGCTAAAGGACCTGTATCCGGACCGTGAAAACAGTTCGTGCGTGAATAAATTCTCGTTCAAAAATAAACAAACAAAAAAACCATCATGCTATTTAAATTTAGAACAAGAAGCATCCAATTCGTAAAAAAAAATGTTACAAAACATGCCTCAAAATTTTGCTGAACAAAATATTAAATAAAAAAAACGCAACCTTTGATTAATTTTGCTAACCTATAACAAACTTGAAGGTGTTGGTGTGTTTTATATCTACATAAGAGAAAAAAAAAGCTAAAAACACTTAGGTACTTATCAATTTATTACAAAACTCTACCAAAACCTGTCTACCTACTCGAGAAAAATAAAATCTTTCTAAATGTCTACAAACTTGTTAACTTTTATAATTACCTACTTAAAAACCTACTATAACTATGTATACCTACATAAAACCTCTCAATTCTAAGCAACTATATTTCTAAAACTTCAATTTTTGCGATGAATATTTTTATTTCTAGTTGTTCAGATATGAACATTTAGAATTAAGCTCGTTCAAGTTGTTTGTATCTAAACGTTTAGAAACGTTCGTCCAAATTATTTTTATTTATTGTACGCTTATTTTTATATCAAAACAAACGCTCTTATTGAAATATGTCAGCATCCTCAAATATTTTCATCGTTAGCATTTGTATGGAAGATTTTAATTCAGTGTAGTTATCGCTAAAGACGCTGTGCTACTTATTTATATTTTCGTTTTCTGTAAGCACGTTATATAAAAGACTAATACCAATGTTCAAAAATTTCTAGAAGTTTCTAACACCAACACCCTCGCAACTACAAAACGCACACATGACAAAACCAACCAAAATGTTTTCAAAATTAATATAAAAACATAGTCTAATGCTGCCACGAAGCCGGTCAAGCCAGCGAGGCAAGCCAATGAGCCATATATCAGTCGGTCTGCTTTGGTTATAACAATATATTAGAATTGACGGAATGTTCCCCTGATGGAATTTTGTGAACCTTCTGACACAAAATTCTTGAAGTTGAACATTTGGAAATGAGTTTATCGAAATTGTTTAGAATATCACTCAGAACTAATAATTTATTCTATTAAACACTAAGGTTTTGTGTAAAAAGTGATTCGATTTTAATCTCTCAATGAAAATATATATAATGATCAAGTTCATGCTCATTGTTTAAAGGTTAACATCTGCTCAAATGAATATAAATCATCTCAAAACTGTTCCTGTTCTGATACCAATAATCAAAAGCGAGTTCGTCCAAGTTTTTCATATCTGAACATTTAGAAACAAGCTCGTCCAAGTTGTTCAGATCTAAACATTTAGCAACGAGTTCGTCCAAATTGTTCAGAATCATTTTTTAATCAGTTCAAAACGTGCAATAACCAACGCAGACCAACAATCCAACGGCCCCATTGGCCGCGTGTCGTGTTGCAAACACCAATACGCCCTACAGTACCTATGTAACTGGTGACAAGCGTCCTAAACTTGCGGTGGTTGCCTTTGATCTCGGGGAGGTCCACTGATTGGACAATTCAATTGGTTAATTTCTTAGCTTGGAGACGGTGAACAATTACAAACGTGGGATTAAACAAAACTATCATATATAATCCCGAACATTCCCTGTTTCGATCCAGAAACTGCAAGTATGAGCACAATCGGGCCCAATTCTCGTCAAAAATATGTAGACCGTTCAGTAAAAACAGGAGCAAAATGTCTATTAGATACGTCGTAAACATCTAGAGTCTATCTGGACGATAAATTAGACAATTTTCAATGAAAATAATCTCCACGTTCATATTCGTTCACTGATAGAGGCATAGGTTAGCGTCCACCAACACATTAATCAATGGTTACCCTAACCGAAGATGACAGCTAGGGTGTACCAAAATTGAGCGGTAACAAAAGCTAAACAGCCTGTTAAAGGTGTTGGTGGACTCTTATAATTGTATAGATACTTAAATCTACTAAAGGACACTGTTTTAACAGTATTATACTACAACATTTTAAGATTCCACAATTTTAAATTTTGTTAAGTCTGTAATGTTACATTCATTTCACTTCCACAAAGAAAATATGCTACAAAAATACCAAACTTGATTTTTAACATTATTATCCCAAAATAGTTTCATTTTTATTTTTTATAGAGTAGTGCCTGCCAGTGATGTCAAGTCTGTCTCAAGACAGACTTGACATCACTGTCATTCAAATGACACTGGTTCGTTCTTGATAATAAAAATTGTGGAGTCTTAAAGAAAAAACTTACTCATTCATCGGACAACAGAAGACAAAATAATAAGAAATGAGATTAGCTTACTATGGGAGTTTGATACTTATTATCTACTGACACAGGAACCAATATTGTATACTGTTAGGATTCTGGAAATAGCCAAATGATTTTACAGCTTTACAGGGTCAAAGTTATCGGGCATTGTTCAAAACAAAGTTTCTTTCATCAATCGTCGCTTTATTATAAATAAGAAAATACAAGTTTTTTATACAACTCAGATTTCTTAGTAAGAAAAAATAAGTTTTTTCTTTAAACTTAATGATTTTATAAAACTGTTTTGTTATTTTTCAAAACGACTTATAAAATATCAAGTTGATTAATTTTGCAACAATCTCTAAAGACTAAATCAGTATTACTTTAAGAGCGAAAGTGACAACGCTATATAAACACGTATGGCGTTGTCACTTTCGCACCGCGAGTAATAACTGCTTTAGTCTTACTTTTGAGATTATAGTACGGCTCCTGTTTATTTTATCATCAAATCGAATTATGGTGAAGGTTTTACTTTTATGGCATACCTTTATGGTTTAATTTCTTCAAAAATAAGAGAGAAACGCGAAATTTATTTTTATATTTATATAAAAATAGATAAATAATATTAAACCTAATACTCATCAGAACACCAGATTTTGGTGACGTTTTTTTTTTGTTTTCTAAACAAATCCTAATCAAAATTGAAAGCAAGTTCAGTTTTGAACAACGCCATGTTAATGTAGACCAAAACGCCGTACAAATAAAGTCGATAACAGAGTAACACTTACACGAAGGTATCTTCTTGAAGACGGTCTTTGCCATAAAATCGAGAAACCGCTGTGCGTAGAAGCTCGGCCGGTGGACCGACACCGTATCCTAAAAACCATACACATGTTTATATAAATAAACTAGCGACCCGCCCCGGCTTCGCACGGGTAGCATGTTATTATACATATAAACCTTCCTCCTGAATCACTCTATCTATTAAAAAAACCGCATCAAAATCCGTTGTGTAGTTTTAAAGATATAAGCAAACATACATACATACATATTACATATTACATACAGACGCGGGAAGCGGAAAGCGACTTTGCTTTATACTATGTAGTGATAAATATTGTTGGACTTTTTACACAGCCCCAAACTAAAAGCTTGTACAGTATGACCCCCGTATTTAGGAACGACACTGTGAACACGCACCCACAGTGTTTTGAATGAATGAAAATGCTTTATTGTACACCATAAAACAAATAAATAACAACGAAAGAAACTTAAACTAGAACAAACTGTACAATGGGCGGTCTTATCGCCAAAAAGCGATCTCTTCCAGACAACCTTGGGATGGAGTGAATATAAAGATGAATGGAAGATTGGTCGGGGTGCACTAAAACAGTATTTTAATAATAATCGAAGAATGTAATAAATTAATGTGTGTATGTTGAGTGTATGTGTTGTGCGACACTGCATAGTGTGACTAGAGGCACACTGTTGTATACCTATATTCAAAGTTGGGCTCTAGAGGCTATAGTGATAGTGTGGCACACGATAGTGTGTCGCACAACACATAAAGTGATGTTTATGAAAAAAGATTTCGTCCACTGTGGGTGCGTGTTCTCACAGTGTCGTTCCTGAATACGAGGGTAAGTCTCGCAGCTCAGTGGGTACAAGCTTTGCCGTATTCACTGTAGATTGCGGGTTCGATTGCAACCCAGGACGAATATTTGTGTTATAAACATAATAAAGTAGATGTTATGTTTCTGCGTATTAAAAAAAAAGTATTTTGGGGCTAAATGAAATTAAATAGGATCACGACTGTAATCCCCAAATACAGTAGACATCCTCAGATCTCCAGGCGCTCAGACCATCGAAGATGCCTAAACAGATTAGCCAGAGTTACATCCAAACATTACATTTGGCACACGCAAATTTTGCAGTAGTTAGCATTCCACACGTGACAGGTTGCAAGTCCGTCCTCTATAAAACCGTGTAAAAATCTATAGTTTTAATTCAACTTACTCCATCATGGATCATGCTCTTCCACGTATGCTCAAGTTTCTTCCGGAAGCGGTATGACTGCAGGATGTCGATGATTCCCAGGAAGACAAGTAGCCTCTCGCCGCGCGCGTTCCTCGCCGGGATACCACCCGGACTGGAATATATTAAGGTGCTTTTGAAATGAAGGTAATTAAAAAAAACCGGCCAAGTGCGAGTCGGACTCACGCACGAAGGGTTCCTTACAATTATCTATAAAAAACGGCAAAAATTTTCGTTGTATGGGAGCCCCACTTAAATATTAATTTTATTCTGTTTTTAGTATTTGTTGTTATATCAACAACAGAAATACATCATCTGAGAAAATTTCACCTGTCTAGCTATCAAGGTTTACGAGATACAGCCCTGTGACAGACAGACGGACAGACGGACAGCGAAGTCTTAGTAATAGGGTCCCGTTTTTACCCTTTGGGTACGGAACCCTAAAAAAGTAATATTCTCAGAAGCATCTGGTTCTTAAGTTAGTCTTGAGGACGGACACTAGAAAGCGCGCACAGTGCAATTTCTGCATTTTTCAGTGTTCATATAGTTCTTATTCATATTATGTACTTATGTTCACTGATATATATAAATATATATATTTTTCCTTTTGTTCATTTATTTTTATGTTACTATGTTGTCCGTATGTAACTTTATTGAAATAACATGTACTTAGTCATATATACATATTAATACTACCTGCATCAAAGATTAGTAACATAAAATCACTCAAGCGGGATTTCAAATCCCGTTTTGTTCCATTTCATAAAAGTCTAGAAATTATATAATAACAATAATAATATTAATAAACTTTATTTATTTCACTCACAAGATATACAAATAGTTATCAAAGCCCTTGATCTCTGAGCTAGGTAATATATAACCTGTGATTCAAAAACCAAGTTCCTCTTCCATCCTTATATATTCTTTTTTTCTTTCAAAAAGCGGGAATTAAACTTTATATTACAAACACGGCTAATTACCAAGTTTTATTATGTTTTGCTGAGGTTTTGAGACATATTCAGATGCTCTTAATCAATTCTGTCGATTCTGTTGTGTCCACGCTTAAGTTAAAATTCCTAAAAACTATCGATCTTATTTCTTTTAAGTTAAAGTTTAAAATAGCGTAACCTTGACAAGACTAAGTGACAGTTCTAAAACTTAGAATAGTTTTCAATAAATTTACGATTTTCGTATTCGATTTAGAAACGTCAAGCTAAATTTAATCGACATGTAGTTTGGTGTTGACTAAGATGACACTTGATTGTGTCAAATATGCGAAATAAAATAGAGAAACGGCTAAAATATCCCAAGTTTTAGGACTGTCATTTTGATGTGACTCTAATTTAGACTTTAATAAGAATAAGATCGATCGTTTTTTTAAGAAATTTTAGGTTTAGCTTGGACACAACAGAATCGCCACCAATGTTTCATGTATTAAACTTACGGTACATCTTCCTCTTCATCAATGGGCTCACTTTCAGCTTGAATGCTCTCCATCGCCGTGGAATGAGCCACCAAACGTTGTCGGTTTATAGATCTGAAAGAACATTATACAACTTACTGAAAAAAAAAAAATTGAACATAGATGTTTGTTCTGTGTCTGGGTGTTAGGTATATTGTAACTTTAGTTATATCGTATGATTATATCAGTTATCTATTTCCCATATCACAAGCTTTGCTTAGTTTGGGACTAGACGGCGCTGTGTGAAATGTCCACAGATATTTATTTACTAGGAATTACCCATTACACTGTTGTTTGCTGCAAGACTTCATCTCGCTTTCTCTATGACCAAATATTTATAAAATTGAGTTGTTGTTCGTTTGTCTTGCTAAAACTCAGAAACGGCTTGAGCGATTTAGATATTTTTTTGTTGTGTTCGTAATTACTAGTAAATAGTAAAATAGTTAAATTTTCTGTGAAATTATTGAAACTTGACTAGATAACGACTAGATAACGTCTGTCGTGACAGCTAGTCATAATTCAAAGAGTCCAAAAGACGGTAGACATCCTCACAGATCTCCTGATCCTTGAACTCTAAGCGGGTGGTCAGATGCACGTCCAAACATTATAGTCACATGCCGCAGTGAGTATAACAGGTTACAAGCCCATCGAATAAAAGAATAGTAATAAGTATTCTTTACCGTTTTGAACATATTAAACGGAAAAAATAATTGATGACATCCGGAAGACAAGGCACCTCACAATAAATCTAATAATGCTAACAATTATTAATATTATAAATCAATATTCGGAAACAATAAAAAAAACCCTTATTCCCAATACAAAAAAAAAACATAAGTCGTTACAAACACATTTAACCCCAGTTATTCTCAATGCTGGTTAACCGTGCGCAAATGTTGATACGCTGCATAGCTTCATCTAGCTCTTTGAACCTTTAAAAGTGATCCTTGTGATTTTATTAGCCATGATAAATCTTTGCGTACAGTCAACCTGATTTTAAAATAACAGCATTAGTTTTTACTAAAACCAAACCCACATTCATTCATTAGTATTTAAATTACTTTCGACTGTTTTAGATAAATATAGAAAAATCTATGATATATCACAATGGAGTTCAGTTGTCGTTACAAACTAACTAAAATTTTGTAACATCTTAGATCCAGACTTACTAAATATTATATATAACTTGAGATTTTAACACGGGTTTGAACCTTTAATATATTTTCCCGACGTTTCGGCTATGTTACAATAGCCAAGGTCGCGGGCAGACTGGAGGCCACGGTTAAAGGTTTATCACGTAATTAAAGGTAATTATAAACGTGATAAACACCCGTGTTAAAATCTATAGTTACGTCTACTAATCACGATAGTTTGAAAAATAATATTACTAAATATTAGTTAGTTTGTGAAAAAAAACACCACATTCCTGTTACCAAACCCAATATAAATACTTATGCCAGAATCTTGCATAAATAATGTTTTTCATGAACTAAATAAATGAATTCTCTTTTTGAAGATATAATTACCATTAGTTCAGATGCATGCATTTATATTATATACATTTGTATGAAATAAAATAGGCTCACGACTGTAATCCCCAAATACCCATTACAGTAGACATCTTCTCAGATCTTCGGGTATTCAGATCCTTGAAGATGTCTAATAGGGGTAGTCAGAGATACGTCCATCTATGTTCCAATAACAGCTATAATGACCAATGTTATTTTAGTATTATTTAGTCCTTTATAAATCGATTAGGATAAAACTTGAAACTATAGTTTATGTGACCTGGAACAGCGTTCAGGCTGCTTTTTATCCTGGTACTACACGTGTGAAGCCGCTGGCGAAAGCTAGTTCATAAAATTAATAATAATGTCCAATATATGCCATGCGTTTAGTGATGTATTAACAGATGAGACAATTATGGTAATGACTTTTGTGTCACCCTCTACAAAATCGCGGCCTAGATAGAGACAAAGCGTGTTAGACAGAGACAGCTATAACAGTCAACAACAAAATGGTTGCAACGGCTTGTTAGTCAAATATCTCAGTAATGTTAGAAGGAGAGAGGTAGTGGATAATAATGTTGGTAGATATGGCTAGTTAGAAAAAGATAGACTATAGCATTCAGTATATATCTCTTAGAATGTTAGACAGAGAAAGGTATAGCATTATTTATTTATGTTGACAGGGCCTATTAGAGAGGGATAGAGAGATAAGGCTACAACCTATATAACGATTTCTAAGGAATGTGTTAGTTAGACAGAGATTCAATATAACTATCTTAGGAATGTTGGACAGAGAAAGGTATATCATTCATTATTTATGTTGACAGGGGCCTATTAGAAACATATGACTACAACATTCAATATAACAATTTCTAAGGAATATGTTAGACAGAAAAAGACTATAGCATTCAATATAACTATCTTTTAGGAATGTTAGACAGAAAAAGGTAAAGCATTCATTAGTTATGTTGACAGGGAATATTAGAGATAAGACTAAAACATTCAATATAACTTTCTCTTGGGAATGTTAGACAGAGATAGCATTCAATATGTTAGACAAAGATGGCTACAGCATTCAATCTTATTAATGATAGAGGCAAACAATCCATAATCCTTTACCCAGGCATGTTAGACAGAGAGCTAAAACATTTAACAGGTCGGTTGAAGGCGTTAGACAGAGACAGCTATAGCATTCAATATTAAAATTCGTACTGTGTGCGCTTGACTTGGGCAGTGAAATCCTCCTTGCCACCAGATCTGAAAGTGTACCGTCACCTTAGAAACAATATAATAACAGAAAAGAATTAAAAAAAGTTTTATACACGAGAAACACACTCTCTTACATTCTAAATTGACATATTTCTACCTTCTTTACTTAGTCTAAACGAGTAATAAAAACATATTATTTTAAGAGCGTCCAGTGGCGCCCCAAATTGATTGTCAACATAATATGATATATTTCTCTGACAAAAAAATAGTCTTGTTACAATCATTAAAACACTACTTGGTGGCCAGCGGGCTCATCTTAAGGGTTTCCACTAATGCGGAGCTGTGCGGAGCGGATCAGAGGACTGTGGTTGGTCAATTCACGATCCGCTTTGCACAGCTGATGATAAAGATAAAAATACCTTTAGTTCTCTCAACGAGATTCGTTAAAATGACGTCTTCCTACCAAAGTACCCAGGTGTCGCCAAGCCCGAATCACTATCGTATCGCCCAAACGTCAAAACTGACACTTATTGTATTGTAAGCGTGTTAGTTTTGACATTTGGATAATAGAGTACGAAATCACTATCGTATCGACAACGTACTGTCAATTTTAAAACGCACAAAGTTACCCTCGACGAGATTCGATCCAGTGACGTTTTTCACTCGAGTCGCACCGTTCCCGACTCGACCATTCGACCTATGACTCATCCCACGAAATAACTCACCTAGTCCTATTCAGCCCCTTCTTAGGCTCGCCCTCCGCATCGTCGTCCGAGTGTCCGGATTCGGTGCGGGTGCGTGCTTCGCTCTTCTCGCGTTGCGCCTCATCTAGATTGTGAATGCCGACTAATAACGAATAGTCCATGATCTGTTGAAAGAACATAAAATAAATAGGATCACGACTGTAATCCCCAAGTACGGTAGACATCCTCTCAGATCTCCAGACGCTTAGATCCTTTGAGGGGTAGTCAGAGGCACGTCCAAACATTATATTTGGCACATGCCCACATTCTGCAGTAGTTAGCATTCCATAAGTGACAGGTTGCAAGCCAAGGAAAAAAAAATCATAGCATTTATTGAAATAAATTTTCTGTGAAAAATATTTTTCAAGACAAGCTTTTGTAAAATCCTTCTTGGAGCTACAAATCAGAGCAGCTATAACCTGTCACATAATATTACATTGTCATTGGAACTTGACAGGTATGAAAAGTTTTTACTCAATTGAATTATTTATTTAGGAGTTGCGTTGTGAGTGTCCGTTGAACAGCTCCTAACTCCATCAAAGATCAGCTCGCTGTCACCATATTGTTTTGTCACCAGAGCTTAAGGTGTATGCAAAATGTCAGCTCAATCGAATACCAAGAAACGGTCGAAAATTGGTTTGCAAATTTAACATTGCAAGTATAAAAAGTAAGTATTCCTAAAAAATAATTAGAAAATGTATATTTTAAGTGCAATAAATAATGAATATCTATAATATAAAAATAAGTCGGGTTTTCCTTCCTGACGCTATAACTCTAGAAAGCACGAACCGATTTCCACGGTTTTGCATTCGTTGGAAAGGTCTCGGGCTCCGTGAGGTTTATAGCAAAGAAAATTCAGGAAAAAAATCAAGAGAAAAGCCGGAAAACAGGAACGGGAACGGGAACGGGAACGGTAACGGTAACGGTAACGGTAACGGGAACTTTACACAGCATTTGTTAATTCTAAAGCGATACGAAGTTCGCCGGGTCAGCTTGTGCATTATAAATATACCTTAAAACTCTCCAGCACGCGACAATCGCGCTGCATTGTCTTAATAAGCGCAGTATACGTATCAGCCTCGAGGAAGATTCCTTCTGTATGGTGCTCCATGAAGTCCAGGTCCTTGTAGGTAGGAGAGTTTTTTTGTCGCTCAGATTTGTTTGCCTGCAAACGAACTCTTGATCTTGATATACATGAATAAGCACCATAGATGGTGTGCTGCTTTAAGGGGCTCCCAGTCGACGATTGCTCTTTTTCGAAACGAAAAAAGAAATACTTCTGAACAAGCCACATCTCCTATTTTTATAAGTATATTACTTCTGTATCCTACCTAGATTTCTATTAAGCTGAAAACATAATAGCAGAAACTTTTCACGATAAAGATATTATTTCAAAATGATACGTTTTAGAATTTATGATCGAAATATTTTATATACCTACTATTACAATCAACTTGTGATTTATTGTTAAAGATAGGTAATTATGTAGATCTAGATTTCTATTAGAATAGATTTTTGATAAGTAATTATACATAATTTATATCATTAATTTATTCGAAAAGCTAAGGCGGACCACGCGCCGACGTGTGTTTGTCGTCATTGCAGCGGTCGGTAGGATTATTTATCGAAGTGATTAAAGATGGGTACATCTTTATTCACATATACTATACATTATAAAATAGGAGATGTGGCTTGTTCACAAGTATTTCTTTTTTCGTTTCGAACAAAAACAATCGTCGACTGGGAGCGCCTTAAGAACTTGTGCTGAAGCTCTTTAGTTAATTTTTTTATTGTTGTACGTACTTGGTTAGTACTTTTAATTGTTATTCTTTTTTGAGCCTTTACCTTGTTCGATTGGCACCACATAGGCTCTACATAGCATTAAGGAAAGGATCATTGATAAAAAAAAAAGGTAGACCCCAAGCCGTGTTTGTTGCCTGATTCTTCTGGTCGCGAGGAACAGGCGTAGCTTCGCCTAGTTCCTAAGACGTTTCAAAGTGATCCTTGTGATTTTATTGAAATAAATGATTTTTGAATTTGAATTTGCTGGTGTGCAAAAAATCTGACCTCTCAGACTGAAAGCATTCAGTCGTCATAGCAACGCATTCTAACAAAACGGTTGAACCTACAAAGGTTGCTTGGTACTCGTAATTTATTTTATCAAAAAACCTCACATTAGTTTTGACTGCTGAATGTAACGCATTGGGTGTAGTTTCGTTGTACCCGGTGACCGTGTCCCCGACAACGGGGACAGCGGGAAATAATTTTTACAATTAAAAATATTGTCGTTGTCTCCGGTCTCTGTCCCCGTTGAAAAAGTGAAATAAATTTAAGCCCGGTGTCCCCGGTGTGTATTTCGCAGAATCAAAAGGAGTCGAGGTCTTTTTATATTAAAAAAAAAAAATAGGATCACGACTGTATTCCCCAAGTACGGTAGACATCCTTTCAGATCTTCAGACGCTTAGATTCTTTGAAGATGTCTAGTGGGGGTAGTCAGAGGCACGTCCAAACATCATATTTGGCACATGCCCACATTTTGCAGTAGTTAGCATTCCATACGTGACATTTTTTTTTATGTGATCGGAATAATGTGAAATATTATTATAATGTGTGTATATAATGTGAATTATTATAATTTTTATAAACATGAATACTTCTACTTTTCTCGATGTCTGAAGAGGGCGACAAAACCGGGATATTTTTTGTGATTTTAGACGGTTCCTAGTTTTTATACTAATTAGTTTATGGAGAAAAACATGAAATGGAGGCATACTGTGGTCATTATAGATTGTACTAGCAGACCCGCGACAGACGTTGTCCTGTCCAAATTTTAATAATCGCATAGAGTAACGCACACTATGACGACTCAACACTGATGTCAGATTTGCACACCAGCGCCATCTATACCAAAATCATCCCTTTGGCGTTTTTTTTACTATTTAGGGGTTGCTTTTCGAATTATAAAATCCTCCTGATATTCTGTTTTTTTATCTACATACTACATCAAAATTCTTCTTAATCAGTTTTGTCGTTTACGTTTGATGAAGGCACAAACTCATAAACTTTCTCATTTATAATATTATTAGGATGGTAGATTTTTTATTGATCTATTGTTAAGTTCTATCCTGTCCATCCAAAGGTTGCCTGGAAGAGATCGCTATTAGCGATAAGGCCGACCATTGTTTACACTGTTTTTATGTAATTTTTTGTTGTGTATTTTTGTTATGGTGAACAATAAAGTTATAATCTATCTATCTAATCTATCTATCTATGGAGAAAACGGAGGAGTACGTTTGTATAGATTAACCTAACAAATGCTCTCAAGTACCTACCTTCCGTTTGTAAGTGGATCCTTTAAGATCGTACTTCTGATGCAGCCTGACTGCCGATGGCAGGATGTTGTTCATTGCCACCAGACGCACATTCTTACTGTTGCACTGATAGCAGTACAGACCAAAGAACTTGGGTAGCAGCGTGCGTGGGTTCTGAAAGAAAACATTGCTATTAAAAACACACACTTGATCATAGAAATCTATACTAATATTATAAAGAGGAAATTTTTTATTGTTTGTTTGTTTGTTTGCATCGAATAGGCTCCGAAACTACTGAACCGATTTGAAAAATTCTTTCACCATTATAATCCTACATTATCTCTGATGAACATAGGCTATAGTATATTTTCAAAAATGTTAGGGATCCGTATGAAAACTTCGATAATGTAACCCAACGTGTGAAAAAAATAGCGAAAAAAAACCTTATATCGCGTACGCTGTAAAAATTATTGACAATAGAGCAAAGTGATGTAGGTACTACAGTTTTATAGAGGACATCAATATCTACAAAAAAATTTGTGATACCATATGTCTAACTATTAGGGATCCCTATTAAAACTTCGATAATGTAACCCAAGGTGTAAAAAAATTTGCCATAAAATCTTTATTACACCCGTGCGACGACGCCGGGACGGACTGCTAGTATAACATAAAAATAGCTCTTGATCATTTTAGAGGGACATGTTTTTTTAGGGTTCCGTACCCATAGGGTGAAAACGGTACCCTATTACTAAGACTTCGCTGTCCGTCTGTCTATCACAGGGCTTTATCTCATGAACCGTGACAGCTAGTGTATTTCTGTTACTGTTATAACAACAAATACTAAAATGAGAATAAAATAAATATTTAAGATATATACAACAAACATGTTTTTTTGCCGTTTTTATAGATAATGGTACGGAACCGTTCGTGCGCGAATCCAAATCGCACTTAGCCGGTTTTTTAAATAACTTATTTTATCCAATATGGCGGCTCGTGGTCGCCATATTGACGCGAAAACGCGAACCAACACAAATTATACGTATTTCTATTTAAAAAGTACTTCATCGTTTAGAAATAGACGCGTATTTAATTAATTTGTTTTATCGCAAATCCAATATAGCGGCTCGCGGTCGCCATATTGGATGCCTTGTATATCCTCTCGTACACGCTTGTTTATCAAGATCCATCAATGTATACAGTTTGGGACCAGATAGCGCTGTAATGCCCACCACATTCTAACGGCTAGAGAATCGATGTTTTTCCTCACCTGATCGAGGTTCAAGTAATATCCTGGCAGCAGCTTCTGCAGAAACTCCCCCTCCTTATGCATCACCGTCTTAATGATGAACTCGTCGTCGTTCGTCAAATAGAAAATGCTTCCGGACGCGCCAGGGTTTGATAATTCACGTAATGGTGCACTACACATTGACATCTGGAACGAGAAATTAAGCAAAATTAAATTAAATATAATATCGTCCCACTGCGGGGCAAAAGTGTCCCCCAAATCCTTCCAACCATCTCTATCTTTCCACCATGCGCTCTCGAGAGCATCCCTCTAGCGTTTTCTTGGCCGACTACAACCTCACCTACCGTCTGGTTGCCTAGGAGTTATGGTATTCGCCCATACGTACAAAAAAATATAGGATCACGACTGTAATCCCCAAATACGGTAGACATCCTCTCAGACCTCTAGACGCTTTGTTAAATCCTTTGAAGATGTCTAGTGGGGGTAGTCAGAGGCACGCTCATTATATATGGCACATGCCCACATTTTGCGCAGTAGTTAGCATTCCATACGTGACAGGTTGCAAGCCACATACTCCCATACAACAAACGTGTTTTTTTGGCGTATTTTATAGGTAATGATACGGAACCCTTCGTGCGCGAGTTCGACTCGCACTTGGCCGGTTTTTTTCTCAATAATCGCAACACATACAGTTTTGTTTTTTATGTAGAGTCTGTGAAGTTAGGGCTTGATGATTTAGGGCGTGTAGAGTTAGAAGCTTGACTCATGTCATCTAATGAACTTTTTGACATTGCGAGCCATATGGTTTCATATTGGCAACATTTTGCATAAAAATAGTTTTTAGTAGGATAATAGTTACGCATTAAGTTATTATCCTTTTAGAAAATGACAGTTATTGAATAATAAAATTAATAATTCAACATCAATTATGATAACAATCTATAAATAGCAGACACGTATTTGCAGAAGTCGCACGTCATAAACAATCATTTTACGTCACTCAATGGCCACTGACGTCCTAGCAAAATGTTGGCATGTGTCAAATATTATGTTTGGACGTGCCTCTGAGTACCCCTTTAGACATCTTCAAAGAATCTAAGCGCCTGGAGGTCTAGGAGTGTGCCTTGTCTACCGTGGGGACTAAAGTCGTGATGCAAGTTCATTTAATTTTTTAGGGTTCCGTACCCAAAGCGTAAAATCGGGACCCTATTACTAAGACTTCGCTGTCCGTCTGTCCGTCCGTCTGTCACAGGGCTGTATCTCATGAACCGTGATAGCTAGACAGTTGAAATTTTCACAGATGATGTATTTCTGTTGCCGCTTTAACAACAAATACTTAAAACAGAACAAAATCATTATTCAAGTGGGGCACCCATACTACAAGCGTGTTTCTATGCCGTTTTTTTATAGATGGCACGGAAGCCTTCGTGCGCGAGTCCGACTCGCACTTGGCCGGTGTTTTAGTAATAAGCCTGCTGCTCATCTACCTTCATGAGAAAGAACAACTGTACGACTCGAACGTCGCGTTGACGTGGACGGAAGTCAGTTTGTTATGAACTGTGACAGTTGGCTGTTGCAAGGTATAAATAGATGCTGATAATGCCTCGAGGGTAGCAGGGTATACTTGAGGTCAACCCACAGCCTATGGGGCTATTTTGTAAAAACATGATTATCATGTTATGGTACTGAATACCATAATACCTACGCTTTTTATGCTGTTTAGGCACCTATACCTACGCTTCCAATACAATACCTACGCTGAAGCGTAGGTATAGGTGCATAAACTGTGAATAGTTACTATGAACAGTGTACAGATTAGGTATTCTTTAACATTAGGTATTACATTCAACATCATAACATGATAATCATGTTTTTTTACAAAATAGCCCTGCTGGTTGTGGCCATTTTAACATTTTAATTTTCAAATAAACGGTTTATCACTACATAGTATAAAGCAAAGTCGCTTTCCGCTTCCCGCGTATGTATGTATGTTTGCTTATATCTTTAAAACTACACAACGGATTTTGATGCGGTTTTTTTTTAATAGATAGAGTGATTCAGGAGGAAGGTTTATATGTATAATAACATGATACCCGTGCAAAGCCGGGGCGGGTCGCTAGTATTGTATAAAATAAAGATGTTAAAACGACGATTTTAAACAACATAGAATAGAGTATTTATACGTTATACAATACGTGCTCGAAACGGTGAAGGAAAACATCGTGAGGAAATCAGCTAGTATTCTTATTGGCGGCGATGGTCTTACAACAACACGGAATGCTAACTGCTGTAAACATGTGAGCACGTGCCAAATGTGGTTTGAACGCACCTCTGACTACCCTCTTTCGGTATATTCTCTGCCGAACTTAGGGTCATGAACCTATTTAGTTTTGCTAGCCAAAAGTGTGTCGTAACTGTGTGTGACGTCAAAATGTCTACTACTATTTGCCCCATGTTGGGCGCCAATATTACTAGCTTTGATATAATGGCACCCAACGTGGTGCGAGACACTTTAGAAGTTCCAACTAGGAACACTTGTAAGACCACATGGTGAGGTCTATGAAATTGTTTACCTAAAAACAACAATATGTTTGTAAAAATTATTATTATTTTAGTTATTCAAAAAAACATCCCTACCTTAATTGTAGGGGAGCCCTACACTTAGGCTCGTATTCAAGAACGACACTAAGAGAACGCATAGTAGGCTCCGACCCACAGTGGACAATATCTTGTTTCATAAACATCACTTGAGTGTTGTGCGACACTATGCGTACACTTCAGTGTTCCTCTAGTCAAAGTACCTCAATAGCTACTTTACCGAACGCATAGTGTTGGTTGTATTGTCATACGTATAACCTCAAGTAAATTTAACTTAAAAATTAGTACAAATGAGGATGATTTTGATGATTATTTTATTCGGCCGATTAAAAAACGAATAGTATCATATATTTACTACATAAAAGAAGATTTTATTGTAATTTATCAATCCGACAGATATCAGGGGTCATACCACAAGGTCCTAAAGTAATATCAGAACAGTTGCGTTGTCACTTTTGCACCGTAATAATATTGTTTTGATATTCCTTTTTAACTTGTGGTACGGCCACAGCTGATGAGCCGACATGACATTTGTTTGTTTATACAAAATACTCTGTGGTTTGTTTCTTTGATTGATTGATATTAATGACGTTTACCATTGCTTGAAGTTAGGTCCAAAACCAACCACCAATCACAACGCCGAATCCACCCCTATGCGTTCACTGAGCTAAGGAATACTTAAGTGTTGTTCATGAAACGAATGTATGGACATATTCGACACTGTGAGAAATCGGAAACTTTGCAGTGAGAACACCTACACTTAGCTTAGTGATGTTCTTGAATACGAGCCTTAAAGTCCCAGCACCTAAAGTGGGGATGTTTTTTTTTTAACCCTAAAAAAAATGTTTTTCAAAATTTTATTCTACGACTTTTTTGGATTTACTAATATGTATGTAGTATGTACATGCCAAATTACAGCTTTCTAGCACTAAGCGTCTCTGAGCTAAGCTGCGGACAGACGGACGGACGAAACTATAAGGGTTTCTTGTAGACTCGAAAGCCTAAAAAATGATAGACCCCAAGCCGTGTTTGTTGCCTGATTCTTCTAGGCTTGGTCGCGTGGAATCGGCTTAGCTTCACCTAGTTCCTAAGACGTTTCAGAGTGATCCTTGTGATTTTAATGAAATAAATGATTTTTGAATTTGAATCAGCGGCTACTCACCAGAAAATCATCAGGTTGGATGCCGAATAGATCGCGAAAGTACCGAAACGCGATCGGCGCGTATGTCTTAAACTTGAACTCGGAGTAGTGGTGCGCCGGCGTATGGTTCGAGCCCTCGTGCGGAAAGTTTGTAGTCTCCACGGTCATGAAGTCTTGCATGAGGAGGTCGCGTTCGGGCTTCGAGGCAAGTCCACCGATCGCGTGTTGGATACCTGCAGAAAGAAAAAAATATGAACTAAGATCAAGATAAAACAAATTATTATAAAAAACACTAGTTTCCGCCAGCCTATGTTTATTTTGATGTATCACTACATAGTATAAAGCAAAGTCGCTTCCCGCTTCCCGCGTCTGTATGTATGTATGCTTATATCTTTAAAACTACACAACGGATTTTGATGCGGTTTTTTTTTAATAGATAGAGTGATTCAGGAGGAAGGTTTATATGTATAATAACATTAATATATTAGAGAACCACTGATAATTTTAAGATTTCTAATATAAAGTCGTAAATAAACAATTTTTTTGCGCTTACATTGCAAACGCT
This sequence comes from Hydriomena furcata, assembly GCA_912999785.1. NCBI lineage: Eukaryota > Metazoa > Arthropoda > Insecta > Lepidoptera > Geometridae > Hydriomena > Hydriomena furcata. The sequence goes on from OU538845.1 coordinate 2,869,375, forward strand.
GGCTGAACTCTACGAGATAGATCAAAATATTGTATACTTTAAAAAGGTCTACAAAAAAGTCCGCGTTGGTATTTGGGGGCACGGCAGTGCCCCCGCCAAGTCGAGCGCGAAGCAAACACTGCCGTACCATCCTTTACTGGAACCATTTCGCCGCATTTTCAGTCCCCTATTTGAGAACCTCTGGATAAGACGAGAACGCTGAAATTTTCGTCATCCAGTAAGCCATAATCACATACTTAAAATCCAAAATTTCAAGTCTGTAGGTCATTTAGTTACGAAGTTAAGCGAAAGCAAAGTTTCGCATTTTAGACAGACACTCACTCACTCACTCACTCGCTCACTCACTCATGATCATCAGAATAGAACTAGTACTTCCCATAAACTCAGAGAGCTGAAATTTGGTACAGAGTTAGGGTTTAATGGCCACATAAAGGGAAAACCATAAAAACTAGGATAATCGAAGATCTGGAGTACCTGGTGACCCTGATAAGAAAACACAAGAGCCTAACCAAACTATTAGAGATCGACATACCGCCTTTACAAAAAATATTCAACTACTGGACCGATTTGAAAAACTCTTTCACCATTAGAATCCTACATTATTCCCTGATGAACATAGGCTATAGTATATTTTCAAAAATATTAGGGATCCGTATGAAAACATCGATAATGTAATCCAAAGTGTGAAAAGATTAAAAAAAATCCTTATATTGCGTTTGCTGCGGAAATTATAGACAATAGAGCAAAGTAATGTACTACAGTTTTAAAGAGGACATCAATATCTACAAAAAAAGTCTGCGATACTAAAAGTTTTATTAGGGATCCTTATGAAAAATTCGATAATGTAACCCAAGGTGTAAAAAAATTACCTATAATATCATTATTACATCCGTGCGACGCCGGGGCGGACTGCTAGTACGCAATAAAATTAAAGGAAAACTCTGGATAAGACTATACTGGCTTTTATACTTACTTATACTTACAAGTTTACAAGAAGAAATAGTCGAACGATTAACTATATTCTACTCGAACATTACACAAATTGAATAAACAAATGAAATAAACTAAAATATTAATTTCGCTCAAAATTTGATCAAAATATAAAGCATTGGATTAAGAGTGGTGGTGATACCGGTACACGTCGCTAGATGGCGCTGACTGTATTTTAAACGCGCTTACGATTTGTTTTTATAATAAAAAAACTACTCATAAAAAGAAAAAAAACTGTGTCAAATAAGAAAATCTAATAAAATAAATCAATAAGCCCACGTTTCTACAAAAAGAAGTGAAATCCCACCAAAACATTATGTAAAAAACTAGCCAAGTCTCGATGGAGCTGCTTGTTTATCTCTAAAAAGTAATGAAATCTAGACAAAGTCGTGTCAAGTCTGAGGTTCTTTACTGCGATTTCTTTATTATTATAGAATGTTATGTGACTTGGCCGTTGAAGAGTACACAAGGGTACAAAACCAGGTGCTCCATGACACCATTGCACCAATCTGTCGCCAGAACCGCTACCCATTAACGATGGAAAATTGCCACTTAGAAAACGTTGATTCAATAACCAGTCAATTGTAGGCTTGATAAAGCTGCGTATTTCAATAATACTTATGTAAAGGCGAGCCTGAAACAAACAGTATAAAAAATACGTCTATTTTATGTTAGATCGGTGGTCGATTTCACGCTCCAAAAAGAAGACAGCAGAAATCAGCATTGTCAATGCTGAATGCATGTGTTGCACGATAACAACAGCCACGATAAAATAAGACACTAGCGTCCAATTACCAATACCTGTATTGGCTATTATCTCGCTTAACAAACATAGGTAGTTACAACAGATATAACATTACGTGTAAACAAAATTGACTTGTACCCACTAACGTATAGAATGTTCAACGGCCAAGTCACACAACATTCTATAATAATAAAGAAATCGCAGTAAAGAACCTCAGACTTGACACGACTTTGTCTAGATTTCATTACTTTTTAGAGATAAACAAGCAGCTCCATCGAGACTTGGCTAGTTTTTTACATAATGTTTTGGTGGGATATGTTTATCTCTTAGGGATAACCCACAATAACAAATTTCTATCCTTAACTTTTTACCGCGACTTTTTTTTTAAATTTTAAATACTGTTAACGAGTACACAAAGACATTCTGTAATATATTTTGGTATCAGCTTTGCACCCGTGCGAAGCCGGGGCGGGTCGCTAGTAAGCTATATTACTGTAAAGTTTTATCTAAATCCGTTTAGTAGTTTTTGCGTGAAAGAGTAACAAACACACACATCAACCACTTACTAACTTTTGCATTTATAATATTAGTAGGATAAGTAGCTAGGTAAGTAGATGTTCTGAGTTCCGACAGACAAGACAGTTCTGTCAAATTTCAATAAACACACAGAAAGAAAACACTTTTAGTTTTTCCTAAACTTTACGCTGGCTTTTCCAAAAAGCGGTACGAAATATACTTTACGACCTATTCTCATACCTAGCAAATATACACAACCATATGCGAGTACGTTTTATGTACGGGAGCTCCACTTAAATATTTATTTCACCCTGTTTTTAGTATTTGTTGTTATAGCGGCAACAGAAATACATCATCTGTGTAAATTTCAACACTAACTATCACGGTTCATGAGATACAGCCCTGTGACAGACAGACGGATAGCGAAGTCTTAGTAATAGAGTCCCGTTTTTACCCGTTGGTATAACTACAACCGAATCGAGCATCTCCTCCTTTTATAGTCGGTTAAAAGCGATACCATTGGCATTGAACGACAGTTTACAACAATGACCTTGGCTATTATCTGTTCCCTTACAGGAAATTAACAATCAATAGTTACATTATAATGATAACTTTAGTTTGGCAAATTTTTCAGTAAGCATATAGTTATTATACCGATATTGAATTTCCTTATTCTGCCCTGAACCAAATTCAAATTCAAAAATCATTTATTTTAATAAAATCACAAGGATCACTTTGAAACGTCTTAGGAACTAGGTGAAGCTACGCCGATTCCACGCGACCATGCCTAGAAGAATCAGGCAACAAACACGGCTTGGGGTCTACCTTTTTTTTAATGATCCTTTCCTTAATGCTATGTAGAGCTCCAGTGTTGTGCCAATCGAACAAGGTGAAGGCTAAAACAAGAATAATAGCAAGAGGCACCTTTTAGGGTTCCGTAAGGACCGACACTGCCTACACTAACTGAAATATGGTACTTAGCGTCTCTAATGTATAATAAGCAATGAAATAATGATACATTTTTTTAATATTTTTTTTATTTTTAGTACTTAAAATATGTATCACTACATAGTATAAAGCAAAGTCGCTTTCCACTTCCCGCGTATGTATGTTTGCTTATATCTTTAAAACTACCCAACGGGTTTTGATGCGGTTTTTTTTAATAGATAGAGTGATTCAGGAGGAAGGTTTATATGTATAATAACATGCTACCCGTGCGAAGCCGGGGCGGGTCGCTAGTACAAGAATAAATATGCGACTTTTTCATAAAAAAACACAGTTTACTTACTTATTAAAATACAATTTTACAGTTTTATGACATTTTTACGCTATTATATCATATACTAGCTGACCCGTGCCCGCTTCGCTGTGCGTAAGACATTTCTAATACCATCTTTGACTTTTTTGTAGACGTTTTTAAGGTGTACAATACTGTAGTACATTATTTTGATATATCTCGTGGGGTTCAGCCAGCATTTGCAATGTAAGCGCAAAAAAATGTGTTAATTTACGACATCACATTAGAAACCTCTAAAATTATCAGTGTTTCTCTACTATATTATGCATGTATTATACATATAAACTTTCCTCTTGAATCACTCTATTTATTAAAAAAAACTGCATCAAAATCCGTTGTGTAGTTTTAAAGATATAAGCAAACATACATACGCGGGAAGTGGAAAGCGACTTTGCTTTATACTATTTAGTGATTATTATATTACACTATTTTTGTAAATATTAACAAAAAATTGTAAAGAATTTAATATGAATACATTATTATATATTACCTTACAGTTAGTCAAATAAACAACATTTTATGTCAAAAATAAATTAATTTTCAAAAAATCTCATAAAACAAACCTAAAAATGCATAATGTAGTTTTTTTTTAGTTTTTAAAACGTAAATTCTTTTTCACAATAATATACAAACGCTACTAACTAATTAGCATTTGTACAAAACAGAATAGCATGCTATTAACCATGACTAATATGCATGCACATAAATAATATTTATCCAATGACACACGACAAGCAGATTTAATGTATACTAGTTATCGGTGATTCATTCCTGGCGCTCAAAATGTTGAAATCTCCCCCCTCACTCAGTGTCAGTCTATAGTTGAAAATCACTATGAATGCAAATAAATTTGGAAGGTTTCTCTCGATTTCCCTGGGATCCCATAATCAGATGCTGACTTGGTGGTAATGGGACCACATCGGAAGTATAGGCTTTCAAATAAAAAAAAAAAATGGAAATCCGCCCACAAACGCCGGAGAAATCGAGGAACATACACACAAAAAATAAATAAATAGGATCAACTGAGAGACAGAAGGGTTCTGACTCCGTGGCGGGACAATGATACTAAAATTATATATCCGATTGTTAATGAGAATGTTTGAATAGATGTGATTGGATGTGTGGAATGTTAACTACTGCAAAATGAAGGCATGTACCAAATTCAAAAATCATTTATTTCAATAAAATCATAAGGATCACTTTGAAACGTCTTAGGAACTAGGTGATGCTACGCCGATTCCACGCGACCAAGCTTAGAAGAATCAGGCAACAAACACGGCTTGGGGTCTACCTTTTTTTTCAATGATCGTTTCCTTAATGCTATGTAGAGCTCCAGTGTGGTGCCGATCGAAAAAGGTGAAGGCTCAAACAAGAATAATAATTAATAGTACAACTAAAGAGCTTCAGCACATTCAAAAAGCGGCACACGCTACACTTATACAAATATCACAAATATTTGAACGTGCCTCTGACTAACCCCTTTATACATCTTCAAGAATCTAAGCGCGTGGAGATCTGAGAAGATGTCTACCGTACTTGGGGGTTACAGTCGCGTTCCTATTTCATTTCAACAAACTAGAATAGTATGCGACTGTTAAATGTTTATTTTTAAGCATATCCCTCTATTTCCTCTCTGGATAATGGCGCTAGGAAAAACGGAAAACAATAACTACATCATTAAAAAATTTAGCTTCTTAATTTGGACGCTATCCAAATGCCTGTAGGAGTAATCATTTTACAAGTTTCGTACCCAAAGAGTAAAAACCCTATTACTGAGACTCCGCCGTCCGTCTGTCTGTCACCAATCTGTATCTCATGAATCTCATGAACCGTGATAGCTAGACAGTTGACATTTTCACAGATTATGTATTTCTGTTGCCGCTATAACAACAAACACTAAAAACAGAATAAAATAAATATTTAAGTATGGCTTCCATACAACGAACGTGATTTTTTTTGGCGTTTTTTTATAGATAATGGTACGGAATCCTTCGTGCGCGACTCCGACTCTTGGCAGGTTTTTTCACTTTAATTTCAAGTTCATTTGCGGCCATACCTTCCTCCTCTAAGGCCTCTAGCATTTATTTGTTATGCTAATATCCTATTCCTATTATATCCTAATAATATTATTAATGCGAAAGTTTGTGAAAAGACATACATGTTTGTTTGTGCCTCAACTAGGCTTAAACGACGATACTGATTAGGATTAAATTTGCTGTAATATGTAGATAAAAAATCAGATAAAGGATTAGGGATCTCAATCAGACTATTTACTGAGGAGTTCCGTTGAACAGATCCTGACTCCATCATTAGATCAGCTGTCACCATATTATTGCATTATCATCGAAGTTACATAATTATGCCAAATTTCAGCTCAATCGGTTGAAGATAACTGCTTCAAAATTGAGTTGCAAGATTCCACCTTAACAAACATAATTACATACATACATTGCAAGTTAAATAAAAGCTATTAAAAAACCGGCCAAGTGCGAGTCAGACTCGCGCACGAAGGGTTCCGTACCATTATCTATAAAAACGGCAAAAAAATCATGTTTGTTGTATGGGAGCCCCCCTTAAATACTTATTTTATTCTGTTTTTAGTATTTATTGTTAGAGCAGCAACAGAAATATATCATCTGTGAAAATTTCAACTGGCTAGCTATCACGGTTCATGAGATACAAGGCCTGTGACACACAGACGAACAGCGAAGTCTTAGTAATAGGGTCCCGTTTTTACCCTTTGGGTACGGAACCCTAAAAACACCCTCATCTTAAAAAAAACTTGAGAGGTGTCAAGGGACACCCGGATGGAACGAAGTTCTCACAAAATAACGTGGGACAAGGGAAGGGGAATCAACTTTGACTTCAACTTCGACTACGACCACGACCTCGACCTCGACCTCGACCTCGACCTCGACCTCCACTTCCACCTCGACCTCGACACAATTAATAGATATATATATTAATAGATATACTATAGCAAAAAAGTGTCGTGACAACTTTTCGTAAGAATTTTTTCCGTCTAGCCCCCTTTCACAACGCGCGATAAGGAACTTCGTTCCAATATACGTAATATGTAATCGGGTTACGTTACCATAGTACAAGGTATGCTTAGTTCGGGGCTAGGTAGGCGCTGTGTAAAATGTCAACCAATATTTATTTATTTTAATGATTCTAAGTCGACCTTGCATTACGGTAAACATGTACATTAATAGCGTTTCTCACTTCACTGGGTTAAAAGGAGCAAACGAGGGTCATGGAGTAGGTATGCGATGGATATCGAATTAAAAAAAAATAAAAAAAATAGGATTACGACTGTAGTCCACAAATACGGTACACATCCTCTCAGATCCTTTGAAGATGTCTAGTGGGGGTAGTCAGAGGCACGTCCAAACATTATATTTGGCACAAGCCCACATTTTGCAGTAGTTAGCATTCCATACGTGACAGGTTGCAAGCCCATCGCCTCTTATAAGAATACTAACTGGTTTCCTCACGATGTTTTCCTTCACCGTTTTGAGCACGTGTTTATGATGCGCATATACATTTTTCGAACAGAAAAATCCATTGATGCACGCCGGGATTCGAACCCACGACCTTCAGATTGAAAGTCGAGGTACCTCCCACTCGGCCAACACTGCTATCGTATTAAAAACTCGAAGACTAATCCGCAAGTATCGTAGAAATCCACTCAGACCTCCTCTAAGATGTCAAGGATGGTAAGATATTCCAATTGGCACATGCCCCCTTATTTTTAGGGTTCCGTAGCCAAAGGGTGAAAACGGAACCCTAATACTAAGATTCTGCTATCCGTCTGACCATCTGCCTGTCTGACACCAGGCTGTATCTCATGAACCGTGCAAGCTAGACAGTTGACATTTTCACTGATGATGTATTTCTGTTGCCGCTATAACAACATATATAATAAAAAATTAATAAAATAATTGTTTAAGTGGGGCTCCCCTAACACAAACGTTTTTTTTTTGTCGTTTTATAAATAACAAGCTAACCCGGCGAACTTCGTATCGCTTTAGAATTAACAAATGTTGTATTAAGTTCCTGTTCCCGTGCCCGTTAAAAAGCATTCTATGTCCGTCTCCTGGTTCTAAGCTACCTCCCCACCAATTTTCAGCCAAATCGGTTTAGCCGTTCTTGAGTTACAAATAGTGTAACTAACACGACTTTCTTTTATATATTCAGATGGTACGGAACCTTGCGCGAGTCCAACTCGCACGTGGCCGGTTTTTTAAGGTGAGTTTCCACTCATTTACGTTCAGCTGTACGGAGCTACGCTAAACTGTGCGCTGAGAGGACCAAACACAGCGCTCGACATTTTTTAAACTCGAATATTTGAGCGCTGCATTGGGTCGTTTCGCACAGCTTCGCGTAGGTCAAAATGAAAACTCACCCTTAACTCCCGTAGCAAAATGATATTAGTTTGACGTGTCTATCTGTGTGTGAAATGTGACTTGATCGAGTGTCTATATCTAGAACTAAAGAAATCTGTTCAACAGTTTAAAGATCGGGGTTTTTTTAATTACTTTTAATGTTATTAACAGATTTCAAAAAAAAAATTGGTTTTTAGTTACCTCATATATAAATCGATCAGTTAGCCAGTAACACAAGAGTTTTAGTGGAGTAGTAGTTTTTAGGGTTCCATACCCAAAGGGTAAAAACGGGACCCTATTAATAAGACTTCGCTGTCCGTCTGTCTGTCACAGGGCTGTATCTGAACCGTAATAGCTAGACAGTTGAAATTTTCACAGAATATATATTTCTGTTGCTGCTATAACAACAAATACTAAAAACAGAGTAAAATCATTTATTTAAGGGGGGCCCATACAACATAACGTGATTTTTGTGCTACGGAACCCTCCGTGCGCGAGTCCGACTCGCACTTGGCCGGTTTTTTATATATTTAGAATTGGAAAATATAGTTTTTGTTCGAAGGAATATTCTTCCTGGTATTTTGTATGATTTTGTTATCAAAATCAAGTTCAGATGATGGGATCCATCAGGAATTGAGGGTACTTCCGTTATTAATACCACATCTAAACTTTAGCACTCTCGTACCTATCTTTTACGGACAGAGCTAATTTTATCCTGTACACTCAGCGCGGGTTTGTTTACAAATATGGTGCGGGCGTTATCTCAATGCTTTCCCGACTGTGGAGCTAAACGGGGATATAGTTAAAATAAGACTAATTATATTATAAATGTGAAAGTTTGTGAGTTTGTATGTCTGTTTGTGCCTCAATCAGGCCTAAACGACAAAACGTATAAAGTTGAAATTTGCTGTAGATGTAGATAATATAAAAAACATCCCAAAAACTATAAAAAAACGCACAAGGGATTTCTGTATAGATGGCGCTGGTGTGCTACAAATCTGACATCACCGACTAAAAACATTCAGTCTTTTCTATTCAATTATTGAAATTTTTGAAAAAAAATTATTGTGTGTATCGTATCGTCGTCACGCACATAAAAGCGCGTGTCTATACACATCACGACTACAAGTACCTGCTTAACTGATCTTGTATTATTGCTGACGTTACATTATTGTAATTTTCGTAAAATAAGAGACAGCTATACAGATTTCTAAGGCTCTAGTACTCGTCAAAACCAAACCAACGAGCCCAAACACGACGTGGTTATGTTGTGTAGTTAGGCAGTTCCTATGGCTACATTCGAGCTCCATCATCAGACCAGCTCGCTAGTACCATAATTTTATATCGTCATTGGAGATTGATAGGTATGCAAAGTTTTATATCTACTGAGAAGTTCCGTTGAACAGCTCCTGACTCCATCATCAGATCAGCTCGCTGTCACCATATTATTGCATTGTCACCGAAGTTACACAAGTATGCCAAATTTCAGCTCAATCGGTAGAAGATAACTGCTTCAAAATTGAGTTGCAAGATTCCACCTTAACAAAAGCTTTTAAAAAATGTAAGACTCACCGAGCTGGATAGATCCCATAATCTGCGAAGATTGAATCTTCTTGTACGTGATCTCGCCGCCCTCCCCGACGCGCCGATGTCCGATCTTTCGATCGGATTTGTGCACTTTCCCGATCGCGCCCAAAGGGCCGACCGCAGGCTGAAATTAGAAATTAACATATGAAATATAACATTAAATTTTAAAAACTCTCTGATGACACAGGATACATTTTAAATTGATAAAACTAGTAGAAGTTGCTTCAACATCCCTTCAACAATTATAGCAAAGAATCATCTCAATCACGTCAGCTTTCAAACAATAAAAACAGTATCAAATTCGGTCCAATCATTTAGGTAGACGGACCAGTCAAACTTATATCACTCTGTATGTGTCGGTGGTTAAAAAGTAATAAATAGGCTATATCCAAGATTCAAACTCATTCACTCAAGGTAGCCACTAGGCCAACACTGCTTTTTCATATTATATTAACATGAATACCGACCATGTGCGAGTCGGACTCGCACACGAAAGGTTCCATATCATCACTACATAGTATAAAGCAAAGTCGCTTTCCGCTTCCCGCGTCTGTATGTATGTATGTATGTATGTATGTTTGCTTATATCTTTAAAACTACACAACGGATTTTGATGCGGTTTTTTTTAATAGATAATAGATTTTTAATAGATTCAGGAGGAAGGTTTATATGTATAATAACATGCTACCCGTGCGAAGCCGGGGCGGGTCGCTAGTTATCTATAAAAACGGCAAAAAAAAAACACGGTTGTTGTATGGGATCCTGACTTAAATATTTACTATATTCTGTTTTTAGTATTTGTTCTTGTAGCGTCAACAGAAATACATCATCTGTGAAAATTTCAACTGTCTAGCTATCACGGTTCATGAGATACAGCTTGGTGACAGACAGACGGATGGACAGCGGAGTCTTAGTAATAGGATTTTTACCCGAAACCCTAAAAACCATCACTCCTACAGGCATTTAGATAGCGTTCAAATTATGAAGCTAAATTTTTTAACATTCAACATCAGACAGACAGGATTTAGTTATTGGGTCCCGTTTTTACCCTTTGGGTACAGAACCCTAAAACTACAAAAAATATAAAATATTTGCCTCGAATTGAGAACCTCATATTTTCGTCCGTTAAAATCTTAACTAAAAACTAATTATTTATTTACCAATAATTGCAGGATACCAAATAGATCTCTAAAATCGACGAACAGAGATTACTCATACAACAATGTTCCTACCAATTAACTTGTGAAAACTACAATACAACTTCATTACCTTAACGATACCGATCGGTATACGAATTGAGTATAAAAAATATCCACTGTCACATGTCAATATATACAGAAAACTAGCTGTCCCAACAGACCTGTCAAATTTCAACAATTCCACAGACAAAAATCACTTTCAGTTTTTTTCCAAACTTTACGCCACTCTTATCACTTAGGAGTATAAAGAATACCCTACGACATTAAAAATCCGCGGGCACGGGTCAGCTAGTTTTATATATTAGAATAAAATAAAATAAACATGTAACTTGACATAACAATTTACCATGACTAACTTTTGTGGTGAACTGGATTTAAATGTAAGGAAATGGTTTGTTTTAATACTATATTATTTTATATTATTATGATATTAATAAACACATGGTGGAATCGACACAAAGGTAGGTACCGAATGATTTAAAGCGAAATATTGACGCGAAAAATGCGATGTTTTCCCCAATATGACGTCCACTTTTATTAACCGACCGAAGAAAACGGAGTAGGTTCTCAATTCGACACGTATATACTTTTTAGGGTTCCGTACCCAAAGGGTAAAAACGGGAACCTATTACTAAGACTTCGCTGTCCGTCTGTTTGTCACAGGGCTGTATCTCATGAACCGTGATAGCTAGACAGTTGAAATTTTCACAGATTATGTATTTCTGTTGCCGCTTTAACAAATTTATACTAAAAACAGAATTAAAATAAATATTGAAGTGGGGCAGTGAAAAAAACGGCAAATAAATCACGTTTTCTGTATGGGAATACAGAAAACGTGATTTATTTGCCGTTTTTTAATAGATAATGGTACGGAAGCCTTTGTGCGCGAGTCCGACTCGCACTTGGCCCGTTTTTCGCATAACTTTTTACAGAATATACCAATTTTGATAATCCTTTTTTTAATGGATATACTCCGAAGTTGGTTCCATAAAATTTTCTAATTTGTCGGAATATGTTTGTCTGTTTTTTTTTAGTTTTCTTAACATAATTATCCATGTAAGAAATTAAATAGGATCACGACAGTAATCCCCAAGTAAGGTAGACATCCTCTCAGATCTCCAGGCGCTCATACCCTTGAAGAAGTCTAAGGCACGTCCAAACAATATATTTGGCACATGCCCACATTTTGCAGTAGTTAGCATTATCCATTACAAAGAAAAATACATAAAATACAAATAAATAGACAAAATACAATAAAAAGAAAGTCGTGTTAGTTACAGTATTATTAACTCAAGAACGGCTGAACGCATTTGGCTGAAAACTGGTGGGGAGGTAGCTTAGAACCAGGAGACGAACATAGGATACTTTTTAACGGGAACGGGAACGGGAGTTAATTCTAAAGCGATACCAAGTTCGCCGGGTTAGCTTGTAGTGCTAAAAACATATAAATAATAGATATTATGTAGTTTCCTCCTGTTAAAACAGGACTTGTTTAAAAACAAAAAACAATAATATAATTTTTTCCTCATTAAAATATCAGTGTCGGTAGTCTGGCGTAGTTTTATTTAGTACAGATTTGTTTGTAAACACTGCAAGATACCTACTATCATTGGGTAGGTAGGTACTACAGATAAGAACTCGTAAATCACAAGTTGTTTGATTTATCTAGGTATTTCTCACGAAACACTGATTAGAAAATTGTTGGGTACGTTTTACTACGATTGTATTACGTCATTGCAAAAAAAAAACGAAAATCGACGAAAACGTTTCGAACAATCGAAAAGTGTAGAGACAATATTATTTTTTACAAGCTTTTATTTAACTTGCAATGTAACTATATTTGTTAAGGTAGAATCTTGCAATTCAATTTTGAAGCAGTTATCTCCAACCGATTGAGCTGAAATTCCGCATACTTATGTAACGGTGACAATGAAATAATACAGTGACAGCGAGCTGATCTGATGATGGAGTTAGGAGCTGTTCAACAGACACCCACAACGGAACTCTAGTAAATACTTCGATTGAGTATAAACTTTGCATACTTGTCAAGTTCTGATGACAATGTTATATGAATGCGCGCTGGTTCTCGATGGTATAAATAATTTTACAAAAGCTTGTCATTGAAAAATATTTTTCAACAGAAATCTTATCATTATTTTCCTGCCCTGGTCCCACATTATGTGGGATCGGCACAACATGTATTTTTCTATCATTTTCCTTAATCAGCCGTCACCCTATCACTCCTTTCATCTTTCACACAGTCCATCCATTTTTTCTTTGGCCTACCTCTACTTTTAAATCAGACCACTATTTAGTTTAAAAAAAAAAAAAAAAGACGTGTGGCACTCGGAGACTGCCGCGGTAAAGCTATTGCATAACATTTTTTATCAACTTATGTATTTATAATTATTTATTTTATTTATCCTTTTTTCCGATACAACCAATGCCACCTATTGGCGAGTTGCTAAACTAAAGAGACAAGCGTGATATTTCAAAAAGTCATTAAAAGTTCTGCTATTCATCGATAGATGTCAAAATCTTTAACCTACCTATTTACCTAACTACGTAGTTAGCATTCCACACGTGACAGGTTGCAAGCCCGTCGTCGCTTTCAAGAATACTAACAGGTTTCCTCACGATGTTTTCCTTCACCGTTATAAGCACGTGTAACGCGCATATACATTTTTCGAACAGAAATATCCATTGATGCACGGCCAGGATTCGATATTTACCTAACTACATGAATTCAATAATTCAATTTCAAACTTTTTAGTCGATCATGTCTGTGAAGTACCACCTATTTACCGATAGTGGTAAAATAGCGCCACCTGCCAGCGGAATTGCGAACCTCTCAAACCCCGAGCTTTCGCATGAGACCGCGAAAATCACCTATAATAACGTAGTATCATCAAATGAAACTAGATGGCGCTGGAATGCGAAAATCACTCTAGAGTCCGCGCCACCACTCAAGTCCGCTAGACGCGGCGTCGCAATCGCCTATTATAATGATGCCAGTAAGATAGCCATAATTTACCCCTTACACTAAAAGGGAGGGCGAACTAATGTTTACATTTTAAAACTATTTACTACTAGCAGTTCACTTCGACTTCGCACAGTTGTAATAATGAAGAATATAGGCAATTTTTTTATTTCTTTGGTTAGGTACATTATTGCTATTTTCGTGGGATCTCTATTTATTTTTATTTATTGTACTTACGATTATAATTTTAGACAGACAACGGAAGAGACTTTGTTTTATACTATGTAGTGATGTTATTCGCTCCTAATGAAGCTTTTGATAGATTAAATATTTTTTTAAATTGGTCCTATATTTTTTCAGTTTATCCGGTACAAACAAAAATATAAAACTAGACATTTTATCTCTTTGTAATAGTAGTGTAGTTATGTAGGAAAACAATGAAATCAACCTAGTTTCACGATATAGGTAAATTTTATTAAATTATTTTTATACAATAATTATGGTCTTCATCATTGCTGCATCACTTGCATTCCAGACATATCGCTGTCACTTGTCTCTTGAAATTCACTGCCATGATCAGAATCAGTGTCGCTATCACTGGCTGTTGATATTATGAATTATGAATCTTTCTATTTCTTCATCTACCAGTCCATCATTTTTGAAATATTACAATTCTTTTTGAAGTGCTTGCTGCCACTCTTCCTTCTTTCGTAATTCGAGATACCGTTTTCTCTGAAACACCTATAATACAAAATAATTTAATTAGTGTTTTAATTTAGTCATATTTTACCTATTGTTAGTCAAAAACTTATACTCTGGTATCCCTAAAATTTACCTGTCATGGCAGCGACTCTTTTTTGTATATTATTTAAAGGGATCAAAACGTCTATAATCCTCTGCTCTAACTCACAAAACTCTTTTACTTTATGGATCATTTCACACGCTGCACTTTTCACCACTTTACGCGACATATTCACGCAGATTTCAAGAAAATATTGGGAAAAACCATGGACGCTAATTTCATCGAGCACTCTGACATGAGATAAAATGGCGTTGCTGTCAAATTTAGTTTTGGTTTTCGTCGCAGGACATGAGTGGTGGCGAGGACTCTAAGCAGGCATGACATGAGTCATAGGGATGTAATATTGATTGAAAAAAATCTATTAATTAATAATCGATTTTTTGTCCCTACAAATAAATCGATTTTCCAAAAAATCGAATTATATGGTTCGGATCGCTTTCGAGAGACGATCGATGGGTCGGTTCCCGTTTGTGAAGCGACTATTGGTCGGATCACGTTCGGAAAAACGATCAATGGTTCGGTTTGCGTTCGGAGACAAGACCGATGAGTCGGTTTCCGTTTGGGAGGCGACTATATGTAGGTTCACGTCCGGGAAAATGGCCAACGAACGATTCGGTTCGCGTTCGGAAAACTTAGTTTACAAAAATCG
This sequence comes from Hydriomena furcata, assembly GCA_912999785.1. Lineage (NCBI taxonomy): Eukaryota > Metazoa > Arthropoda > Insecta > Lepidoptera > Geometridae > Hydriomena > Hydriomena furcata. The sequence goes on from OU538845.1 coordinate 2,884,528, forward strand.
ATTTATATGTGTAATTTACATAATCGATTTTTTAAAAATCGATTTTTTGAAATCCAAAAAGAGAAATCTCTAACACTCACACTCACGCATATTGCGTGAGTGTGAGTGTCTCGTAAAATTTCGTTACGAAATTTCTGGATTCGGTCTCCACGCTCAAGGCCCGCGATAGAAGCTATGCAATAGCTTAAAAATATATATTTTATCTTTCATCCTCGCTCTCAGTTTTGGCCAAAATCGAAACGGAAACTTATTTGAAACACATTTAAAATTTATATTGCACACTAGCATACTGAAATCTAGTGTATTTTTTTTACACATTTATTTACATAATATATTCTATTTATACAGAAAGTTCAATAGAGTTAAATGAAACAAAAAGACAATCATTAAAATACGTAACAAATATACTCGTAATTAGATTTTTTATCTCGATTTTCGCCGAACGATGCACGATACACGAACACCCGAATTTCGGCGCGGCCGAAACCGAAACTAGATTTCTTGGCCGAAAGCGAACTTTCGGTTGGTTACGAATACTGATACTTAAAGTCCCTTGTTTGTGCTGTGAGTAAACTTCGTGGCATCTTAAATACGCGCCGTGTTTCCTAAAAGAACTGGCAATGCGCCAAAGAATTACCAAACTAGCAACTGCAATAGAAAATCTCACACTGCGGGACAGTACTACTGGATATTGCAATGAAATGAAAATACATACGTTTAAAAAAACTAAAATAATAAAACCGACGGAAATGTTTCGAACAATCGAATAGTCAAGGGACGATATAAGTTTTTAGGGTTCCGTACCCAAAGGGTAAAAACGAGACCCTATTACTAAGACTTCGCTGTCCGTCTGTCTGTCACAGGGCTGTATCCCATGAACAGTTAGCTAGAAAGTTGAAATTTTCACAGATGATGTACATATTTCTGTTGCCGCTATAACAACAAATACTAAAAGCAGAATAAAATAATATATTTAAGTAGGGCCCCCTACAACCAGCTTTTTTTTTTTTTTGCTGTTTTTTTTAGATAATGGTACGGAACTCTTCGTGCGCGAGTCGCACTCGCACTTGGCCGGTTTATTCATTTAGATGGCACTTTGTGAAATGTTCACCAATATTTATTTATTTTACTCGGAAAGCTGAAATCGCAGTGACTTTCTATAATTTAGCATAGAAGCAAAATAGTCTCAAAATAGCATCAAACGATGTGTGAGCTGTGAGACTAGTCAATTCTAGTTTATAGTGGCAATTGTGTAAAAATAAAAATAAATAAATAGGATCACGACTGTAATCCCCAAGTACGGTAGACATTCTCTCAGATCTCCAGGCGCTTAGATCCTTTGAAGATGTTAATCATAAAAAATGATGTATTAATCAAAGGCACGTCCAAACATTATATTTGGCACATGTCCACATGTATCATATGTATGTATTTACAAAAAAAAAGAGTATATAAGTATTCTATCAGTTATCTAGTTCCGATAGTACAAGCTTTGCTTAGTTTGGGGCTAGATGGCGATGTGTAAAATGTCCACCAATATTTAATATTATTATTATTTTGCCGTGTAGTTAGTATGTCAATTCTGTTGGCACCTAATAAACTAAAAACAATTTAAACGTCTCTAAAAAAAAATTGCTGTCTCTTTTACTCTATACGAAACAGAAGGAGATGGATGCCGTAAATTTTGTATTCTGGCACCAAATCGGCACTATTATGTCCAGCACCGGGACTCATGCTACAAATGATATAATATATAGTTCCCTGGGGGTGGGGTGTTCCCTAAAACTTATGGCAGCACGCCAGTTACAAATAAAACAACCGGCCAAGTGCGAGTCGGGAGATGGACTGTGTGAAAGATGACATGGGTGAGAAAGGAGTGATAGTGTGTGACGGCTGATTAAGGAAAATGATAGAAAAATACATGTTGTGCCGACCCTACATGATGTGGGACCAGGGCAGGAAAATAATGATAAGTTTTCTGTCGCAAAATCTATTTACTTTTTGATTTACAGAACCCTAAAAAGTCATAACTATAGATTTTGACACGGGTCTTTATCACGTAATTACCTTTAATTTACTTTCCTGACGTTTCGGCTATGTTACAATAAGTCACTCAACCATTCATTGTTGTCACCTAGTACCCATACACGGCATTTATTTATGAGGCCTGGCCTATCGCCAATTTCTTTATGCTCCTAGTGGAAAACCTCGCGACTCCGTTCGCGTAAAGTTATTTTTAGAGACTTCAAAACCCCGCCGCACCCCCTTAAAGTAGTTTTCTGTTGAAAAATATTTTTCAATGACAAGCTTTTGTAAAATCATTTAAACCAACGAGCACCAGCTCGCATTGTCATCGGAACTTGACAAGAATGCAAAGTTTTTACTCAATCTAAGTACAAGGTGTCTCAAAAGTAAGTTCACATTTGCTTATCTTATTACGCGAAAGCAACTATTCTGAGGGGCGCGGGGGGTATGTCAGTCGGTAGTCTGGCTCTTGGGAATTTAGTCGCTATGGAGCGTTTCTCTGGTGCGGACCGTGCGTTGTGCGTACGTGAGTTTTACAAAAACGGTAATTCGGCGACTGTAGCGCGTAGAAAATTCTGCAGTATTCGACATATTCGTCACTTAAATGATGAGCCTAGCACTCGACTCATTGCAAAATGGGTTGAGAAGTTTGAAGAGACTGGGTCAACTCTGGAGAAACCAAAATCTGGGCGGCCAAGAACATCAAGAACAGCCGAAAACGTGGACAGTGTTACTCAGTCTATTCGAGATGATCCAAACCTCTCGATTCGGAAGCGTGCTGTTGCTTTAAATGTGCACAGATCTTCATTATGCCGCATTCCGTTAGAAGATTTAAAGCCTGCATAAAGAATAATCTTATAAACAAAGCGTATTATACTGTAGATGATTATATAAATGATAAATCCTCGTGGCCTGATGTCGCTCTGCCACTCGACAGCTAAATATTAATTTAGGTACTTAATTTTATTTTGTGTAACATTTGTCTACTTTAATTATTTTTAAAATGAAAAAAAAATGAAAATGAAAAAATATTTATTACAGCGAAAAAGCAAATTAACAATAAACTTATTCTATAGTCTTAGTAAATAGTGAGCATGCAAATTTCACTGATAAAACTTAAACATAATTACAAAATATCTGTCAGTTTCCTCACTAGGCTAAGCCTGTATCGAGGAAACTTGAGTACGGAAAGCATTTCCAAGAGTTTAATTGCTCAGGAGACAGTTGCAGTTTATTAAAATTAAAAATACAAATTTATATTTATCATAAACAAAAAAAAGGGTAGTTAAAAAAATATTTTACTTTTTAAATATACCAAAGTATATAGTTTTAGAATAAATACAGATAACTGTTAAGAAATATTTAAATAAATAAATAAATAAAAAAAATAAAAAAAAATAAATAAATAAATGTTGATGGATTTTAATAACAATACGAGTGCTTATTATAATGCTAAAATTAAGATTTTAAACAAAGTATTTCTTCTGTTTGATCGTATGATAAAGAAGCCAACCATTTGTTGACTATATGTTTTGCTTCAGTAATGGATTTTTCTTTAATATTGCAACATTGAGCAACCTCATTATAAACATGTAGTCTCATAAAGCTGCCAACACGCTGAGCAAAGCGAGTGTTCGTGGACGGGGTAGTCAGTCTGAAGACTCTGCGGTTCAACAAGAATTTATAGTCAGTGGAAGAAATAACTGATCTGTGAACCGAGAGGGAGGATTTAAGTATGAAGAGTTGGCGCACACTGAGAACACCAGCATCTTCGTAGAGTGTTTTTGTAGGATATCTGTAGGGCTTACAAAGCATAACCTTCAGAACCGAGCGTTGAGCTCTCTCAGCCTGTATTATTATGGTTTTGGCAGCGCTACCCCAACACACCACGCAGTAAGCTATAAGGGACTGACATAGCGCATAATAGACCGATAGGAGCGTGTCACTACTTGCAACATATCGCAGATTACGCATCACACAGATAATCTTCCGAATTCGGGCCGAAAGGGATACAATATGTGTTTTGAAAGAAAGGTTTTCATCTATGTGGACTCCAAGATATTTTAAAGACGTTGTTCGTGTGAGTGGTTCACAATAACATAAATTACCGAGGCATGTACGTTGGTGGATTTTAATTTGAGCATCTTCTTTTGGGGCTGAGGCAATGGTCTTATGAAAACATAGATACAAAGTTTTCTCAGTATTTAATGTGAGAAGATTTTGCTCAAGCCACTGTGCAACCTGCGACAAACCACGCTCAGCGGAAGAAAATACGGCCGGCCACGACGAGCCATGAAAAATCACCGCAGTGTCGTCAGCATAACATAAAATGTCTGCATTTTGAAGGGGCATGTCGTGTATGTCATTAATGTATAAGAGAAAAAGAGTGGGCCCCAGAATACTGCCTTGAGGTACACCGAAATTGATAGATTGCAGGCAACTAGTGATTTGGCCGATTTTGACACACTGTCTCCGATCCGTTAAATAACTTTCAAACCAGTTCAGTGCGACTCCCCGGATCCCAAGGCCATTCATCTTTTGGAGAAGTATGGGAATGGAGACAGTGTCGAAGGCCTTTGCTAGATCTAGAAACACACCAGCACAGTATTTACCTTCATCAAGATGCGAAGTCACAGTGGAGGTCAGCAGTGTGATTGCATTTTCGGTGCTTTTACCTTTGCGGAAACCAAATTGATTTGACGAGATCAAACCATGAGATTCAAGGAAACTCACCAAACGCTTGTTAGCAAGCTTTTCGAGGAGTTTTGAGAAGGTGCCTAGCAGTGAGATTGGTCTATAATTGTCTACAGAACCCTTGGACCCACTTTTGTGGATTGGGGAGACTGATGCGATTTTCCACTCGTTTGGAAAGGTACCATGAGCAAGGCTTAAGTTTAGTATAAAAGTGAGAGGAGCTATGATGTCATCTTTTATATATTTTATAAGGGAGTTGCCAAAACCGTCCATTCCAGGAGCTTTGTCATTTTGCAGATTAATTATAGCTCTTCCCACTTCTTCATAGTCTGTTGGGCTCATAAAAATTGAGTCAGCAGGAGAGTTTTTAACTGTTACTGCTCTAGCAAGGTCCGTTTCACTTTTGTTTATTCTACTGAGTATTTGATTAGCAAGCCGTTGACCAGTAGAGGAAAAGTGACTGTTAGTAAGGTCAATCGATTGCTGCATGTTAACAGTGCCCTGGAGTGTTAGTAGTTCATTGGGTTCTTTATTACTACGTGCCAGGTTACATACATTCTTGATAGATCGCCAAAGTTTTTTAGGATTATCTTTGTTTGTTTTAAGCTCATTATTTTCGTAATTAGTTTTAAGGTTATGCAGTAAGCCAGTAAAAAAATTATGATATCGCGAATAAGTTACTTTATGGATCAAATTATCTTTGTTGGTTCTAGCTCGAAGGTGCAAGCGATCCCGAACCTTCATACATTTCATTAACCCCGGAGTTATCCAGGGCTTTAAGTTAAATTTCGATCTGCTTGTTTTTTCTGTTTTAGAGTGTTTGTTTACAATACTTGATAATGTTACCATGAAAACTTCACATGCTCTGTCCACGTCGTTAATGTTGGTTACTGAAGACCAGTCAATATTTGATAGGTCATTTTTGATAGCACTGTAATCTCTTTTAACTACGTAGCGATTTGGGCGGATAGGTTTTGGTTTTGAGAGATTCAGTCCTAGTATAACTGGAAAATGGTCCGTGATAATTGTCTGACAAATAATACCAACTGCGGATTGCAAACAACTGTTCATAGATTTAAGATATATGTGATCGAGACATGCAGATTCTCTAGTGGGTAGAGATATAGCTGGAAGGAGTCCGTGTTCTGCCATGAAACATTGATATTCAAGACTTTGTGGATTATCTATTGTATCTATAATGTTAACGTTTAAATCGCCGGCAACTATAAGTGGAAGTCCGTTTGTTTGACCAATATAGGTTTCTAGTGATGTGAGAAATTTTTCTAGATTTGTAACGGATGGCGAGCGATATAGTCCAAGAATGTTAGCGACTTTAGGAATACAAATAGATAGGCTGTCGGCATCGTCTATGGGAGGTTCGAAGAATGTGGCGTTCCATACATCTTTGACATACACGACTACTCCACTGTTTTGGTTTACGTGCTTAGTTGTTTTATATGAACAATAACCTGAAATTTGTGGGATGATCAATGAATCATGCAACCTACACTCAGTCAGGATGAGAATATCCATGGGGGTATCCAGACGCTTCAGGGCCACCAGTAAAGTGTCAAAGTTTTTTCGGATGCTCCTTATATTCAACGAGAGTAATTTCAAGTTGTGATTAGGTGTGAAAAATGTTTTACAGCTATCTAAGTCATTTGTAACCTCACAATTTATCTTAATCGAATCTAGATCCGCTCCCAAGATGTCAGTGAACATCGCTGTTGCCAGAAACTGATATCCATAAACCCAACAGAACCAGTTGAGGCAAACAGGCACTCTACGCGCACTGCCATTACTAATAGGCACCATTTTTTGTGTGTCATTTAAGAAACAAAAGCAACCCTGTTTAAAACAATTTAAAATAAAAATATTATGTTTTTGTGAGTATACGTTTGCACTAAAATTATTAATAATAAAGAAAAATATGGTTAATAGTTTAGTAGTATGCAAGTTAAAGGATAATAAGTTCTTATAGATAATAGTGAGTGGGTTCGTAATGCTGACAGTACCAGTATTACGGAGAGATCTATGAACTATCTGTGGGTAAAGAAGGCAGAAGACGGTCCAACTCATTGTATGAGGGTATGGGCATTGCAGCTTTTCCTTCTCGCTGTCTGATGAAAACGACGCCTTGACTACACCAACAGAAAGCATATCCATGCAATTTGGCTCTGGATCTTGAATCACGAAATAAGACTCGATTCTCCTTTGTAAGTCTTTCGTTGAAAAAGACTTTCCGTGATACCCCTGTAACTCCTAGATCGACGCTGTTTATATTTTGTCGCGATTTGGCAGCTTTGACAAATTGATCACGCTTGAATCTACGAAGAAGTCTGACCACTATGGGGCGCGGCATTTTAGCTCCGTCCTCAGGCAGAACAGTAGTCACTGGCGGCCGGCGTGGACCTACCCGCGTTACCCAGTCTAAGTCTCCGTCCTCCAAGTTTACTCCTACTTTCTTGGCAGCAACGAGAACAATGTGGTGAAGATTTTCAGAAGTCGTCTCCGGTATACCGACTATTTCGATTTCATTTCTCAGATTAGCTTGTGCTTTTGCCTTAAGTTCGTGCTGGAGTTGAGACACGGTGGCCTGAAGTGACTCGACTTCAGAATCTCGTTTTTCTAAATATTTTAAACGCTCGTCGGTAGCAGCCAGCTGATGCGTAACTTCGTGCATTTTATCATTGGCGAAAGAAAGCGAGGAAGTCAGGTCTTCTAATTTTGTTTTCACCAATGAGAACTCGACGGTTAGTAGGCGCAACTGCTCAGTCAGCTGAATTGTTTCTGATCCAGTAGTGTCTGACCTTTTCTGCGTATTGACATTCTCAGAGCCAGCCCGAACCGGTGTAAGGCTGTTATCTCCCCCTTTTTTTTGTTCCGCGCAGCAATCTGGGCACTTCCAAGATTTCCTTCGTTCCATAGTAATAGAAGACGCATTTATACAAAGCGTACAGAATACCTTTTCGCAACCACTGGATCTGCATCGTATAGCATTAGGCTCCTTGACCGGTTTCATACATCCTGAACATTTCATGTTGAGTGAGAAATTGGTGATAGGTATAAAATAAAAAAACCGTCGGGTATGCAAACTTAAATGCCTCAGTGAGGCAGAGCGCCTTATGCAGGAAATAGGTGACCACTCTGTATTGTTATTCTATGCCAGTTATTAGCTGTGACACAGCGCGCCCGCTGTGCACGCGACTTTCGCCGTTGTGTGATACGCGTAACCGTGAAGATGCCGTACACGTCCAAGGAGACACTGCGACGCGATACCCGCACTTATTGTTTAAGTTAATTGATTCTAGATTTATGTTGTACTATTTTTCGTTGAATTTGCTTTATTATCGAATTGTTTCCACTCGACACTTGTAGAAAAGAGTTACTTGATAGTTTGTTTACAGCTTTGGGTAATAATTTGCACAGACTAGTCACTTTTTTGCACTTAGTTTCAAAAATTAAATACGAGTATTTAGAGCACAATGTTTTCTGTCTGACCGAGCGACCAAAGATGAAGCAAATAGTTATTTTATCTGTAAGTTTTAATTCTAAATCAAGTGTAGCGTGTGTTGCTTTTTGAATTTGTGCTGAAGCTCTTTAGTTATTTTTTTTATTGTTGTACGTACTTGAGTAGTAGGTACTTTTAATTATTATTCTTGTTTGAGCCTTCACCTTGTTCGATTGGCACCACACTGGAGCTCTACATAGCATTAAGGAAAGGATCATAAAAAAAAAGGTAGACCCCAAGCCGTGTTTGTTGCCTGATTCTTCTAGGCTTGGTCGCGTGGAATCGGCGTAGCTTCACCTAGTTCCTAAGACGTTTCAAAGTGATCCTTGTGATTTTAGTGAAATAAATGATTTTTGAATTTGAATTTGAATTTCATTTTACACAAAGATTTAAAGCTGCACCCGTACAAAATTCAGTTGGTGCAAGAACTCAAGCCTCAAGATCCTGGTCAGAGGCTTGACTTTGTAAATCAGATGATTGAGCGCTTTCCAACGTTCACCAACATCTTGTTTTCCGATGAAGCCCATTTTCACCTGAATGGGCATGTAAACAAGCAAAATTGTCGTTACTGGAGTGCAACCAATCCAAAACAAAAACATCAGAAACCGCTACATTCACCCAAAGTCACCGTATGGGCAGCGATGTCGGCGCGAGGAATTATCGGCCCTTACTTTTTTGAAGATGGAAGGGGACGCACGCTCACAGTGAATTCAGAGCGTTATGTGGAGATGTTAGACGAGTTTTTCGTGCCCCAACTGCAAAACTTTCCTGGTTACAACCAAAGAACATGGTTCCAGCAGGATGGAGCAACTTCACACACGTCCAACAGATCTCTGCCTCGAGTTCGAGAAATTTTTCCGAACAAATTAATCTCCAGGCGAGGTGACATAAATTGGCCTCCACGGAGTCCCGATTTAACACCTATGGATTTTTTCCTGTGGGGTTATGTCAAATCAAAAGTTTACGCTAATAAACCGACTTCCCTGGCACAATTAAAAGAAAATATCCGTCATGAAATGGCAGCCATCACGGAGACTACCTGCCGAGCTGTCATAGGCAATTTTAGTGCCCGACTAAATGAATGCCGAGAGCGCAACGGATTACATTTGGACGATGTTATTTTTAAAAAATAAATTCCCAAACAGTGTACTTCAATATATAATAAACATTTTTTCAATAAAGCTAAGACTTTTCTTTTAAAAAAAGATTTAAATGTGAACTTTCTTTTGAGACACCTTGTATTTACTAAAGAGTTCCATTGCGAGTGTCTGTTGAACAGCACCTGACTCCATCTTCAGATCAGCTCACTGTCACCAAATTATTGCATTGTCACCAAAGTTACATAAGTATGCGAAATTTCAGCTCAATCGGTTGGGGATAACTGCTTCAAAACTGAGTTGCAAGATTCCATCTTAACAAACATAGTTACATTACATACATTGCAAGTTAAATAAAAGCTTGTAAAAAAATTATGCCTATTTCCGCCCATAGACTTTAAACTATCTTTATATTTTCATGACAATCGGTCGAGCGGTTTGGCAGTGAAAACGCCACAGACAGACCGAGTTACTTTCGCATTAAATACTAGTATAAATATACAAGTATGTAGACTTTTAAGCGATGACTGTCTGGGTCACATGGGAGCTTTCGGGACCCATGTAAACCAAAAGTTAATTGGGTTGATGTAGGCCTGGTTCAGGGCGTGTTGGCAGCGCCGACATCAAGGGCTTCACACACGGCAGCTACAAATCTACAATGTATATTAATGTACATTACGGCCCGGGATGTATAGCTTTGAATTATCTTAATGTATCACACACACAACAGGTAATGTAATGTATCTTTCCCTTCATTCCATTATACGGCAATGTATTAAGATGTATTAAGGAAAGAATCATTAAAAAAAAGGTAGACCCCAAGCTGTGTTTGTTGCGTGATTCTAGGCTTGATCGCGATGAACAAGTGTAGCTTCACCTAATCCTAAGACGTTTCAAAGTGATCCTTGTGATTTTATTGAAATAAATGATTTTTGAATTTGAATTTGTATCGAAAAGAAATATATTTTCAAAGATACAGAGCGTCTTATGACGAGTAAGAGTAATACATGTTTTTGATGAATGCAAAATCGTTTTTTTCTCAATAACCGTAGTTTTTTTTTGACAAAGAAAACTTAGGGATATAAGATATAACTTAGATAAATCATAGACAAAAATACGATTGGTGAAACTTTTTTCTATAGATTTATTTTCCAAAGTTGGCTCTTCAAAAACACTAAGTTTCATTTTTAATCACAAACTTTCGCATTTATAATATTATTAGGATAGACTTCTACGTGGATCCATGAGGATGTTTTTCATCATTAATAACAGTGCGAGCCTTTTCCTCTCACAAATACAGCTGATATTAAAATTAAAACTAACGTGGTGATAAACTAATAATATTATAAATGCGAAAGTTTGCGATAAGGCTGCTATGTTTGTTCCCTAGTCAAAAATAAACGACAAAACGGATTAAGATGAAATTTGCTGTAGTATGTAGATAAAAATCTGAATAAATAAAAAGGGAACTTAAAATCTGAAAAACAACCCTTAAATGATTAAAAAACGCAAAAAGGATGATTTTGGTATAGATGGCGTTGGTGTACAACAAATCTGACATCATAGACTAAACATTTAGTCGTCATAGCAACGCAGTTTTGACTAATGAATGATACGCATTCTACCAAAAAACGTAATTTATTTATCAGTACAAGGTTTGTAGAGAAAAAAATTGAAGCTGCCTGAAATTGCTTTTTCATAGATGATTATTACAAAACAAAATTGACATGACAACGTCTGTCACGGGTCGGCTAGTTAGTCATATTTCTAGTTAAACTCCAGCTTATTTAGAGCCCACAAGGTCACCCTACACAATGTCAATGACCTAATTATAAACAGTCATTACATTACACAATGGCCACCTTACAATGTCAACGACCTAATGCCTATCATGTCGACTAAAAGCTTTTAGGAGCTTGTAGCTTAAGTGGGCCATTTAGAGACTAGTCTTTCATACACTAGTCTCACAGCTCAGTTGAATAGAATAGAATAGAGAAAACGTTTATTCAAACCAGGGATGTTACGGAGCTTCGACTCCGACTCCGATAAGTCGGAACTTCCGATTGTTATTACACCTCCGACTCCGACTTCGGTTCCGACACTTTTAAATCGGAGGATGTGTGATACACATGTCATTAGAATAATTATTACTACAAGGTTTTTTTTTACATTTACATTTAATAAAATAAAATAAAAATCAACACAAAAACAAGTAATTTTGATTTAATTTGTTAACTGTTAAAGGGTAAACTATTAAATGTTAATAAGAAACATGGCAATTTTTATTTTTATTGTCTGTAAGTACCTACTTTCAAATTAAAATTAAAAATGTTTACTGAATAATGTTTTTATTCTTCTCTGCTGCCACTTCTGATTCCTGATACTGCCTCGGACTCAGACTCCGATAAATCAAATTGAAAAACTCCGACTCCGACTTCGGTTCCGATAAAATTACCTCCGTTACATCCCTGATTCAAACCACCACAATAATATAAAAAACCGGCCAAGCGCGAGTCGGGGTACGCACGAAGGGTTCCGTACCATTATCTATTAAAAACGCCAAAAAAACACGTTTGTTGTATGGTACACTTAAATATTTATTTTATTGTCTTTTGTATTTGTTGTTGCAACAACATAAGTACATAATCTGTGAAAATTTCAACTGTCTAGCTATTACGGTTCATGAGATACAGCCCTGTGACAGACAGACGGACAGACGGAGAGCGAAGTCTTAGTAATAGGGTCCCGTTTTTACCCTTTGGGTACGGAACCCTAAAAATCATGAAATAAATTAAAAACAAATGTAGGTAAATCTAATCCTAGTAGGATGGCTTCGCACGGGTGGTACCTGGATAAAAAGTAGCCTATGTGTTATTCTAACGTATAAGCTATATTACTGTAAAGTTTCATTTTAATCCGTTCAGTAGTTTTTGCGTGAAAGAGTAACAAACACACACTCACTCACAAACTTTCGTATTTATAATAAGAATTCGCTTATAAGAATAAGATATTTTCCTTCACCGTTTTGAGCACGTGTTTGATGCGCATATAAACTTTTCGAATAGAAAAATCCATTGATGCACGCCGGGATTCGAACCCACGACCTTCAGATTGAAAGTCGAGGTACCTCCCACTCGGCCAACACGGCTTATTATAATTATCTATCTACACTTATTAAAGTGTAGATAAATAATAAAAATAATCTCTTTTTAAACTAGACCAAAGTTTATTTAGTCATACCAACACTTTTTCACAATCATTTTGAACAATTCATGTAATATACTCATTGTATTACAGTTTCTTTCATGGTCACAGACCAGTAGGTCAATGACATGATCGTGGGACAGAGCTTACAAGATATTACAATCCTACAAGTAATATAAATCCGAAAGATTGAAGGGATGTTTGGATGTTTGTGCCTCAATCAAGCCCCAAATGGAATGCGCGGGCGTAAGAGCACAACGCACTCAAATCCTCGGTAAACCGAAGACTCTTCTCGAGGCCTGTGAAGACCCCAGTAGACTTCTGTGCTTCTGGGAAGAGCTGCAGGGCTATGTTGTAAAAACATGATTATCATGTTATAATGTTGAATGCAATAACCTAATGTTAGAGAATACCTAATCTGTACACTTTTCATAGTAACTATTCACTGTTTATGCACCTATACCTATGCTTCTGCGTAGGTATGGGTGCCTAAACAGCATAAAAAGCGTAGGCATTCAATACCATAACATGATAATCATGTTTTTACAAAATAGCCCTGCTGGGCTGGCTACAGATGTAGCCGGCCGAACGCCCCACGTATAACTGACCAAATAGGAGTCTAAATGTAATACATACAAACCCCAAACAATGAAACGGATTTGGATGAAACATACATACATAGCCTCCTGGAATAGCAAATAGGCTACTTTTTATCCAGGTATCACCCATACGAAGCTGGGAGCGGAAGCTAATGTATATTGAATGAAAAAAAAATTACATTGCTTTAAGACTGTAATGCCCCAAGTAAGGTAGACATCTATTCAGATCTCCAGACTCAAAGGGGGTAGTTAGAGCCGATTATTCAATGAATCTAGACTTGATATCATTAAAATAAATTATAGGCCCCAAGCCGTGTTTGTTGCTTGATTCGTATAGGCTTAACAGGAGCAGACATAGCTTCACCTAGCTCCTTTTATTTATTTATTTATTTATTTAGCCCTTTTAACTGAGTGAGAGATTTAAATTATTGTAGGTATTTAAATTATTAAGTTGTGTTATAAAATATCTCTCAGCTCAGTGTGCCTGTTGGCAAAGGCCTCCTCCAGTAGCTTCCATTGTTTGCGGTCCTGAGCAACTCTTCTCCATTTGGGTCCCGCAGTAAGTTTGAGCTCGTCCTCCCAGCGCATTTGTTGTCGTCCTTGACTTCTTTTGCCATCTCTAGGATACCATTGTGTTATGATTTGGCTCCACTTTTCTTGTCTTGATCTCAACATATGGCCGGTCCATCTCCATTTTTGTAAGTCTATTTTTTCCAGGATGTCGCTTAGTTTTGTTTTTTCCCTTATTTGGACATTGCTAAATCTGTCTTGTCTTCTTATCCCTATCATGCTTCGTTCCATAGCTCTCTGGCATTTTTCTAATTTGTTTCTATGGTATTTTGTAAGGGACCATGTTTCACAGCCGTAGGAGATACATGGAAGGATACACGTGTTGAAGACTTTCACCTAGCTCCTAAGATGTTTCAAAGTGATCCTTGTGATTTTATTGAAATAAATAACTCTTGACTTTGTCTTTATCAAAGTGCTTTACAGTGAGAATCAAACTTGCAAGTTTTTGATCTCACTATGATCATTAGTATTGTTACATATTCATGCATACTTGTAAACAGAATCCCACCAAAAACATTCTGTAAAAAACTAGCCAAGTCTCGATGGAGCTGCTTGTTTATCTCTAAAAAGTAATGAAATCTAGACAAAGTCGTGTCAAGTCTGAGGTTCTTTACTGCAATTTCTTTATTATTATAGAATGTTGTGTGACTTGGCCGTTGAACATTCTTTATACGTTAGTGGGTACAAGTCAATTTTGTTTACACGTAATGTTATATCTGTTGTAACTACCTATGTTTGTTAAGCGAGATAATAGCCAATACAGGTATTGGTAATTGGACGCTAGTGTCTTATTTTAGGCTGTTGTTGATCGTGCAACACATGCATTCAGCATTGACAATGCTGACTTCTGCTGTCTTCTTTTTGGAGCGTCAAATCGACCACCGATCTAACATAAAATAGACGTATTTTTTATACTGTTTGTTTCAGGCTCGCCTTTACATAAGTGTTATTGAAATACGCAGCTTTATCAAGCCTACAATTGACTGGTTATTGAATCAACGTTTTCTAAGTGGCAATTTTCCATCGTTAATGGGTAGCGGTTCTGGCGACAGATTGGTGCAATGGTGTCATGGAGCACCTGGTTTTATACCCTTGTGTACTCTTCAACGGCCAAGTCACATAACATTCTATAATAATAAAGAAATCGCAGTAAAGAACCTCAGACTTGACACGACTTTGTCTAGATTTCATTACTTTTTAGAGATAAACAAGCAGCTCCATCGAGACTTGGCTAGTTTTTTACAGAATGTTTTTGGTGGGATTTCACTTCTTTTTGTAGAAACGTGGGCTTATTGATTTATTTTATTAGATTTTCTTATTTGACACAGTTTTTTTTCTTTTTATGAGTAGTTTTTTTATTATAAAAACAAATCGTAAGCGCGTTTAAAATACAGTCAGCGCCATCTAGCGACGTGTGCGGGTATCACCGCCACTCTTAGTCCAATGCATTATATTTTGATCAAATTTTGAGCGAAATTAATATTTTAGTTTATTTAATTTGTTAATTTGTTTATTCAATTTGTGTAATGTTCGAGTAGAATAAAGTTAATCGTTCGACTATTTCTTCTTGTAAACTTGTAAGTATAAGTTATGTAGGTATAAAAGCCAGTCTAGTCTTATCCAGAGTTTTCCAGAGTTTTCCTTTAATTTTATTGCGTACTAGCAGTCCGCCCCGGCGTCGCACGGATGTAATAATGATATTATAGGTAATTTTTTTACACCTTGGGTTACATTATCGAATTTTTCTTAAGGATCCCTAATAAAACATTTAGTATCGCAGACTTTTTTTGTAGATATTGATGTCCTCTTTTAAACTGTAGTACATCACTTTGCTCTATCGTCAACAATTTCCGCAGAGTACGCGATATAAGGATTTTTTTGGATTTTTTTCACACGTTGGGTTACATTATCGAAGTTTTCATACGGATCCCTAATAGTTAGACATATGGTATTACATACTTTTTTGTAGATATTGATGTCCTCTTTAAAACTGTAGTACATTACTTTGCTCTATTGTCAAGAATTTCCGCACCAAACGCAATATAAGGATTTATTTTTTATTTTTTTCACACTTTGGATTACATTATCGATGTTTTCATACGGATCCCTAATATTTTTGAAAATATACTATAGCCTATGTTCATCAGAAATAATATAGGATTCTAATGGTGAAATAATTTTTCAAATCGGTCCAGTAGTTGAATATTTATTGTAAAGGCGGTATGTCGATCTCTAATAGTTTGGTTAGGCTCTTGTGTTTTCTTATCAGGGTCACCAGGTACTCCAGATCTTCGATTATCCTAGTTTTTATGGTTTTCCCTTTATGTGGCCATTAAACCCTAACTCTGTACCAAATTTCAGGTCTCTGAGTTTATGGGAAGTACTAGTTCTATTCTGATGATCATGAGTGAGTGAGTGAGTGAGTGAGTGAGTGTCTGTCTAAAATGCGAAACTTTGCTTTCGCTTAACTTCGTAACTAAATGACCTACAGACTTCAAATTTTGGATTTTAAGTATGTGATTATGGCTTACTGGATGACGAAAATTTCAGCGTTCTGGTCTTATCCAGAGGTTCTCAAATAGGGGCCTGAAAATGCGGCGAAATGGTTCCAGTAAAGGATGGTACGGCAGTGTTTGCTTCGCGCTCGACTTGGCGGGGGCACTGCCGTGCCCCCAAATTCATTTTTGATTTGTTTGATTGCATACTGTTTGATTGAGGGGACAACCCTAGTATCCCGTATCCTTACTATGTCCCATCCCTAATTATTTCTCTTCAATTAACGCACCGGTTGCTTGCGCATATGAATATTACCAAATTAGTTAATATCTTATACAAAACTAATGAAAAAAAAAATCGTGAGAAAACCAGTTAATATTCTTATAAGCGGCAATGGTCTTGCAACCTGTCACATATGGAATGCTAACTACTGCAAAATGTGGGCATGTGCCAAATATAATGTTTGGATGTGCTTCTGACTACCCCCTTTAGACATCTTCAAAGGATTTAGTCACCTTTAAAACTGAGAGGATGTCTACCGTACTTGGGGATTACCGTTGTGATCCTATTTATTTATTTTTATATAAAACTCACCCATGATGAGTATGGCATGGTATTAATTATTAATAAATACCTACTTGTAGGTGTTGAAATAAATAGTTAGACATAAACAATACAGGGTCATCTTGAGTTCAACAGCTGATCTCATAAAAAATAGGACTTCCTCATGCAAATACAAATTAGCTATCCGCTTCGGCGCACAGGTGTATAATTATTTTATGGCTATTTACACCTTGGGTTACATTGTTGAAGTTTTAGTATAGATCCCTAATTTTGTTTTGTAATAAATATAGCTCAAAGATATTGCAGCATTCTAATGGTGAAAGAATTTTTGAAATCGGTTCAGTAGTTTTTGAGTTTATTTGTTACAAACATACAAAAATACAAATCTTTCCACTTTATAATATTTGTATAGATGTAGGTATTTAGAATAAACAAAATAAAACTAGAAAAATGGCTTGTTACATGTTGATAAGACTTGGTTGGGAAGTCATAGTTATCATCTTCCTGCCCTTATCCCACCTAAGTGGGGTCGGCACAACATGTATTCTTCCATTTCCCTCTATTAGCTGTCATCTCATCACTCCTTTTTTACCTTTCACACAGTCCATCCATCTTTTCTTTAGCCTACCTCTACTTCTACATCCATCCACATTTATGGAAATTCATTGGAGTGAATGAGTTCTGACTGTAGCTTGTATATTTATCAAGGAATAAACATGTTTTTAATTCATATCATTTGCCGTTTCTCTGTTCCATGATAAAATATGCATAGTAAACCCATGTACCTACATATGTGGTCTTTATCACTTTCACAAACATTCTATGAATGATAAACGAGTAATTTATGATAAATATAGGCTTTACTCACATCGTAGGGTACATTCTTCTCGGCAATTGAAGCTCTATCTCGATCTGAAACGAGGCAAATGGGACAATGTAAAGGGGTGGTATACATCCATTAGCTCCGCTTACACAATCGGATTAACACAATGGAATGTTATTATTAGATTTGCAGTAACCCACCATCGTCTTCCGACCCTGACGGGCCGCCAGCGACGTCGGATTTCCTCGCCACAGCGCTTTCCAACATTTCGATGTAATCAGAATCCCCCGATGCCATTTTAATTTTCAAATCACATCACTCAAACACAAGTCTCACGATTGTATGTTTGCACAATAACGTTTCTCATGGTTCGCATCACAATTGCATAGCAAACACAATGATTCACTGTAATTTAATTAGAAGAAATCAATTAGTTTACGCGAAAAATTCTCGTCCGAAGCATCCGTCTGACACGACCACTCATAGTCACTGGGTTGCCAACTGAATAAAATAAAATAAAAAAAAGACAAACCATAAATTGTAGAGTAAAGTGGGTAGCCTCTAGTGATGTGCTACCAGTGCTGTTACCGGTAACTTTCCGAAAAACAGTTTATGGTTTTTTGCATCAATAAGCTATTTTAAAATTTTAAACATTTCAAAAACTTAAAAAATCCTCCATTAATTATGATTTTTAATTTATTTTATTACTTGGTGTTATTTTATACTGATCGAAAAATAAAACTCAACCTTCACTTCACAAATTCGCCAAACAAACGCCATCCATGTTTGTTTCTTTCCGTCAGCTCTGTCTGCCGCGGTAAGATTTTTTTGTAGGTTATTTCATTACTTGGCGTCTGTTTGATTTTCAGTGGAATTACCTGATAATTATCTAAAATAACCCGATAAACACTGTATTTAGTGAACATACATGGACATTGTGTAATTTCAGTGCGCGCCCTAAGTCTCGAGTGTCCGTAGCTTCAAGATAATCAAAATACAAAATCACTGCCGCTTTCAGTGAAAATGGGAAAGAAAGTGAGGGAATATAAGTCGGGGGACTTTATATTCGCTAAAGTGAAGGGATATCCAGCATGGCCTGCCCGGGTAAGTGATACTATTACCTAAAATACACCAAATAATCAATTCTGATAAAAATCTGATAGACCCAGCGCGGGAAGACATATTGCTAGACGCTTTCATGCCTATTCTATGCTATTTGGGGTATGTTTGTCTCTACGCCCTAATAAAACCTAGATATACCAATATAAAACAATAATAAGTACCACCTAATATGTTTCCAAAGGTAGACAAACCTTGTAGTAGATAAGTCTTTGTTTGAGGCCTATTTTCTAGATGTAACGCCTTGTTCTCGATTTGGCGTTATCATTTTGGACATAACCATTTTATACAGATAGCATAATTTGTAGCTATCTTATAGCAACTTTTTGCAGAAGATTTTTACTAAAAGGTATTTTAAATGTTACATTTGCATTATGTATTCTGTTTGTCTGAATAAACAGTACATAAAAATGTTTCTATTATTCCATGTACCATTTGTACAAGGAGGATTTATGTAGAGTTTGGTAAAACCTTATTGCTTGCTCTATTCTTTATGCAAAGCTATAGCAGAAGTTGAATTCATTATTTTATGAATTTGTGTTTGTTATTTTACAATCAAATAACAATAGAGACAATTCTGTTGTATTAAGAACTGTTGTACAAACATTCCTAGATATGTTAGAGTCTAAAGTAGCGTAGACCTTACATTGTCTTTGAAATTGGAATAGTTTTATCAATTTTATTGTGCAAGTTAGATATAGGTACATATATTATTAGCATTCTTAGCAATGGGCTCGCAACCTGTCACTTATGGAGTGCTAATTACTGAAAAATGTGGGCATGTGCCGAGTGTAACATTTGGATGTGCCTTACTTGAAGCATGTTCAAGGATATTAGTGAGATTTGAGAGGATGTTTACTGTATTTGGGGATTACAATCATGATCCTATTTCATTTATATACAATAGCCTAATTTTAAGATTATGTCTAAGGTTTATGCTGATTTGGACTAATATGAACATAATAACATCATACTAAGTGATATTGTATGTATATAAGTTTGTGAGGATTTTTGGATATTTGTCTCAGTCTCAACCAATCACATTTGGATGTAACTTGGAATACCAAATAGGCTACTTTTTATATAAGTACCAATAGTTATCAATATATTTCCTATTTTAGTGAGTTATTCATTATGGTAACAATATAATTGCCACCAATGTGTATTTTAACTGTAAATGTGGGTATGTGTCAAATGTAATCTATACTAATATAATAAAGAGGAAAGAATTGATTGTTTGTTTGTTTGCATTGAAACTTCTAGAATGATTTGAAAAATATCTTTTACCATTAGAATCCTACATTATCCCTGATACACTATATTAATTACTAGAATAAGACATGGATCCCTATTAAAACTTTAATTGTAACGCAAGGTGTAAAAAAAATTGTCTTAAAATCATTAGAGAAGCCGGGTAGGTGGTATCTAGGCCTCATGCATCTCTAATTTCAAAAGCAACCATTTTAACCAGAACACAGAGATGTTGCAAGCATAAAATGGTCGCTAACAACACATTTATATTTTTAAACCAATTGTACATAATTATATAATTATTTTAAGAACAGTATTTATAATTAGCTTCAACTAATTAGTATCGCTAGTTACTGGTCAAAATAACAAATTATTATAATAATATTATGATTGTTATAGATAAAATAAAAAATAAAAGATAAATAGGATGACTGTAGTCCCCAAATACGGTAGACATTTTCTCAGATCTCCAGGCGCTTAGATCCTTTGAAGATGTCTAGTGGGGGTTGTCAGATGCACGTCCAAGCATTATATTTGGCACATGCCCACATTTTGCAGTAGTTAGCATTCCATACGTGACAGGTTGCAAGCCCGTCGCCGCTTATAAGAACACTAACTGGTTTTCCTTACGGTGTTTTCCTTCACCGTTGTAAGCACGTGTTTATGATGCGCATATAAATTTTCGGACAGAAAAATGCATTGATGCACGCCGGGATTCGAACCCACGACCTTCAAATTGAAAGTCGAGGTACATCCCACTCGGCCAACACTGCTTTTTTTTTAAAGATTGTTAAAGATTAGATATTTTTTAGTTTGTAACACAATCACATTATAATGGCCGAATCAATTTGGATTGCAATTAATTACATTTAAAATACAAAAGAACTTCAGGCACTTAGATATATGTTTGCGGATGGATGGAAGGTGATCATGTCTGAGTGTCTGAGGTTTTGCGAGACGAATGCGTGAAGATTGTCCGTTCTGTTGTCTTTGTTATTTGCATTGTGTTTGACTTTTTGATATTTTGTACTTATTATTTTTTGACATTTTGTACTTATTATTATTTTTTGACATTTTCACATTTCCTCCTATCTTATTTTATCTATGACATTCCTATTGACATGTAAAAATGTATAATTATTTATGTAGGTATCTAATACGAGTAATATTATTTTTAATTTAGTATTAAATGCTGGATGTTATATAATGTGTAAATAGTTAGTGTAATTGGTCTTGTACCGTGCTAATTATGTATAAATAAATAAATAAATAAATAAATAAAGAGCTATTAAAGATGTTTAGAGGGGATATTCAGAGGCACGTCCGATTTTTATATTTGGCACATTTCCACATTTTGCCGTAGTTGGCATTTTATATGTGGCAGGTTGCAAGCCCATCACCGCTTATAACATTTGAAATATAAAAGGTTCATCACTACATAGTATAAAGCAAAGTCGCTTTCCGCTTCCCGCGTCTGTGTGTATGTATGTTTGCTTATATCTTTAAAACTACACAACGGATTTTGATGCGGTTTTTTTCAATAGATAGAGTGATTCAGGAGGAAGGTTTATATGTATAATAACATGCTACCCGTGCGAAGCCGGGGCGGGTCGCTAGTAAACTATAATTCCCAAGTACGGTATACATACTCTCAGATCTCCATCTGCTTATTTCCTTGAAGATGTCGAAAGGGTGTAGTCAGAGGCACTTTCTACATTTAAATATTTGTTTGCAGGTTCAAAGGTTGAATGGCAAAAAGTATTTTGTATATTTCTACGGAACTGGAGAAACGTAAGTGTTATTATAATAATAACTATTTTAATTAATGTTATGTTTGATACATTATTAACTCAAGAATACTAATCACCGCCTGAGAGGCAGAGCGTGGTCAGTTATATATACTAGCAGACCCGTGACAAACGTTGTCCTGTCCTAATTTCAATAATCGCATACGCACGTTGCTATGACGACTGATGTCAACACAACACGGTTATCAGTTTTTTTCCACACCAGCGCCATCTCCAAAATCATTTCTTTTTTTTATCATTTTGGGGATGTTTTTCATTAAAGTATTTATATTAAAGTAGTCTTATGTTTTATTCGGGTATTATATCTATATCTACAGCAAATTTCATCTCAATCCGTTTTGTTGTTTAATCAATAATAAGAAAGAAAGAAAGAATAAATTTATTTTGTGTCAACATAATCGCTTAAAACTAAGCAAAAAACATACATATTGGCAACATTGACAACAAAATTGGTCACCACTCAGCTATATGCAACAGCGAGAGTTGATGCAGCGTTGATTTTCAGTGGAGCCATAGTGCGTGTGGGGCAGCATACTATCTAATCATTTATTTCGTTAATTACATGAATAACACGCCTGGCTGAGGCGTGAATTTATGATTGAGCCACAAACATACATACAAACTCACAAACGCTTTAGAATTAACTCCCGTTCCCGTTAAAAAGATCTTATGTTCGTCTCCTGGTTCTAAGCTACTTCCCCACCAATTTTCAGCCAAATCGGTTCAGCCGTTCTTGAGTGATAAGTGTTGTAACAAACCCGACTTCACTACATAGTATAAAGCAAAGTCGCTTTCCGCTTCCCGCGTATGTATGTATGTTTGCTTATATCTTTAAAACTACACAACGGATTTTGATGCGGTTTTTTTTAATAGATAGAGTGATTCAGGAGGAAGGTTTATATGTATTAAACCCGTGCGAAGCCGGGGCGGGTCGCTAGTTCTTTTATATAGTAAATGCCACTTTTCGTTGTAATTTTATAACTCAAGTACGGGCTCACCTATCCAAACCAAATGTATAGACTTTGTTCGGATTATTTAGTAGATGGTTTATGTGAAGTTAACACAAAATGTGCGGAGTCGGGGCGAGCAGTTAGTTATTATTATAATTAACTGATTATATAATTATTGCAATTTTCAGAGCAAACCTCCCACCGAACATGATATTTGACTACGCAGAGAATAAGGACAAGTTTTTGACTAAAACGCAGAAGAGACGCGACTTCAATGATGGCGTGAAGCAGATAGAACACGATTTCGCTAACAACGTGCCTCTGGAAGAAGTTATTGGGGTACCTATGGAGGTAAGTTTCTCGTAGTAATCTCCACATACGGTAGACAAGACATCCTCTGTGATGTCCAGGCGCTTAAATCCTTGAGGATGTCTAAAGGGGTTAGTCAGAGGCATGTCTAAATTATACAATTGGCACATGCCCACATTTTGCAGTATGAATACTAACTGGTTTCCTCACGATGTTTTCCTTCACCGTTTTAAGCACGTGCTTATGCACATATAATTTTTTTGAACAAAAACATCTATCGATGCACTGCCGGGACACGTACCCAAGACCTTCGGATTGAAAGTCGAGATACCTACCTCACACTCGGCCAACACGGCGTTTTAGTTTTAGTAGTGTAGATGAAGAACCTTATTAATTCTCATAATATAATGACATGTTATGACAGGTCGGCGAAGTACCAGCAGATGACAATGCGAATGACACAGCCAATGATACCATGGACGAGACGGTGGATACCACGGCGAATGACACTGCAGATGATGATGTAAGTATACATTTTTTAGTCTTACTGCGCTGTAGGGGTTTTGACTTCGGTCCCCACCCAGGACAAATATGTGTGATGTAGTATTTCTGTTGCCGCTATAACAAGAACTAAAAAACAGAATAAAATAAATATATAAGTGGGGCCTCCCATACAACAAACTTGATTTTTTTGACGTTTTTTAGGGTTTCGTACCCATATGGTAAAAACGGGACCCTATTACTAAGACTTCACTGTCCGTCTGTCTGTCACATGGCTGTATCTTCTGAACCGTGATAGCTAGACAGTTGAAATTTTCACAGATGATGTATTTCTGTTGCCGCTATAACAACAAATACTAAAACAGAATAAAATAAACATTTAAGTGGTTAATCGCTCGTGATTTTTTTATAGATAATGGTACGGATACCCTTCGTGCGCGAGTCCGACTCGCACTTGACTGGTTTTTTTTATATATTATATTTTTTTTATCTATTGGATTATATAAAGGTACACAACATAAGTTTAGTTGATGTATTGTAACAGGTCCATATATTAATAAGTCTATGCCAAAGGCAACACATTAAGTCAATGTGTTGGTTTGTCGAGGAGACTGACAAAACATATCTACGGTTTGTTTAAACCTGTCACGTATGGAATTCTAATTACTGCAAAATGTGGGCATGTGCCAAATATAATGATTGGACGTGCCTCTGACTACCCCCACTAGGCATCTTTAAAGGATCTAATCGTCTGGAGATCTGAGAGGATGTGTACCGTACTTGGGGATTACATAGTCGTGTTTCTATTTTTTTTTATCACTACATAGTATTAAGCAAAGTCGCTTCCCGCTTCCCGCGTCTGTATGTATGTCTGTATGTATGCTTATATCTTTAAAACTACACAACGGATTTTGATGCGGTTTTTTTTAATAGATAGAGTGATTCAGGAGGAAGGTTTATAGGAATCTGCTTTGCACCCGTGCGAAGCCGGGGCGGGTCGCTAGTTTAGATATAAATTTAAAATGTAGAAGCTCTTGTTTTCAGACAATCACAAACGCAACGCAGAACGAAACAGCTGTTGAAGACTCTGACGAGAATGGCGCTCTTGTTATTGACGAGGGAAAGGTATATATAGTCAAATTCAAATTCAAAAATCATTTATTTCAATAAAATCACAAGGATCACTTTGAATCGTCTTAGGAACTAGGTGAAGCTACGCCGATTCCACGCGACCAAGCCTAGAAGAATCAGGCAACAAACACGGCTTGGGGTCTACCTTTTTTTAAATGATCCTTTCCATAAAGTTTATTTTGGTTTATCTTATACAAGCTAACCCGACGAACTTCGTATCGCTTTAGAATTAACTCCCGTTCCCGTTTTGACGTGCCTCTGACTAACCCCATTCAACACCTTCTAAGATCAAAGCGCGTAGAGATCTGAGAGGATGTCTAACATACTTGGAGATGATTTGGAAAGTCGTGCGTGATCCTATTTCAATTTTATGAAATGAAATCACTTCAGGCGCTTAGATCCTTGACGATGTCTATTGGGGGTAGTTACAGGCACGTCTAAACATTAAAATTGACACATGCCCCCACATTTTGCAGTAATATTAGTAACAAGCTAACCCGGCGAACTTCGTATCGCTTTAGAATTAACAAATGCTGTGTTAAGTTCCCGTTCCCGTTATAAAAAAAATCCTATGTCCGTCTCCTGGTACTAAGCTACCTCCTCACCAATTTTTAGCCAAATATGTTCAGCTGTTCTTGAGTTATAAATAGTGTAACTAACACGACTTTCTTTTATATATCTTCACTATATAAAAGAAAGTAGGGTTTGTTACAACACTTAAAACTCAAGAACGACTGAACCGATTTGGCTGAAAATTGGTGGAGAGGTCGCATTGAACCAGGAGACGGACATAGGATTTTTTATAACGGGAACTGAACACATTGTTAATTCTAAAGCGATACGAAGTTCGCCGGGTTAGCTTGTTACTAATATTACTGCAAAATGTGGGGGCATGTGTCAATTTTAATGTTTGGACGTGCCTGTGACTGCCCTCATTATTCATCGTCAAGGATCTAAGCACCTGAAGTTATCTCATTTCATAAAAAATAAATAGGATCATGACTCCCCAAATCATCTCTAAGTATGGTAGACATCCTCCCATATCTCTACGCGCTCTGATCTTAGAAGGTGCCTAATGGGGTTAGTCAGAGGCACGTCCAAACATCACATTGGGCACATGTCCCCACATTTGTATATTGTAAGTGTCAATTCTATCGATGTTTCTAAAATGATTGCTTTCTCTTATACACAATACAAAACAGAAGGAGATGGAAGCCGTAAGTTTAGTTTTAGTTAGTATTAGTTATAGTTTGGCACGAACAGAATCGGCCTCATATTGCCCTTGGGTTGACTGGAAGAGATCGCTCTTCGCGATAAGGCCAGCAACCCATTGTCATTTTAATGTTGAAATAACTTAATACGAAATTATTATATTCAATTCTACTAATATTATAAATGCAAACAGTAACTTTCAATGGAAATCTTAGTTAGTTTTGACTGTCAAATTAGCATTATGTAACTGTCAAGAGACAATAAGAATGTGACAGTTAATAAAAAAAAATTTAAAGGACTTTACACACAGCGCCATCTTGCGCCAAACTAAACTTCTGTAAAAATAAATATAAATAAATAGGATCACAACTGTAATCCCCAAGTTCTACCGTACATTATCTCAGATCTCCAGGCGCTTAGATCCTTTGAAGATGAGTGGGGGTAGTCAGAGGCACGTCCAAACATTATTTTTGGCACATGCCCACATTTTGCAGTAGTTTGTATGTCAATTCTGTTGGCACCTAAATAAACTAAAAACGATTTAAACGTCTCTAAAATGATTGCTTTCTTTTTTACACTATACGAAACAGAAGGAGATGGAAGCCGTAAGTTTAGTTTTAGTTAACTCAATATCTGCCCTTGTGTTGCCTGGAAGAGATCGCTGTTTGCGATAAGGCCAGGCCGCCCATTGTCATTTGTTAATTCGTCAAAATAATTATATTAGGAAATTAAATTATTATTATATTCAATTCTACTAATATAATAATATTTTTTTTTACCCTTAAATGGTAATCTTAGGCGACTTTGACTGTCAAATTAGCATTGTAAAACTGTCAAAAGACAACTATAGATTTTGACAATAGTATTGTAACATAGCCGAAACGTCGGGAAAGTAAATTAAAGGTAATTACGTGATAAAGACCCGTGTCAAAATCTATAGTTATGTCAAAAGACAATGGAAATGTGACAGTTGAAGACCATTATCATGACTTATATGTTGGTTAAATAAATAAATAAATATTGGTGGACATTTCATACAGCGTCATCTTGCCCCAAACGTAGCAAAGCTTGTACTATGAGAACCAGATAACTGATAGAATATGCATAAATACGTTTTTTTTGTTGAAAATACATCACTACATAGTATAAAGCAAAGTCGCTTTCCGCTTCCCGCGTCTGTATGTATGTATGTATGTATGTATGTTTGCTTATATCTATAAAACTACACAACGGATTTTGATGCGGTTTTTTTTAATAGATAGAGTGATTCAGGAGGAAGGTTTATATGTATAATAACATGCTACCCGTGCGAAGCCGGGGCGGGTCGCTAGTACTTAATAAACATTAAACATTTATTAAATAGATATTAAGAATATCAGAGTTACATAACAAAATTCCCTGATGAAGTAGCATTTATATTTGTTTTTTAAGGTGATAAGTGAAATTATTGACGTTTTGTATGGGCTGATTCTACCCGGATAAGACGGAAAAAGTGATAAAACTGCATTATCTCGAAAACCATCAAATTTTAAAAGAAACTGTCTGTAATTTACTTAGCTAGTAAGACTATCTAACGAATTATATAAAAATGAACTGTATAGCTTTTCATAGCTTTTTTTAAAAACGAAACTAGTGTTTTTGAAGAGCCAACTTTGGAAAATAAATCTATAGAGAAAAGTTTCACCAATCGTTTTTCTGTCTGTAATTTATCTAGATTATATCCTTAAGTTATCTTTGTCATGAAAAACAAAACTGTATGTTTAGCGGTTATTGAGAAAAAACGATTCTGCATTCATCAAAAACATTTATTACTCGTCTTAATATTTAATTGTTTAATTATGTAACAGTCTGCGAAGAAAAAACCCAAACTCGACATCAAAACCCCCTCGAAGGAGACCCCCAAGCCCAAGGAGCCGAAGACCCCCCGGACCAAGGGGAAGAAGAACGACGCTAAGGAGGAGGACGAAGAGGGCGAAGAGGAAAAGAGAGAAGAGGAACTCGTCAGCAGAAGTGGGAGGAAGATTAGACCTAAGAGGTAAGTGAAAATTAAATAGGATCACGACTGTAATCACCAAGTACGCTAGACATTTTCTAATATATATATAAATTACGCGTCACGTTGTTTATCCGCGATGGACTCAAACTACTGAACCGATTTTAATTAAACTTTGCACATCGTGTGCAGTTTGATCCAACTTGAAAGATGGGATAGCTAACATCATTATTTTGTGTATATTTTGGTAGGTGTGAGAAAAGGTCGTAGGGTATTTTTTTACCCTAAGTGATGGTGGCATAGAGTTCGTGAAAAACTTTTGTGTGCTTTTTTCTGTGGGATTATTTTAATTTGACAGGACAACGTCAAGCTAGTTTTCACATTAATTAATAAAATAAATATTGGTGGACATATCACACATCGCCATCTAGCCCCAAACTAAGCGAAGCTTGTCCTATGGGAACTAGATTACTGATATAGTACATAAATACTTTTTTTTTTGTAAATGCATTCTTACGATACATTTCAAGCCCTTAGATCCGTAAAGATGTCTATAGAGGTTTGTCAGGGGCACGTCCAGCGCTAGGCACAAGTCCCCATTTTGCTGTAGTTGGTAGTTAGCTGAGCGCCAGAAGATTTTAAGTGGAAATCTACCGTACTTGGGGATTATAGATGTGATCTTATTTTACTTATAGATCATTTGAAACCATCGCGACTTCGTTAACGCGAAGTTATTTTCATACAGACTTCGACCCCGGCCGCATCTTAGGGGTTGATTTTTGGGAATTCCTCACTGAGCGCACCCCTATACACCAAAACAAATTTACATTAAAAAAAATGGCCCTAGACACAAATTTCAAGTTTCTAGGGCCATTGGTTCAGGCTTTGCGTTGATAGAACAGTCAGACAATCAGTAACGCAAGAGTTTTTATATATTTTGGTATAAAATATGTAAAAAAAAAAGTACTAGTTTTTCTATAAAAAAATCTAAATCATTACTAGACATCACTAGTTGAAACATTTGTTAATTTCACGCTTGAAACAGACTTTAACAGTGAAAGTAGGCCAAAGTAATGTTTAGACTTGCCTCTGACCACCCTTAGTATCGTCAACCATCATGTTGTGCGATGGATCATCAAGAAGTTAGGAAACTTGCATCTCTGTGTGTGATATGTGTATGTATGTTCGTGTTTGTACTCGCATACATACACACACACGAACTCATCACACACACACACACACACACACACACACACACACACACGCATCGCGCACTAACACTTCCACTTCCACCTAAATTATAAACTGCAATTTGTTTCTTATTTTTATGCTTGGTCGCTAGGAAACGCGTAAATTCATAGTACAATTCAATTAATTTATTCATTACAATTGTTGGGTAGGTCCCAATTGTTATTTTTACAAGTCGTGTTTGAAAACAAATTATTACAATAATAAAAGTAACAAATTAAATTATTATATTTAAAAAACTAAAAACAAAACCGACTTTATGTTTAAACTATAGATTTTGACACGGGTCTTTATCACTACTATGTTACGACTTTATGTTGTTTTAAGTTCAATAAAAAATTTCATCCATCCCCTATTTTTACATCCTTAAGTGGTATTTTTCCAAATCGGTTAATAAATGACGGGAGTAGTCTTGAGGTAACAAACATTAAAAAAAAATACAACCGGCTTGAGAACCTCCCCCTTTTTAGGGTTCCGTACCCAAAGGGTAAAACGGGAAACTATTACTAAGACTTCGCTGTCCATCTGCCCGTCTGTCTGTCACAGGGCTGTATCTCATGAACCGTGATAGCTAGACAATTGAAATTTTCACAGATTATGTATTTCCGTTGCCGCTATAACAACAAATACTAAAAACAGAATAAAATAAATATTTAAGTGGGGCTCCCATACAACAAACATGATTTTTTGCCGTTTTTTTATAGATAACGACACGGAACCCTTCGTGCGCGAATTCGACTCGCACTTGGCCGATTTTTTTTTAGAAGTTAAACAACTAAACAAAATAAGTTAATTTTGGATTGCTATCAGTGAAGTAGTGATAAATTATTTACTATTCGTCCAAATAGTGATCCTTACTTTATTAATGTCACCTGCCGAAATACAGCTTTGAAGTGCTAAGCCGTGTTTGCGATTGTGACAGACAACTACACTAAAATTATAAAATAAACTAGCCGACCCGTGACAGACGTTGTCCTGTCAATGTTTAATAATCGCTTCCATTTTTTTCCCTACAAACCTTGTACTGATAAAAAAAAATACGAATTTTGGTAGAATGCGTATCATTCATTAGTCAAAACTGCGTTGCTATGACGACTAAATGTTTTTAGTCTGTGATGTCAGATTTGTTGCACACCAGCGCCTCTATCTATACCAAAATCATCATTTTTGCATTATTTTATGATATTTTAGTTTCTTAGTTATAAGTTCCCCCTTTATTTATTCTGATTTTTTATCTACATACCAGTAAATTTCATCTTAATCCGTTTTTTCGTTTATTTCTGATTAGGGAACAAACATAGCAGCCTTATCACAAACTTTCGCATTTATAATATTATTAGGATATTTTATATTTAATTTTACCGTCCGAGTGGCAATGTCTCCAGTATCTTGCCGAGTAGCTTACTTAGGACTTTACTTGAAGATGGTGAAACAGGCCCTAAGCAAAGCTTGTACTATGAATAAATGGATAAAATGGGGTTTGGATTAAATTTATTGATTTTTCTAAATTAATTATGATAAGATGAATACGCCTGTTCCTCGACCAAGCATTTGTTTGCCCTCTTGAGTGTGTATGAATTTATGTATGTGTGTGTGTTTGTGTTTGTGTTTGTGTATGTGTTTTTGTGTTTGTGTTTGCTGTATTGTTCATCCATTGTTCTATACTTAATTCTCATTCACAGACAGCAAGGACCTACGTAAGTTTTTGTGCATGGTTTTTGCAGCGAATGCGAAATTTGTTGCGGCTTGGTTCGCCACCCTTCACGTTTTTCATAGTTAATTGCATGATATGTGTTGTTTGTTTTTAGTCTCAATCTAATCTGTATTTGATACTAATAATGGGATATAACGCGGGATATATTGCGTCCGCCATATTGAATTTAAGTTCATTAAAATCCAAGATGGCGGTTTCCGGTGACAGAAAACGACAGGTCAAATGTTGGTAAATTACAGAGACAGACATTATATATTATTATATTTAAAAACCGGCCAAGTGCGAGTCGGATTCGCGCACGAAGGGTTCCGTACCATTATCTATAAAATCGAAAAATAATAACATGTGAAGCCCCACTTAAATATTTATTTTAGTCTGTTTGTATTTGTTGTTATAGCGGCAACAGAAATACATAATCTGCGAAAATTTCAACTGTCTAGCTATCACGGTTCATGAGATACAGCCCTGTCTGTGACAGACAGGGACAGTGTCCTGTGACAGAGAGACATTTTCTCTCGTTTATTTTTTTCGATGCATGTTCTATCCTGTTTCAGTGTTCTAAGGGTCTACTCTTAAAAACGATCAACGATATAACGTCACATTGACGACTATATTTTGAAAGATGTAACAACTGACATTACTTTTGACAAATAAATATTGAATAAATATTGGTGGAAATGACATCATACATTCTACTAAGTACTAGGGAATACAATCCCGAGCATGTATTTCAAGTTTAATCCCGGGATCCCGGGATTACGCTTCAAAAATCCCGAAATCCGGGATCCCAGGATTGAACTTCCGTGGTTTAATAGACCTCAAAAAAATCTTGGAAATTTCCTAAAAAAAAAATGTTTTAAAAGTAATGTAGGTCGTTCCATCGTGTCGGAAACGATGTGACGTCTGTCACGATTTATCGAATTTCGAATTTATAGTAGCACTGTCACTGTCTTCGTTAATGTCAAAATCGTTTTGCAGAGTTTTGGCCTGCGCAGACGGAACGGCAGGGGATTTGTCCCCTATATTCTTAGTTGTAACCTCGAACTCACTCTTTCGATGCCCCTCGAACTTTCTTTCGAAAATCATGTTTGTATTATCTCATGTTTGGTATCTTAAATCGATATTTTGGAGGTTCCTCAATTACGTCATCAGTTCGAGGAGATTTTCATCAAACAAACCGTCACACGCATGCGTCTTTCAGAAGCTGTCAAGGAATGACAAGGTACCTTGAGCTGACAGTTGACTGAGGAATCCTCGACTAGAGGCAAACTCGAAGTAATTTTATCAACGAAAGCTACCAAAACACGGTTTCGAGGTCGAGTCGAGGTGGAGATATTACGAGGTTACAACTAAGAACACCTATGGGAATTAAAGTTGAAATAAAGTATTTATTTCAATGCCTCGGAACATCGCAAATCTGCCGATCGCAGATTGAAATATATACCTTATTTCGATTGGGATAACTATAAAATTAAATTGATATATTTTAAATTCTCTACCGTCCCGTCCGCCAATGTGCGCAAGCCCTAAGGGCCCTAAACTCAAAACACACTTTATATGTACAAGACATTGATTTTTTACAGGTTTGTTGACGAGCAAACCGAAGAGAACTCCACGTTGCCATCACCAGCTCCCAAGAAGAAGCGCGGGCCTTCGCCCTCGACGGAGAAAGAGAAGGAGAAGCCCGAGCCGAAGGACAAGAATATTAAAAGCTTCAATGCAGTCACGCAGGTATTGAAAGATAGGTAGTGGAAGAGTGCTTGACTGAGACATAAAAGGTGCGGGTGGGTTCATGTAACCATTTGTCCCGCGATGGGACAAGTGGTTACATGAACAATGTAAGCTAAATATTATAATCGGCATCAACTCTCAAATTCCTTTTGTGTAAAGACATAAAAAACAGGCCAAGTGGGAGTCGGACTACATTATCTTTAAAAATCGGCAAAAAAAACACTTGTTGTATGGGAGCCCCACTTAAATATTTATTCTGTTTTCAGTATTTGTTGATATAGCGGCAATTGAAATACATCATCTGTGAAAATGTCAACTGTCTAGCTATCACAGTTCTTGGGATACAGCCTTGTGACAGACAGACGGACGACAGCGGAGTCTTAGAAGTCAAGGGTCCCGTTTTTACCCTCTGGGTACGACGGAACCCTAAAAAAGATGGCGGGTTTATGTCATTCAAGTTATAAAATACATATACTCGAATCACATTAAAAAATAAAACAATTTAAAAAAAAAGTTTATACAACTTTTGTTATCTCTTGCAGTCGGAGCTTGAAGAACTGAAACAGCCGTTCAAACCAGGTAAGTCAATTTATATTAAAAACATCATAAATCAGTGTGTGTTTTACATGGGTATATTTTCAAACGCGGGAAAGCTCACTACATTTCAAAAACATGATTTATATGGCAACACCAGCGTATTCACCAGTGCATTGACAAATAACTAATCTACCTAACTATTGTTTGATAATTAAGATTTATATGGCAATACCAGTATATTATCAGTACATTGGCATAAACAAATAATTAATTATTATAACCAAACTATTTTGTGACAATAAAAAAAAAGGTAGAATAGAAAAACAATTGTTGCCAAAAAAAAAAAAAAACCGACAAAAGCGCGCGAATGAATTATTTTCACACATTATTTTATTTGAGGAAAAACTAAATAAAAATTACGAAATATTGATAAAACTGGTTAAATCAACATGGATATTGATATGTTTGATGTGTGTGATGGTAATTTCGGCGCGGAAAACAGTGCAAACGAATTATCGAATGATGATAATATGAAGATTGGTAAATACAATTTAAACAATTTTTTTTATTTGGCTATGTTTAACTGCTTTAGATCATTATGACTTAACGTATCTAAATGTCCGTAGTGTCCATTCGTTATTTGTGTTTATTCCAAAAATTAAGCTGAATTATTGGATTTTGCACAGCTTTCTACAAACTTTTTATAAAACAAAATTTATACAAACTTTGTTACCTACAGTTATTGTGCTTCCTCACAAAGGAAGTTTTGTCTTGATTGTGTGCGTAGCGAGTCACGCACACAAAAGCGCGTGTCTATACACATCACAACTACAAGGACAGCTCACCAGACTTCGTGAGATATAACAACTGTTTTATCTACTACAAAATATATTTGTTTGTATTTGGAACAAAAGTTTGGCTTGGATTTTTTTCTATTATTATTTCCTTTTAATCATCCTCATCTGACATTTTACAGATGCATCAAAAGACATAGCAATGGATAATAGTGAGATAAATAAACCACCAAAGAAAATAGATAACTTTGAGAAAAATATCTCACCGAAGATTTGTAACGTTGCCAAAAAATCTAAGAAATTCATGCCTCCTTTGAAAGTTACACAAAAAAACGACTCAAACATCCCAAAAACTATCCAAGAATCTAACCAGATGAACCATGAAACTCATAATGAAAGCTACCTAACTCAAAATACAGACCCTGTTTTGACTCAAACAGAATTGAGTCAAACCAGTGTCCATATTGACCAAAGTTTGACAAAAGACAGTCGAAATTCAGACCAATATTTGTTCCAAACGAAAAGACAAACCAGTCAAAATATAAACATTATACCAACTTTAGAGAAACAGACTACAAGTCAAACTTTGACTGGCCAATATGACCTGGGTTATGACAATTTTGATCAACAATACAACCAAGAATTTCCGTCTTCACAAGACTCATATCTGCTTGCCACCGCAAATTACTACCAAAACTCGCTACAAAACCAACAAACAAAACAAAAGAAGGTATCCCTCGGAGGAGTTTTGCTTGGGTCTCTAAACATTCTCAACGATGAAGACATAGAAGTCCTAACTCAAGAATCTGATGATACAAATGTTGAGATACTCAGTAGGAACCTGTCAAAAGTGTCTGTAGCTTCATTGAAGAAGTACAAAGATTTAGATTTCAATAGCAACGACAATATAGTTTTACCCGTAGGTGATAGAGTTATATCCAATGATGTACTGATAAAAGATATGCCCGTCCCGAGCAATGTTAAAGTACCAATGGATATAACACTCGGGGATATAGGTTTTAATAGGCATTATTGTGATTATATCAAAAGTGTAGGTTATCATGAGGAGGTAGATATAGAAGCAACGGATACATATGAAATGATATTAAAAATGTATAAAAAAGAAAATAAAAAGTTAATTGATTTGAGAAAGAAGAACAATTAGTTATTTGTTTGTCTAAATTAATTGATTTCAAAGAAAAACTGTGAATTATATCTTTGGAGTAATTAAAAGATGTCTGATTAATAAATTTTTGATAATGATCTCCTGACTTTTTGTTGTTTTGATTTAGGCTATAATCTCCAAGCACAGTAGAATCTTAGGGTAGTCAGAGGCACGTCCAAATATTACGATTTGTACACAATATTTAATATTTTTAACAAATTTTAACATTATGAATTCAGAACCAATATTTCCAAAGATTTGTTCATGAATATTATACTGGGGTTAGTCAGAGGTACGTTCAAACATTATGTACACAATAAAAATTTCAAAATAAACAATGTAAATTTATAAAACTCTTGTGTTACTGACTGACTGACTGACTGTTCTATCAACTAACCAGAGCTCCGCTAAGTGTGTACCGCGGCACACTAGTGTACCGTGGTCATTAGTTGGTGTGCCTTAGAAAAACAAGGATATCTTATAAACGTATTTTTAGCAGCCTTGTCAACGATTACTCCAAATTTAGACCATCTATGCTCAATTAAACAGGCTCATGTTTCGCATTAGATACCTTTTCTGCAATTTAAAGTTTAGTTTTGTTGATTAATAAAAAATATTATTTCGTTGATTAATAATAAAAGTTGATTAATATTACTTAAAAACTGATTTTTAATTTGTGGTGTACCTCAAAAAATTTCATTTTCCTAAATGTACCTTGGGCACAAAATGTTTGCGGAACACTGAACTAAACCACTGGTGCTAGAAACTTGAAATTTGTATTGGTGTGTAGGGGTGCACTAAGAAAATCAACCCCTAAAGGGGTGCAGCGGGGAGTTGAAGTCTGTTTGAAAATAACTTGACGTGAACGAAGTCGCGAGGCTTTCCACTAGTCTATACTAATATACTAATAATATTATAAAGAGGAAAGATTTGATTGTTTGTTTGTTTGTTTGTTTGCATCGAATAGGCTCCGAAACTACTGGACCGATAATATTTTCAAAAACGTTAGGGATCCGTATTAAAACTTCGATAAAATAACCCAACGTGTGAAAAAAAATCCTTATATCACGTACGCTGCGGAAATTGTTGACAATAGAGCAAAGTAATGTTCTACAGTTTGAGGACATCAATATCTACAAAAAAGTCTGCAATACCATATGTTTAACTATTAGGGATCCGTATGAAAACTTCGATAATGTAACTCAAGGTATAAAAAAATTACCCATAATATCATTACTACACACGTGCGACGCCGGGGCGGACTGCTAGTATAATATATTTCTCTCGACTTGCAGAAGACGCGGAGAAAGAGAACATTCTCATCGCGTACCTACCCTCCGGGAAGTATGTTGGCATCAAGCTGTTCCAGTCCAGACCAGCTCGTTTCAAGAACGAAGCTACCAGACTGCAGTGGGACAAGCAGGCTGCTAGCAATGCTATCACTCTCAGGATGCAGTTGGGTATGTATTACCGGACTGGGGTTGGCTGGAGGAAACCGCATATGGATGTAAAGGTGTATTAAGACGACTCCCAAATTTAGGGACCTATTTGCCTCCATATGGCACAATCTGCTGTTTATTGTACCTTTTCGTAGTCTACAAGAAACCCTTATAGTTTCGCCATGTCCGTCCGTCTGTCCGCAGCTTAGCTCAGAGACTCTTAGTGTTAGAAAGCTGTAATTTGTCATTACATTAATTAGTCACGCCGACAAAATGGTAGACAAAATGGCCCCCTACAGTGGGGATGTATTTTTTTCTTGTGCTCCCCATTGTGTAGGGTGTCGTTGGATAGGTATTTAAAAAGTATTAGATAATTAGGTCGAAGTTGTTAGATAATGTAGATACAACTACCATGAAGAAAGCCCGAACGTATCTTACCGCGTCAGAAGAGATAGCGTTACGCGAGAGAAAGAGAAGGCAAGACGTAGGTAAGTAGTCGCTATTTATAAGTATTTTCAGTGTCTGCCTTCTATACTTTATTTGTTCCGTGCCAATAGTTACTCTAATTTAGGTCGCCTATAAAGACAGAAGTTAGGCCGTGTATACGGTGCGGCGCCTTCCACTGTGAAAAGATGTGACGCCGCGCCATCAGAAGGCGCGAAAAGATGCGGCGCCGTGCCGCGGATAGATGCCATGCACGGCGTAAAATAATAATATTTTTTTCATCCCACCATCTCGGAAAGAGTATTTTTGCTCTTCAATATCTGAGTGCAAAAGCCGTTTTTATTCTCTAGAGGATAAAGTAAATTGAATTTAGAACATCGTGTGCACTAAGTTTGTGAATTAAAAAATTAATCCTATTTAAACCATTCCATTAAACCTATTTACTGCTACCTCTATGGTGCCGAATATATCATACAACTTTTTTTTTATTTGTTAAAAACTCAGACTCGGAACCTTCTTGGTGTTCTTTTTTCAAATTGCTTTGTACGCGGTTCTTTACGCGGCATTTTTTCACGTCATTATTAAGATTATTCTGTAATACTTACCTGTCATAATGTAGTAGTTAATACCTAAACTGTTCTGATTGTAAACGTTTTTTTTTTGCATTTAGTCATTTCCTCGCTGAGGTGGAATGAAAAGTTACGTGTTGCACTCGAGTGCAAAGATTTTTCACCTCGTGCTCTTTTGATTCCCTCGCTAACGCTCAGGATTCTAATTTTGAATCAAATAAAATTCAATTTTAGAATCCTTCGCTTGCTCTGTCATCAAAATTGAACACGCGGTTAAAAAGCAACTTTGCACTCTTGTATAACAAATAACTATTTATTTACAGAACGTGGTCAAATCACAGCCATGTCGGTTCAGGGTCAGCTGGTGATGGATCTTAACCTCACCGATGAAGAAAAAGCTACGTTAGACAAGGAAAAAGAGACTGGTATGTATTATCCTTTGGGCCATACTTGTATAACAGACTCAATCGCAAATTATCTATCTACGCAATGTATTACACAAATTGTAAAAAACTCTACAGACTAACCTAAACAATTTATATTACGATAATAATAATAATAATAATCATTTATTCAAAAATTCAAGCACATGCATACATAATTAAACAGATATAATTGAGATGTCTTATAGTGATGGCTTGTATATCATAACAAGTTTTTAACAAAGCCTACACTAAGTCATGAACAATGAACGATGAAACTGAGGAGTTATTAACTGTTGTAAAGTACACATTATTACAACAACGGGAAATTACTCACGTAAATGATAAATTGTCAATGAGGACACCGACAATGTTTCGATTCATCTAGAGAATCTTCTTCAGGGTGAGTGGACCATAACGCGCGCGCTACCCTGCTCGCATTGCCGGTGTCCTCATTGACAATTTATCATTTACGTGAGTAATTTCCCGTTGTTGTAATAATGTGTAGTACAACTCACGAAAGTTTTGAAAATGTTGTAAAGTAATTTCTAAATGTTGCATTTCTTATTTATATAAAACATAAATCCCTAATTAGTATTTATTTATTTACATCATATAGGTTTTTAAGATTTTATGTTAATGAATTTGACTAAGTACCTACTTATCATATGCTTCACGCAGTTTATATTCTTTTCCTTTTTTCGCCTGAGATACAGGTTCATCCTAGTCCAGGCATAGTGTAAATTGTTACTTATAATTAGATACTATTCCATTTTTTATTTTATTTTTTTTATTTATTTTATGAATACTTATATACTTTTTTTTTTTTTTTGTAAATACATACATATGATACATAATAACACCCAGACACAGAACAAACATCTATGTTCATCACACAAATATTGGTCCTGGGTGGGGATCGAACCCACAACCTACAGCGCAGAAGACAGAGCTACTACCAACTGAGCTGTGAGGCCAGTACAGAATATTAGCACTAAGTTAATGAATAAAGATTTTATTATTATTATTATCCTACGTGGCGATGGGCTTGCAGCCTGTCACGTATGAAATGCTAACACTAAAATGTGGGTATTGTGCCGAAAATAATGTCTAGACGTCCTACTACCCCCTTAGATCTACAAGGATCTAAGCGCCTTGAAATCCGAGAGCATGTTTACTGTACTTGGGGATTACAGTCGTGATTTTTTTTTTCCTATTCTATCCTGTATCCTAAGTCATGTCATAACATAGCTAACTTAGTAGAAAGTGGGATGTACCTGAAGTTTCTCTACCATTTATTATTAATATATATTTTTCTCGCGCACGACGGGTTCCGTACAATTGTCTATAGAAAACGAAAAAAAAACACGTTTGTTGTATGGGAGCCACTTAAATATTTATTTTATTCTGTTTTTAATATTTGTTGTTATAGCGGCAACAGAAATACATAATCTGTGAAAATTTCAACTGTCTAGCTATCGCAGTTCATGAGGTACCTTGCTAACTACTGCAAAATGTGGGCATGTGCCAAATATAATGTTTGGACGTGCCTCTGAAAACCCCCACTAGACATCTTCAAAGGATCTAAGCGTCTGAAGATCTGAGAGGGATGTCTACCACACTTGGGGATTACAGTCGTGATCCTATTTATTTATTTTTAGGGTTCCGTACCCAAAGGGTTAAAACGGGACCCTATTACTAAGACTTCGCTGTCCGTCTGTCTGTCACAGGGCTGTATCTCATGAACCGTGATAGCTAGACAGTTGAAATTTTCACAGATTATGTATTTCGGTGGCTTAGAGCAGCCAACAAATATTTAAGGGGGGCTCCCATACAACAAACATGTTTTTTTTTGCCGTTTTTATAGATAATGGTAAGGAATAAATTAAAGGTAATAACGTGATAAACACAAGTGTTAAAATCTATAGTAATGGTAAGGAACCCTTCGTGCGCGAGTCCGTCTCGCACTTGGCTGGTTTTTTTATTTATATTTTTTTCTTCTATTTTACAGAAGAGAAGAAATCCCGTGTTCAGTTCTTGAAAACTGAAATGAAATTGATCGAACTCGACGCTAAGATCAAGACCTGCCTTTCACTGGAGAAAGCCGACGCCGTGCTCTGCCTTCAAATGTTGGATGAGCTTATTGGTGAGCTACATCCTGCCCTAGCTCACAAATTCAAATTCAAAAATCATTTATTTCAATAAAATCACAAGGAACACTTTGAAACGTCTTAGGCACTAGGTGAAGCTACGCCGATTCCACGCGACCAAGCCTAGAAGAATCAGCCAACAAACACGGCTAACTGGTGTCTACCTTTTTTTTTTGATCCTTTCCTTAATGCTATGTAGAGCTCCAGTGTGGTGCCAATCGAATAAGATGAAGGCTCAAACAATAATAATAATTAATAGTACCTACTAATCAAGTACGTACAACAATAAGAAAATAACTAAAGAGCTTCAGCACAAATTCGAAAAGTAGGCACACTGGACATTTGAATGAATGAATGGAAATGCTTTATTTGTGGAAATTCTGTTGTTAGTATATTGGTGAGCTACATCTTGCCCTAGCTCACATAGCTCACGCTGTACAGTTGAATGAATGAATGGAAATGCTTCATTTGTGGAAATTCTGTTGTTAGTATATTGGTGAGCTACATCTTGCCCTAGCTCACATAGCTCACGCTGTACAGTTGAATGAATGAATGGAAATGCTTCATTTGTGGAAATTCTGTTGTTAGTTTATTGGTGAGCTACATCTTGCCCTAGCTCGCATAGCTCACGCTGTACATTTGAATGAATGAATGGAAATGCTTTATTTGTGGAAATTCTGTTGTTAGTTTATTGGTGAGCTACATCTTGCCCTAGCTCACATAGCTGACGCTGTACATTTGAATGAATGAATGAACATGCTTTATTAGTGAAATTCTGTTAGCTTATTAGTGAGCTACATCTTGCCCTAGCTCACATAGCTCACGCTGTACATTTGAATGAATGAATGAACATGCTTTATTGCTGAAATTTTGTTAGCTTATTAGAGAGCCACATCTTGCCCTAGCTCACATAGCTCACGCTGCACTATGGGAACCAGATAACTGATTGAATACTTATATACTTTTTTTTATTACACAAGCTGACCCGGCGAACTTCGTATCGCTTTAGAATAAGTTCCTGTCCCGTTCCCGTTCACTGATGCATTTTAAATGACGTTAGGAACACACCTACATTGGTTAGACAACACTGAACTTTATACAATAGCAATAAAGCTCAAATTGACTCTACGTTTTAGTTAGAAAACTTTTGTATGGGAAAAAGAAAAGGGCTGTTTTTAGGGTTTTCCCGGCAATTATTCGAATTTTTCTTACCTTTTAAACCTTCCCTAGACCTCCACGAACATTTCAAGACCAAGATAAGATAAATCCGTTCAGCCGTTCTCGAGTTTTAGCGAGACTAACGAACAGCAATTGATTTTTATATATATAGATTTTTACACCCACGTCGATAAATGTTTCAGCTTTAGACGTGAAACCGCTGATGTTGCTGAAACATCCGACCTGCTTGGAGACTGTAAAGCGCATGCGCGCTTATGTTGGCAACACCACCTCGTGGGATCTGAGCCAACGCGCATCGGAAATCTTCATGAAGCACGCGCATCGCATTAGGAAGCAAGCGGACATGTTGTATAGGAATATGAAGGTAGGATTAAATAAATCAATATTGGCGGACTTTACACACAACACCATCTAGCCCCAAACTAAGCAAAGCGTGTACTATGGGAACCAGGTAACTGATAGAATACTTATTTACTTTTTTTTTGTAAATACATACATAATATACATAGTAACACCCAGACACAGAACAAACATCTATGTTCATCACACAAATGTTTGCCCTGGGTGGGGATCGAACCCACAACCTACAGCGTAGAAGGCAGAGTTACTACCAACTAAGCTGTGAGGCCAGTCAAATGTTTATTATGTTGACATAGTCGTTAAGTCCCTAAGAAGGTCGACGTTAGATAGGTGGCCGGTTGTAATAGGCTGAATTCATTTCGCTACATATTTGTCAACATGTTGTGGGAAAATAGAAAACAGTATTCGCCGATCTGCCGTTGATCGCGGTCGCGGGCGATGCTCATGATGAAGAGCATCTGAATTGTCTCGAAACGTCAGCAATACAAGGAAAAACGTGGTAATTAGCCGTATTTCTATTTAAAATAAATAGAAAACAAATCGGCCGGAATATAAAAGTTTAATACTTTCAATATTTAAATTTATTTATACCATACCTACTTTAAAAAGCTTATTTTATTCACGCAAAACAGTGAATAAAAAGGCCTTTTATTCACTGTTTTGTTTTTATTCACTATTTTGGTGTTTGAATTTGGAACACAAAATATATCCGGTCTCTATTTCAATGCTTACACAAACTCCTTGCGCTGAGATTCGAAATTCAAAACTCTTTGGTGCAAATAAATTCTCGAGATTTGATTGGTCGATATTTGCGACAAGGAGTTTGGCATTAGATTAAATAAATATTCCCGTAGTCATGGTATAAAGTATAGTATGAAACTCCTGAATAAAGTACGAATTTATATCGAGGGCCATGAATCACTCGCGTCGTTCAGGATTCTAACAGTTGAATCACTCGCTGCGCTCGTGATTCAATCATTAGAATCCTTCACTTGCTCGTGACTCATCTACGGCCCTCGCTTTAAATCCGTCCTTTATTCACTAGTTGCATAATATACTATTTTCTAACGAAACTAGCAGTCAACTAGGTGTAATAATGATTTTATGGCAAATTTTTTTACACCTTGGGTTACATTTTCAAATTTTTATTAAGGATTCCTAATAGTTAGACATATGATACCACAGACTTTTTTGTAGATATTGATGTCCTTTATAAAACTGTAATACATCACTTTGCTCTATTATCAATCATTTCTGCAGCAAACGCAATATAAGGATATTTTTTTCACACGTTTGGTTACATTATCAAAGTTTTCATACGGATCCCTAACGTTTTTGAAAATAATCTATAGTCTATGTTCATCAGGGATAATGTAAGATTCTAATGGTAAAAGAATTTTTGAAATCGGTCTAGTAGTTTCGGAGCCTATTCGATGCAAACAAACAAACAATCAAATCTTTCCTCTTTATAATATTAGTATAGATATTAAATTTCGGTATAAGTGAAGCTAATCACTTTAGTTTTGTATGGTGTTGGAGTCGTCCTGTAAAAACATTCGAACAGTCCTTCAAGTATTTAGAAAAATAAATAATAATTTTGAGGTACTACTCCTGTACTAGAAAGCACTAATGGTACAATAATAAAATAAACTTTATTCATCTGCCACATTCGTATAATTTCTTCTTTCAATTCTGTATTATCTATACATATAATAAAACTGTAGAAGAGTTAAATTCTGTACTTTGAATAAAAACTAAAAAAAATACTCCTAGGGGTCTTCATACAAGTAACACACCAAAAAAATATATTTTGAAATTTTTGTATGTCTGTCTGTCTGTTGTCTGGCTTTCACGCAAAAACTACTGGACGGATTTTGATGAAAATTCTTTTGTTATATATAGCTATTAGTCCTCGGCAACATATAGGCTATAATTTATTTTGAAGATTGGAATACCAGATGTGAAACTATCTATCGACCAGCGAGCGAAGCGGGCACGGGTCAGCTAGTTTATTATATACTAGCGACCCGCCCCGGCTTCGCACGGGTTTAATACATATAAACCTTCCTCCTGAATCACTCTATCTATTAAAAAAAACCGCATCAAAATCCGTTGTGTAGTTTTAAAGATATAAGCAAACATACATACAGACATACAGACGCGGGAAGCGGAAAGCGACTTTGCTTTATACTATGTAGTGATACTAGCCGACCCGTTACAGACGTTGTCCTGTCACATTTCAATAATCGGATAGACTGTTCGTTTTTAGTCTGTGTTGTCAGATTTGTTGCTCACCAGCGCCATCTATACCAAAATCATCCATTTTGCGTTTTTTTTATAATTTTGGGGATGTTTTTCATATTTTAAAG
This sequence comes from Hydriomena furcata, assembly GCA_912999785.1. Lineage (NCBI taxonomy): Eukaryota > Metazoa > Arthropoda > Insecta > Lepidoptera > Geometridae > Hydriomena > Hydriomena furcata. The sequence goes on from OU538845.1 coordinate 2,928,506, forward strand.
TAGTCTATTATGTATTCTGGCATTATATCTACATTTACAGCAAATTTCAACTTAATCCGTTTTGCCGTTTAGGCCTGATTGAGGAACAAACATACATACAAACTCACAAACTTTCGCATTTATAATATTACTAGCCGACCCGTGACAGACGTTGTCCTGTCAAATTTCAATAATCGAATAAAAAAGACTCGATGTTTTTAGTTTGTGATGTCACTTTTGTTGCACAGCAGCGCGCCATCTATACCAAAATCATCTTTTGGATTGTTTTTCGGATTTGAAGATACCCTATTATTTATTCTGATTATTTATCTACATACTACAGCAAGTTTCATCTTAATCCGTTTTGTCGAGGCCTGATTGTGGAACAAACATACATTTCTTTTCACAAACTTTCGCATTTATAATATTATTAGGATTAGGATTAGGATGTGGCGGCGATCGGCTTGCAACCTGTCACGTATGGAATGCTAACTACTGCAAAATGTGGGCATGTGCCAAATATAATGTTTGGACGTGCCTCTGACTATCCCCACTAGACATCTTTAAAGGATCTAAGCGTCTGGAGATCTGAGAGGATGTCTACCGTACTTGGGGATTACAGTCGTGTTACTACTATTATTTTATTATTATGTTTTTTTTTTCGTTGTATTTATATTTATTATTATTATATATTTTGTTGTTTGTTGCAGGAATTATTTACGACACCTGACGGCTTAACGTTCTGGGAGTACTTCTCGGAGAGGGTACTACAATTCAAGAAAGTGTCGGACAAACTCAGCGCCAGTGAAATGCTGGAAATGGTGCATGAACCTATTGGTAAGTGTTATCTATGCATAATTATAATTTAAACCGGCCTAGTGCGAGTCGGGCTCGCGCACGAAGGGTTCCGTACCATTATCTATAACTAGCAATCCGCCCCGGCGTCGCACGGGTGTAATAATGATTTTATGGGTAATTTTTTTACACCTTGGGTTACATTATCGAAGTTTTCATACGGATCCCTAACATTTTTGAAAATATTCTATAGCCTATGTTCATCAGGGATAATGTAGGATTCTAATGGTGAAAGAATTTTTCAAATTGGTCCAGTAGTTTCGGAGCCTATTCGATGCAAACAAACAAACAATCAAATCTTTCCTCTTTTTAATATTAGTACAGAAAAACGCCAAAAAATCATGTTTGTTGTATGGGAGCCCCACTTAAATACTGATTATCATTGTGGTCAAGGGATTTACATATTAGCCCCATTTAAATATTTAAATAATTGTGTTTTTAGTATTTGTTGTTATAGCGGCAATATCTACGTCAAGCGGCGACGGGCTTGAAATTTGTCAGTGTGGAATGCTAACTACTGCAAAATGTGGGCATGCGCCAAATATAATGTTCGGACGTGCCTCTGACTACTGACATCTTCAAAGGATCTAAGCGTCTGGTGATCTGAGAGGATGTCTACCGTACTTGGGGATTACAGTCGTGATCCTATTTATTTTTAACTAAATAGTATTTGTATACTTACAGAAATGTCCCAGCCTACCTCGCATTTGATGAGAACGGCGATTGAGGCCGCAAACAAAGATAAGGCTGTCAATGAAACACCTAAGAAGAAAGCTACTCCAGGTAATATACATATTATACATATACAAAATTCAAATTCAAATTCAAAAATCATTTATTTCAATAAAATCACAAGGATCACTTTGAAACGTCTTAGGAACTAGGTGAAGCTACGCCGATTCCACGCGACCATGTCTAGAAGAATCAGGCAACAAACACGGCTTGGGGTCTACCTTTTTTTTAAAGATCCTTTCCTTAATGCTATGTAGAGCTCCAGTGTGATGCCAATCGAACAAGGTGAAGGCTCAAACAAGAATAATAATTAAAAGTACCTACTACTCAAGTACGTACAACAATAAAAAAAATAACTAAAGAGCTTCAGCACAAATTCAAAAAGCAACACACGCTACACTTGATTTAGAATTAAAACTTACAGATAAAATAACTATTTGCTTAAAAATAATTAAAGTAGACAAATGTTACACAAAATAAAATTAAGTACCTAAATTAATATTTAGCTGTCGAGTGGCAGAGCGACATCAGGCCACGAGGATTTATCATTTATATAATCATCTACAGTATAATACGCTTTGTTTATAAGATTATTCTTTATGCAGGCTTTAAATCTTCTAACGGGAAGTTTTGTTGCGTTTTCTGGCAGTTTATTATAGAATCGTATACAATTCCCCATAAACGACCCCTTCACTTTTTCTAATTTGGGGGCACGGCAGTGCCCCCGCCAAGTCGAGCGCGATCTAAATTTCTAAATACAATATAGTATACAACTGACTGACTGATCACAAAGCTCAGTTGGTAGTAGAATAGAATAAATCTATTAATCCTAATCATAATAAAATTATAAATGTGAAAGTTTTTGTGTTTGTATGTATGTTTGTGCCTCAATCAGGCCTAAACGACAATACGGATTAAGATAAAATTTGCTGTAGATGTAGATATAATGCCCTGACATTCGTGTTGTAATTAGTCGTCATAGCAACGCGCGTTACTCTATCCGATTATTGAAATATTTTAAATCTGTATATATAAAAACCGGACAAGTGGGAATCGGGCTCGCACACGATTTGTTCCGCGCCTTTATCTATAAAAAAACGGCAAAAAAACACATTTGTTGTATTGGAGCCCCACTATATTTTATTCTATTTTTAGTATCTGTTGTTATAGCGTCAACAGAAATACATAATCTAAGAAAATTTCAACTGTTTAGATATCACGGTTCATGAGATACAGCCCTGTGACAGACAGACGGACAGCGAAGTTTTAGTAATAGGGTCCCGTTTTTACCCTTTGGGTACGGAATCGCCGAAATGTATGTACGCGCATAACTTCCAAACGACTGCACCAAATTAGATGATTATTTTTTTTATGTTTTTCTTATTATCAGGACAAGGTTTGTATGAAAGAAAATTTCGGAAAATCCGTCGTAAAATTGTAAAATGCGGGAAAAACTAAAAGTGCTTTTTTCTATGGGACTATTGAAATTTGACAGGACAACGTCTGTCGGGACAGCTAGTAAATAAATAAATAATCTCAACAGCTAAGCCCAAGAAGACGGCTAACAACAACACTCCAGCTAAAGGCAAGAGGCAATCGAGTCGCAAGCAAGCCGAAGCTGATGAAGAGGACAAAGATGATGAAGAGGACATCGAGGAGGCTGGCAAAGATGCTGTTGATAATGTGAGTAGAATATGGCTTGCTTGGGAATGGATAGTAGCTATTTATTTATTTATTTAGCTAACTACTGCAAAATGTAGGCATGTGCCGAATATAATGTTTGGACGTCTGACTAATCCCACTAGACATCTTCAAAGGATCTAAGCGTCTGGAGATCTGAGAGGATGTCTACCGTACTTAGAAATTCAAGTCGTGATGCAATTTTTTTTTTAAATGAGAAATTTCCTGACATCTGACTCTAAATGTTTATAAGCGTTCAGTTCATTAGCGAGCATTATTACCCTATGTTTTCTGTAGTATTGCCATTGTCATAGGATTTCCGAAAGTTTTCCTTCTTGTTGCACTAATAAAAAACCCTTATATTCTGTTATAAATTTGTATATACATTCTCTTTGCATTTTTACATTACTCCATTTAAATATCTAACTTTTCAGGTGAAGGAACCTGAAACTTCAGTTGCGGAGGTCACCGAAGCCGTTGAAATGGCTGAAGCGACTAAGGAACCAGAAGAAGTAGCCGCCAGCGATAAGGAAAGTCAGGCTTCACAGGATAGCACCAAAAGCGATAAGGCCAAAGACAAGAAAGGCAAGTCCCCCAAAGAAGGCAAAAAGAGCCAGAGGAACATCGATAAGAGCGCTAAAGATGCCGAGAAGGGGGCCAAGGAAGCCGAGAAGGTTACCAAAGAAGCCGAGAAAGAGGCCAAAGAAGCCGAGAAGGCGGCCACAGATGCCGAAAAGGAGGCCAAGGATCCCGAAAAGGCGAAGGATGACGAACCTACCGTAAAAGAAACCGAAAAAGAAGCTGCAGTTGAAAATAACACCGAAAATGCAGAGACTAACTCAAAAGACGACGAAGCCAGCGCGAAAGATGATAAAAAGAATGATGAACCCATTAAAGATGAATGCAACTCGAACGAAGACATCACCCCTAAAGATGTGGAAATGACAAATGAAGTTGATGCCATCAAAAAGGTTAAGAACGCAAAGAAATCATCCAAGGACAGAGAAAAAAGCCCGAAAGAAGACAAAACCAACTCGGAAACACCCGAGAAGAACGCAGAAGAGCCGGCGAAGATCGCAGAAGATGCCGAAAAGAGCACAGAAGTGCCCGAGAAGATGGTAGAAGTTGAAGAAAAAGAGAAGTGCTCGAATAAGAAGGACGATAAGAGGAATAAGAACGGCAAAGATGATAAGACTAAGGAGAAAAAAGATAGTCTGAAGAAGAAGGCGGAAGATGAGAAGGGTGGAGAGGATAGCGGTGAACCGAGGGCGAAGAGATCGAGAGAGGTAGATATTATATTTTTTAACAAGCTTTTTAGGGTTCCGTACCCAAAGGGTAAAAACGGGACTTCGCTGTCCGTCTGTCTGTCACAGGGCTGTATCTCATGAACCGTGATAGCTAGACAGTTGGAATTTTCACAGATTATGTATTTCCGTTGTTGCTATAACAACAAATACTAAAAACAGAACAAAATAAATATTTAAGCCCTTTAGGTACGGAACCCTAAAAACGGGTTGTAATTTTGTAAGATAAAACAAAAAGGTAAAGTTTAAAAAGGTAATAAATATAAAATAAACAGATTAATTGCAATGCGCTCGCGAAACGCGAAATCGCAGGAGACAGCTAGTATAATGAATGAGTGAGGGAGAAACGGCACCTGCCAATTTTGAAATAAGTATACAAAACTTGTAATTATGGAATGCTAACTACTGCAAAATGTGGGCATGTTCCAAATATAATTTTTGGACGTGACTCATCATTACTCATCTTCAAATAATCTAAGCGCCTGGAGATCTGAGAGGATGTCTACCGTACTTTGGGATTACAGTCGTGATTTATTTTTATTATTATTATGACTATTAAAAAATAACATTTCCGCATGTAGCAAGTGCAAGATGTTGTGATTTTTTGCAACACAGGACTAGCGTTTCAACGGCACTCTTCAGTAATAGTGTCTTTGTAATGTCCTCCAAAATTTATAATAAGTTACCGTCTTATATTAGGATATGTCAAGACATCATGACATTTAAAATAAAATTATTTAATTATCTCATAGAAAGGACATTTTACTCAATACAAGAATTTTTTGACCATATAGACTAACTTGACATTATTTTTTACTACCTTGACATTATTTATTATTTTCGACATTGTTTTCAGTTAGTTACTAAAATTATCAATAATAATTATTTTAATTTTATCAATATTTAATCTTAACTCCATACATTGTACTTAATAATTGACAGCATGTCATCATATTAGCAAGTAAGCAATCTAAACAACATTTGTACGCTAACCGCAGATCACAGTGCACACAACATTTTTGTAACAACTTTATATAACCTGTGTTTCACAAATAAAGATTTTGAATTTGAATTTGAATTTGAACATAATATTTTTTATCCTTACAGAGTAAGAAGACTGACGTGCCGCCCCCCCGATCGCCAGCCAAACGGAAGTCCAAGTACTAAGCTCACTAACACTAACTAGTGTACATAAATATGTACTCACTAACTGATAACTATTTTTGTACGAGCAGTTCTCAAACTTGAACATTATTTATGTACAAAGCTGTGTTCCTAAACGGTTGCTAAAGTTGACGAGTTTTAAGCTATCTAGCCGTCATGGCTTAAGCCGGGACCTACATCTTCACGTGCCATCTGGAAATACCTTTAGCGGACACCCATCCATTTAGAGACTGCACAGATAGTTGCTTAGACACCTGGCTAGGCGTAACTATTAATTTCTTACACTCGCTTCGCTTTCATGTACCGGACACCGTTACAGTGGTTGTGAAAGTGCGACCCGCGACAAATTAAATATTTTTAATAATAATCTTTATATCAGATAATGTTGAGTTAAAAATACAAGAACATTATGCCCATATAAATAAATACCTTACAGATTAACATACATATATTATAGGTAAAACAATTTTCACTATGTTACAACTAATAGTCAACTATCGAAACAGATTTTTTGATTTTTCGTACGATGTTAAATAGTAATGAGAGTCCACGACCAAAATTGTATAAAATTGTTGGATTAAATGCTTCAACAGTCAGAAATGTCACTTAATATTACAATATAGCGGCCTGGCAATGAAACTCACATTATCCTATGTGCCCTTTGGTCAGAAAAGTTTGACGACCGCTGGTCTATCACATAATCTGTTGCAAGTTTCGTCCAAAACGGTCCAGCAGTTTAAACGTGTTTAAAACATAAACATACAAACTTTCACAACAATTTAAGAGTTTTCCAAAAGCATTTTCTTGTCACTGAACATGTCCAAAATATAGTGTGTGTCTGCGGCATCGTAGCAAAACGACTGAACCGATATCGATGCCGTTAATTTGATTCGAAAGTTAGAATAGGCTATTTGACAGTATGAAAAATAAAGTGTTGTTGATAGTAATCTGCGTAAATTATGCCTTCATAAAGCGTTATGGAGTAAAATAACTTAAAAAATAACAATGATTTATTAAAAAACCCATAATTAATATGATCTATTTTTAAACGCCAGTCACGTGACACAAAACGGTCAGGATTGGTCGAATCGACGATGACGTAACATGCTTGTCAATATGTCATCACCTGCCTTAAACTTGACGCTTGTTTATTTGTTGACAAGCATGTAACGTCACAGAAACTATTGCAACGCCATTTGCATAAAGAAGCGTTTTTGCGGGTTATTGAAATTGACAATATTGAATTTACATTTTTAGGGCCAATACTTAACAGAATTATAAATAATATTTTCTATTGGTTCCACAGTCACTACTGAATAATCTAGAATGGTTTTCAAAATCTTGTCAAATAGCCCATTCTGGAGATGTCTCCGAGCCGTGTTTAACAAAATATTTAGGGTTTAAAAAATACGTTTTTGTAAAAAAAAAATTGGTTCTGATAAGAAATTTAATTTCGTTTAATAAAATTGTTATTGTATTATATAAATCGTTTTTGAACACAGCTTATATTCTCAGAGTTTTTAGGTTTGTGTCATTGGTTCTTAGTTAAGGGTAGATGTAATATTAGACCGGTTCGTGTACGTGGCCCGGACGGGGCATATATTTGAAACGATACATACATTTTGTATGAAGCAGTTTATGTTAAACAGTACCTGATCCGTGTCCCGTCCGGGCCCGTCTACTACTGGCACCGGCCCGGCCCGGACACGGCCCGGTCTAATATAAATCTACCATAATGCGTCTGTAACCTGGGGGCTAAATAATAAAGTAATTATTAATAGTGAACTCGCATACAAAATCAATAGAACTGTACGTTTGACTGGCATTGACTCAGTCGGTAGTTACTCTGCCTTATCTGTAGGTTGAACTCAACTCAGGACAGATATTTATGTATACAGGATGTCCCAAAACTCAACAATAATTTTGTAAAAACATTAATAATTTTATTTTACTTTATTCGGAACAACAAACATTTGATACACAAACATCTTACAAAATATAATATAAAGTATGAAGAAATAAGTAAATGTACAATCCAATACGTTATCCTCGGGTTACTAAATAAAAATTATGAGGTTTTGTATAAACTAAAAATAAATAAAAGGTATGCATGGCATTAACAAAGTGGATTTACAATAACTATGATAATTTTCTTAAGTTATCGGTATTTGGTGATATGGATAACATGTTATGATATTCATACCTATATTATTGCTACTGAATGCCGTAATACCTACGATTTTATGCTGCTCATGCACCTATACAAACGCTTGCTACTGCAGGGCTATTTTGTAAAAAACAGGAATATCATGTTATGTTGAATGCAATACCTAATGTTAAAGAATACCTAATCTGTACACTTTTCATAGTAACTATTCACAGTTTATGCACCTATACTTACGCTTCAGCGTAGGTATTGTATTGTAAGCGTAGGTATGGGTGCCTAAACAGCATAAAAAGCGTAGGTATTATGGCGTTCAGTACCATAACATGATAATCATGTTTTTACAAAATAGCCCCACTGTATTGGAAGCATGGGTATAGGTGCCTAAACAGCATAAAAAGCGTAGGTATTATGGCGTTCAGTACCAATAAATATTAGTATGAATATCATAACATGATGATCATGTTTTTACAAAATGCGAGGCCAAGTTGTACCAGTTCTGGGAGAAATAAGAAAAATTAAATTGACATTCTGTTTATTTAAAGATGTGTATTTATATACAAAAAGTTTGGGACTAGAGAACTATGGACTATTATTTAGTTATTATATTATGAAAACCCTATATTGGTGGCGTTTCTGTTGTGTCCACGCTAAACCTAAAATTCCCAATAACGATCGCTCTTATTCCTTTACGTTAAGGCGCTCCCAGTCGACGATTGTTTTTGTTCGAAACGAAAAAATAAATACTTGTGAACAAGCCACATCTCCTATTTTATAATGTATAGTATATGTGAATAAAGATGTACCCATCTTTAATCACTTCGATAAATAATCCTACCGACCGCTGCAATGACGACAAACACACGTCGGCGCGTGGTCCGCCTTAGCTTTTCGAATAAATTAATGATATAAATTATGTATAATTACTTATCAAAAATCTAGATCTACATATTACCTATCTTTAACAATAAATCACAAGTTGATTTTAATAGTAGGTATATAAAATATTTCGATCATAAATTCTAAAACGTATCATTTTGAAATAATATCTTTATCGTGAAAAGTTTCTGCTATTATGTTTTCAGCTTAATAGAAATCTAGGTAGGAACCTGAAGTAATATACTTATAAAAATAGGAGATGTGGCTTGTTCAGAAGTATTTCTTTTTTCGTTTCGAAAAAGAGCAATCAGCGACTGGGAGCCCTTTAAAGTCGCCTTATTTCGTAGACTCAATGGTAATTTCTGTAGTGTCCGACCGAAACAGGTTTTTCAGCTGAAACCGAAACCGAACTTTCGGCTTCGCTCTCAGTTTCGGCCGAAACTGAAACCGAAAATTACTTAAACATATTTAAAATTGCTATTGCATACTGAAATCTAGTGTATTTTATTATGTGCGTTTTCAATTTATACCGACAGTTAAATAGAGTAAAATTAAATAAAAAGACAAGCATTAAAGTACGTAATAAATATATTTTTTTTTGTCGAAGTTCGCCGAACGATTTATTAAGAACACTCGCGTTTCGGCTCGGCCAAAAGTTTCGGCCATTTTTTTGCCGAAGCCGAAACTAAGGCCGAAACTGAAACCAAACTTTCGGTCGGTCACAAAATTTCTGTATTATGGTAGTTCTCATTTTTGACTGACCATGTTTGTGATGAAACATCACCAATTTTATAATCAATAAACTAAATATCTAAATTTGGTTTTGCGTTAGTGAAGTACAAGTAAAATATTGTAATCTAAAATAAATTTAATGCATAGTTATTTTTTTATTAAATTTAAAAACATTGAAAGTGTACTTTTCTATGAAAGTGACATGTTTTTTTTTTTCATCCGTTTTATTAATTTATTGCATAGCTAATTTTTAATTAATTTTTAAATGTGTCCATGGATGATTGTTTTCAATGAAAAATGAGAATTACCATTATTGTCTTGACAGTTACACAGTGGGAATTTGACTTTGACAGATTAACAGTGCGTTTACGCAATAGAGCTGGGTCCTTTAAGGAACACGCACCCACACGAATTTTTTTTTCATAAACATCACTTTATGTGTTGAGCGACACTATGGCTAGAGGCACACGACAATGTGCCTCTAGTCATCGTGTGCCTCTAGTCACACTATGCAGTGTCGCACAACACATAAAGTGATGTTTATGAAAAAAGATTTCGTCCACTGTGGGTGCGTGTTCTCACAGTGTCGTTCCTGAATACGAGGGTAAGTTTCGGATAATGCACAACAGTAAGAACTATCTATCAATGTATGTTAACATACATATAGGCTGCTGTTCACCAACACGGTAACAATTCGTTTTACTTGTAAACACTTTGACAGTTATTTTAATGAAACTTTCACTAAAAACACAATATTCTAATATCAATACTACAATTTGCGAGTTTTCTCACATTTACAAGATGCGTTTCCACTGACGCGGAGTGGAGATTTTGCTGGAGCTCTTCTTCAATCCAGTCCCGCTTCAGTGGTAACGCAGCTTTAATCGTGAACCCAATGTGGTATCTAACCCGGGATCTTGTAACATTGCGAAGGTATGTCATAAATGTTTTATCTACAACCTCATTGATTTGTCGTGAGTGCGGGAGTGGTATGTCATAAATGGTTTACCTTTAACTACACTGTTATGTCAAGATCAAGTTTTATTCCAATGTGGGTTCAAAATAAAAAAAGTTAACTGTTTATTTATAAAGGTTTAGTTAATCGCTGGTTATTGCGTTGGTGAACGCGAACCTTGTGTTCATTTATATAAAACACGGTGTCTAATATATGTAGAATTTGTATGACCGGTATGTATAAAAAGCATTTAGATTAATGACTTGCAGTCTGCGGCCGTTGTGACGGCACATAAGTCTATCGCTTACCTTGATATTTTATTGAGCTATTTCCTTGCGAATTATTATATCAAAAACATACGTACATGGTGATTTTGTTGTTAGTATACTATCGAAATGAAACGGAACTCGTATTATTTTCTCAAAATGTTATATAACTGATATCGTTATTTACATAATAACATAATCACCATTTTATTCTTACTATAGATAATTATATTAAAGAATTTAGTACGTGTGTGTACTAAAAAATGTAGGAACGTGAATGAATCAGATTATTTCTAGTGTAAGACATATTATGAAATTTAAATCACTGTTTTTCTTTTTTTCTTAAACAAACTTTCAGAATTTGATGTTCCATCGTTCTATAGCAACAAATAATAATTATAATGGTTATTGACAACTAGCTCTTCGCCCGATTACGCACAGGCGTACTAATACAAACATATATTTATATATATTTTTAAATGAAGTACTTATTAAAAAATTAAAAAAATATTGGCGGACTTTACACACAGCGCCATCTAGCCACAAACTAAGCAAAGCTTGTACTATGGGAACCAGATAACTAATGAATACTTATAACTTGTTTTTTTTTAAATACATACTTATTATACATATTAACACCCAGACACAGAACAAACATCTATGTTCATCACAAATATTTGCCCTGGGTGGGGATCGAACCCACAACCTACAGCGCAGAAGGCAGAGCTACTACCAACTGAGCTGTGAGCCCGGTCAAAGTATGGTCTATGTTACTCGTTGACAATGTAGCTTTTGATGAGTTGTATTCGTTAGTGTCAGGAGAAGGTTTTTTTTTGACAGGCCTACATCTGTCGAGACAGCTAGTCGTCAATAGAAATAAATGTTGCCTATGATAAGCTTTTAAAACAGTTATTTAAATTTCAGGTAACATTTATCACTAGAGCAAGAATTAATAAATTCTTGAAGGATCTGAAACCGTAGTTTTTTCTATGTATGAACGAAATATTTCAGTATGTACTTGTAGTTTATTAGAACACATTATATTTTGTGAACATTGGAAAATATTATAAAGATTTTTTATAGTAATTTTTATTTTTTAAGTTTTTTTTTCTGTAGTCGATGGTTTTTGAAATATGCAGGTTTTGGAACTAAATTATTGATGTATTTCCTGCTGTAGTTTTTTTTTTGGCGTTCATTGTTTATTTGTATGGAAATTAATGCTATCCAAAATACTTTTTTCTTTTTATTTTATTTGGCACTTTACTATCTTCAAATTATAAATGTGAAAGTTTGTGAGTTTGTATGTATGTTCCTCAATCAGGCCTAAACAGCAAAACGTATTAAGTTGAAATTTGCTGTAGATGTAGATATAATGCCCGAATAAAACATAGACTACTTTAAAATATGAAAAACATCCCCAAAATGATAAATAATGGAAATGGGATGATTTTGGCATAGATGGCGCTGGTGTGCAACAAATCTGACATCACCGACTAAAAACATTCAGTCTGTCTGAAATTTTACAGGACAGCGTCTGTCACGGGTCGGCTAGTCTTTTTGATTATTTGTTTTATAAAGGTGTTTTACTGTTTTCAATGCTAGTTTTCCGTGTACTAATGAAGATTATAGGCATTTTTTTAATACATTAGGTTACATTATTGCAATTTTAGTGATCTCTAATTTTTTACAAATAAAATATGACTTTTCTCCCTGATAATGTAGCTTTTTAGGAGAAAATTGTTTTAGTAGTGTTTGAGTTTATTTATTACAAACAAAAAAAAGTTTATTTTTTTCATAAAAATAAAATTTATCTCACAGGTTTTTTGGAAGTTTCAATAACTTAATAGGTTTTTGTTCAGTATTCATGTTTTTTTTTGGATAGTATTAATTCTAAGACTTTCAGATTAACAAAAGTGTAAAGAATTTTTATCCGTAAGTGTATGGACTCGTTCAAGAAACATATTAGGATGTCGTCTCTTTGTGGTCTTTGGGTTTGCAACCTATCACATTATTGCTAACCACTGCCAAATGTGGGCGTGTGCCAAATGTTCGGACACGGCACTGCCTACCTCCTTTGACATTCGAAGATCTGTAATTTGCGGTTTGTGACATTAAAACATTGCCACCTCGTGACAGTAACACACAACGGTCACTTGGTAACACGTATTTTTATAGCTGTTGCTATTTTGCTGGTTTGACATCAGAACATTGCCACTTCGGCAGTGACAGTAACACAGTTGTCACGTGGTGGCAAAGTCACATTATTGCTGTTACTGGCGTGCTCGTTACTAGAAGTACACGTGTACGAGTAGCTCGCACGTAGTATTACTGGCACGTGCAAAAGCCCGAACCACAAGCTCTAATAACTAATATCAAAACAAAATAACTCAATAATAATTAAAATATTGTTTTTATATTACTTTAGGACCTTGTGGTATGGCCCAGTTTAGATAATTGTGTTATGTCTAGGATATATTTAACAAACTAATATATTTTAGCATTATTTTCGTCAAAGTTGTAAAGATTTTTGGTTTTTAAAAAGGTTATGTCATTTGTCACGTTAAGAGTATACACATTTTATATATTTAGGCTTCTCTAAGAAACTGAGATAACTGAAGTTTTTAAATCAAAATTGTACTGAAAAATGTTTTTAAGTTTGTTTCGTTGTTAAATTAGAGAGACGACATCTCAATGTCGTTCTTGAATACGGCCGTAACGTTAAACTACTAAAAGTACAGTTGGTATTTACTTAGAAGTAAATCCTTTATCATTTAGATTAAATTATAGTTTTAATTACATTGTAAATACCTACAATAAAGTTCTTATTAAAAGAAAACATGGTTTTTAATCAATCATTTTATTTAAGTAATACATTTATTTTATAAATCGTACCTACAGAAATTATAAAAAATTTAAGTTCATACTTATCTTTTTAGGGCACGCTTTGCTTGTGAAATTTAAGCAAGTCCTAAAATGTTAGAATGAATTTTTAAGGAGTATAAAAGTAGTTAAGTAAAACGGCAAGGAACAAGGTACACAACTTACACAAGGTACAATAATCAAATTCCCATTAGGGGCCGTCCATTAATCACGAAATGGGGGGGGGGGTGGTGGTGTGTAGTAAGATGAACGAAGTATTAAAGTGGTATATAAAAGTATTACTTATTAAAAGAAAACATTCGTCGAGAAATCAGCGCAATTGAACCAAGTTTACTGCAGCGTGTGGCGCGGAACACGAGGCTCCGTTTTGAACAGTGTGTGAAACTCGACGGAAGACATTTGGATAACATAATCTTTAAAAAATGAAATCCGCATTATTATTCTGTCGTTCAATATTTTAATTAAAACGATATGTCAAATAGTTTTTGTTTTATTTAATTTTGAAAACATAAATCTGCCACCAGACACCCTGTAGGTAGGTAAGAAATACACGTGATTTTTATCACCAAGGGGCAGGGAGAGAGGGGCTAAAAATGCTAAAAAAAACATCACGTGATTAATGGCACCCATAAGCACCTGTCAAAAAACATGGGATTTTGACAGTTGCCGATTACGAGTACCATAGAACTACCGGAACAAATATGTTGAAGATCAACTAATAGGTAGGTAACTGCTCACTCGTGCAACATAAAAGTCTATTTATTTTTCTAAAACCTACGTCGTTTCCTTTCGTTTTCTTCTGGATACATTTCAAGTATTTTGAGGGCGTTTTCTTCGGCTTCGTTTTTAACTGAAATTAATAATAAAGAAATATTAAAAACAATCAACCCGGCGAACTTCGTATCGCTTTAGAATTAACAAAATGTTGTGTTAAGTTCCCGTTCCCGTTAAAAGTTAAAAAGTATCTTAAGTCAGTCTCCTGGCTCTAAGCTACCTCCCCACCAATTTTCAGCCAAATCGGTTCAGCCGTTCTTGAGTTATAAATAGTGTAACTAACACGACTTTCTTTTATTTAAGTATATACAGATAATAAATAATTCATATTGGCGAACATTATCACTCAGCGCCACCTAGCCTCAAACTAAACAAAGCTTATACTATGAGAACTAGATAACTGCTGATAGAATACTTTTTTTTGTAAATACATATTAAGTAAATAAGTAAATATTAGCGGACTTTAAACACAATTCCATCTAGCCCCAAACTAAGCAAAGCTTGTACTATTTGAACCAGATAACTGATAGAATTCTTATATACTTTTTTTGTAAATACATAATTACATTTTTTTATGATAAAACACCTAGACACAGAAACATCTAGGTTCATCATACATAGTTGTCCTGGGTAGGAGTCGAACTCACAACCGACAAGGCAGAAGGCAGAGCTACTACCAACTGTGAGGCTAGCAAACAAAACACACTGAAGAAAAATATCCTTATCTGAAAGTTTGTGCCTTAATCACGCCTAAACCGATTTGGATAAAAAATTGGAATATGCATACGCATAGCCTGCTAGGCCCTGTAATAGCAAATAGGATACTTAAAAATAAAAATTAACAAGTATATAAACAAGGAGTTAGGTATATATTTACAAAAAAAAGTAGGTAAGTATTTCTATTTAATTCTATCAGTAATCTAGTTCTCATAGTACAAGTTTTGCTTAGTTTGGGCTAGATAGAGCAATATGTGAAATGTCCACTTGTATTATTTAGGTAAGTATACCTTCATTATCTTCATTCCATTCTCTTAACATCTGCATATCAAAACCAACACCATTAAACCCCATTAACATGGTATTCCTTGACATAATCGATTTATTCTCCATCAACCTCAACCTCTGGTGTGGTTGAGGACCAAAATGAGGATCAAAAAGTCGATGATATTCTTCACCATCCAGAATTCGATGGTTTTCTATGTTAACATCTGCATACTGATTCCTGAAAAAAAAATTTGGTACCTTGGAAAATCCGGCCAAGTGCGAGACGGACTCGCGCACGAAGGGTTCCGTACCATTATTAATAAAAAAACGGCAAAAAAATCACGTTTGTTGTAAGGCAGCCCCACTTAAATATTAATTTTATTCTGTTTTTAGTAGGTTTTTATTATAGCGGCAACAGAAATTCATAATATGTGTAAATTTCAACTGTCTACCTATCACGGTTCATGAGATACAGCCCTGTGACAGACAGACGGACAGCGAAGTCTTAGTAATAGGGTCCCGTTTCTAACCTTTGGGTACGGAACCCTAAAAAAAATCGAAATCGAATCGAAGTGTCGAATTGATAAACTCCTCATTTTTTGTTGGTTAAAAAAATATAGTACCTAAACGATAGGTAAATAAGGTACCTAGAGAATCTTAAAATGAAACCTTTTTTTTTCGTCGGTTAAAAAACTTAGAAAATGTACTAACTCGTCTCTGTATGGAAATGCGCGCCATCTATTAATTCCATGATGAACTAATGTTGAAGAATAATTTCTACGCCTGTCATTTGGGAAATGGACATTGTTCGAGATAGAACAGTTTTCTTGCAAATAACTATTAAAACCAACATTCATTGCATTTGCGTCTTTTTGTAAATTGGTGAGATTATTTATTGTAATACCTGAAAAATATAAAAAGTGTTTTTTAATAAAATAAATAAATATTGGTGGACATCAGCGCGTTCTAGCCCCAAATTAAGCAAAGTTTGTACTATGTGAATTACCCTCGTATTCAAGAACAACACTATGAGAGCACGCACCCACAGTGGACGAAATCTTTTTTCATAAAAATCACTTTGTGTGTTGTGCGACACTGCATAGTGTGACTAGAGGCACATTGTCGTGTGCCTCTAGCCAAATTTGAGCTCTAAAGGCACACGGTAGCGTGCGCCATAGTGCCACTCAACACATAAAGTGATGTTTATGAAAAAAGATTTCGTCCACTGTGGGTGCGTGTTCTCATAGTGTCGTTCTTGAATACGAGGGTTAGTATGCTGATAGAATATTTAAATACAGAAAAAACATTTATGTAGGTGGGTACATTAATCTGTTCATCGCACAAATATTTGTCTTTGGTGGGGATTGAACCCATAACCTAGAGTGTAGGCAGAGTTATCAAAAAATATATATTTAATGAACTGTTACACAGCGCCATCTATTCTCAAATTATGTGAAACCTGTATTATGGGAACCTTATTATTAATACTTTAACATAAGTGGTGGATAATACGTTATAACACCTAAACACATAACAAACATCTATGGCACATATTTGTCCTGGGTAGGAACCCACAACCTACGCAGAAGGCAGTTCAAAGTGTACCTATTTTAAGAGAACTAAACTTACTTCTAGGATTTCTTCTTACATATCTTAAGCTAGATCTATTTTGATTACTAGATCTAGGTATTACATCGCTAGTATTAATACCAAGACCTAGATAACTATTATCCAATTTAAAGTTACTTTTTTGAAATAAATCAGATCTATTTTGCATGTTAGGGCTAGATAATAATGGATGTATGTCGTTATGTGCAGGAAACGCCATATCAGTCTCAAAAACACCTCTTTTTGACTCATTAGTTCGCTTTTTTAGTAAAACAATGCCATCATTGTTTATTATTCCAAACATTTTAGCTTCGTTTTCGGTAATAAATTCGAAATCTGATGATCGATAATCATCATCTGAGTCATCTTGAGATATCACGCTTGAATAATTTTCGGTATTCACGTTGTTGGGTTCGTTATTCACGTTATTGAGTTCTTCATTCAAGTTCTCGGGTTCTGCACTGGCTATGGGTTCAGAGTCATTAAAATATTCATCTAAGTTTACTACATCTATAGATTTCGTATCATCATTTTCTATGTTCACGTTTTTGGGTTCATCATTGATCACATTATTTTGAACCAGCACGTTTTCGAGTTCGTCTTTTAATGTATTTTCAAGTTTACTTATGAATATTTCATCAGATTTTGCACTTGAGACTTCATTTTCATTGTTAACATTTTTGAATTCGTTATTTTTAACATTCACATTTTTGGGTTCATTTTTTTCTCTATCTTTGGATTCACAGTCTATGAATACACCTTGATGTTTCGCGTTTGTCCACTCAATAGCATTATTAACGTTTATTGGTTCGTCAGTTATTGTTTTATTTTCATTGTTAACATTTTCGGGTTCTATATTCACGTTTATAGGTTCTTTATTATCATTGTTCATGTTTTTGGGTTCTTCATTTTTTTCTTTATTTACTTCAGGTTCAATAACTTGGCTCTCATCAGAACTTATTGAAATAACATCGAATTCCTCTTCATTTATATAATCATTGTAATAATCTGTGTTTGCTGAAGTTTGACTATTTACGCACAAATTATCTTCATTTGGTTCATCAATTTCTTCTAAATCAATTGATTCAATATTTGCACAGTTTTCAATATTCAAACTATTATGTATCAAATCTTGCAAATCAAACCTTGGGATTTCAAACAATGGTTCCGAGCATATCTCTAATTGATAACAATCCTCTTCCGCGGTGATATTGTTTATAACATCATTTATATCATCGAGAGAAACATCTTCTTCTATTATATCTTTATTCATTTCTTCTAGAATCTCATCAAATTCCTGCAGGTATTTTTCAGTGTTATTAGTTATATCTTCTGGTTTTTTGACATTGGTGTATTTTATTGTTTCTTGTGTATCACGAGGAACTTCTACATCAACATTACTATTGTTGTCTTGCTTGTTTGTTGCGAGATCATTATCTTGTGTCTCTATCTCACTTTTAGCTTCATTTGCTAAAACAAACGCTTTTTTTGTAAGAGTTTTTGCTCTGCCATCAGTTGTTCGAGAAATTGTAATATGGTTTTGGAAGTTAGAAAAAAATCTTCTCAAAGCGTCCATATTGAATCTAAAATTATAAATAATACTATTTTAAGGTTAAAATAAAATCAGTATTTTTGTTTGTAATGAATAAACTAATGAGTACAGGATAAATCTTAAAAATTCACCTATCTTAAGCTATAAATTATCAGCGTGTAAAATCCTAATAATAAGTATTGTTAATGCATACCTTACCCAGACACAGCACATACCTACATCCATGTTCATCATACAAATGTTTGTCACAACCTAACAGAAGCACACGCACAAGGCAGAACTACTAGGTACCAAATGAGCTGTGAATAATGTCAAATAATGGATGACAGGCTGAGCCAAGACGGAGTCAGAAGAGAAACTACCTATATCACTGGTGATGGCCAATAACACATACAAACTAAGGTACTTACTGCCTGGTCTTGATATGAAGAAACCAGTGGGGTGAGAGGACTCAGCACTATATTTTTACACTTATTTAGTCCATACCACACTTTTTTAAGTTTCACTTGCTTTAAATGTTATGAAATTCTACTTAATTAGCCAGACTTGAACCCCGGATAAATAGCTCTATTAGTCAGTGAACCAGAAACAGATACGAAAAGATATAAAATATACATATATAAAAGATACACGAAAATAACTAATTATAATTTAATTAAGCAATGCAAAAATTATAAACTTCTCCAAACATAACAAAAACAAGCATTTTACAAAAGGCGGGAAAATAATTTTTGACGTTTATATTTTTTGTTGCAAAAAAGGCACCACTAGCTTTTCTATTCAGCCAACGGTATTTTTAATAAAACAAAATAGTTATTTTAAAACATTCATTTAATTACCAAAAAATGTTATGCAGTTTTAATATAAATAAATGCACCATGGATATTTGCAAAATTACTATTGAACTGAAACTTTAATTGTTTGTTTTTTTTTTCAGCCAAATATAAAAATCCGTTACAAGATCTTTTTATGCCTTACATTATAATTTGTAGCCTAGATAATACGTAAATTAGATACAAAGACAGATTGAGTAATGTCAGTGTCACTTTTTGCCAGATTTCTTTATGCCGCCCTGCGCCAGTGGGCCCTTCTGTGTCGTCGCCTTAGCTTTAGCATCCTGAAAAAACAAAAAAAGTTCTAAGTTATATTAAATTTAAAAATAAATCATATCATAGGCAGATAAATTTATGTTGAGTCTTCACTGCATCTATTTGTCAGTTTGAGTTCGTAATGAGTAAATTAAAAACTAATTCGGCAAGTTTCTCCTATGAAGATAAATTTTTAATAGAAATAGGGCTTATTACAATATTAGCCTTAGAAGTAGGATTTAAAATAGATATCTATTTTAAATCCTACTTCTTTATATAAAAATGAATGTTGAATGGAAAAGGCGTAACTTCACCTAGCTCCTAAGACGTTTCAAAGTGATCCTTGTGATTTTATTAACATAAATTCCTTTTGACTTTGATACTTTTTATGCAGGTACCATGAGAGTGACTCCCCTGTCAATTCGTCCGTCTGTCCATCTGTACGTCTGTCCGTCTGTCTGTCTGTTTCAAATTTACTCATTCAAACAATTCAGAAACGCATGCCAATAGCATGTATGCTAATGATGATTCAATCTATCAAAAGTGCGGGCAGAAGCTAGTTATTTCATAATTACCAACCTGCAATGCCTTCTGTTGCTCTTTGAGCTTCTGCTTTAGGGCTATGTCATCCTCGTCCAACTCCTTGGACTCCTTCTTCGGGGCCTTCAGCGGCTTCTTCTTACCACCATCACGGCCAGACATCTGGAAGAAATATTCATGTTTTTAATATATTGTAGGTACTAATACCTAAGTTATTATTTTAAAGAGTCTGCATTTGGAGTCGAAAATTGAAATCGAAACATGTATTCAAACTAAAACTATGAAAAAACTGTGCAAAATACAAAAATAGATCTTTAGAGATGTGATTTTTTGTTTCTTTCATCCTTATTTGCTACACAATATAAGGTATACCTACCTAATAAACATTTAAAGATATGTCTAAATAATAAATAAAACCTTTAAAGTTCCGATAAATGTCAACTATTGCAAAATGTGGGCATGTGCCTAATGTAATGTCTGGATTTGCCTCTGCTTGCCCCCTCAAGATCTGAGAGGATATCTACCATACATGGGGAATTTATTCTATTTTTAAAATGTAGGGCAACAATTTAGCGTTATCTAATATTATGGAAGGTTCCATTGAACAAATTAGCATAACCTAGGATCATGAAGTTGTGAGACATTAAAGTTTTGTTTTTTTATTGTTTCTGCTGCTGTTCTAATGCTAACCAATGTGACCTAGCTAGGTTTAATCACATGGATTTATAACTAGGGATGCAAACGATACATCGATGTTTTAAAAACATCGAGGTATCGTTAATAAACATCGATGTTAACATCGATGTATTTATCAGCGATGTATCGCCGATACATCGTTCATATTCGGCATAAACATCGACATCGTTAATCGTTGTCTTTTCAGTCGGCTCGCGAACGTAACGCTAATAACACGTCGTTTTATGCGCATACTTCGATTTGCCGACAGAAATTTCAAGATTTTTGAACTTGAAAAAATAAGTAACATTACTAAATTGGTTTTTGAAATAAATATTTTTGCATACTAAAATGTTGTTGTTCTTGTTTGACAGGGAATAACTTGTAAAAAATTATACATTTTATTATTATTTATTAATTCATTTTTTTTTACTTTTATTTATATTTTATTAATTTAGATTTATATAACCATATTTCTTGTTACCAATGAATCGTAAGGTAAAAACAAAACATCGATAAAACATCGATGCATCGTTCTTATGACCGATGTTTTTTTAACATCGATGTTTTTGTTTGAACATCGATGTTATTATACATCGATGTTTTTAAGAGCGATGTTGCATCCCTATTTATAACAAGAACCTTATTTTTCATATTTTGAAGGTTTTTGTATATTTGAAATTAGAATTTTGCGTTTAGGCGCGGAAAAGTAGGTGCGACCCTTGGTAGAATGAAAAGAAAACCAGTGTCATAAATGCCAACTATTTGAATAAAAAACTATGAAGTAGGTTTAAGACAGGGCATGTGTTTTAGTAAAAACAGCTCGCAAGAGCCTAGTATATACAGTTTAATGGTTAAATTACTGGTATTTATGAATCCTGCTAGCGAACTACGCACTTCATCTCTGAGACTCAATTTTTTGATTGTTAACCTAAATGATGATGATGTTTGAAAGATTAGTATGAAGATACACACAACCTATTTCAATAAAACACTTGTATAAAAACTCACCTTTTTAGAGATTTACTGAAGCGGTGAAACAAACGCGAAAAGTTGGATAAATGATTAATTTATTTGCAAAAAAGCACACCGACAGACTGACGAACCTCGCTCGATGGAACCGCTGACGTTTTATAGGTTTGACTTATTGACTTTGACAGACTGTTGTCAATTCTTTTTGACATTGACATGTTGACCAAAATGATTCGCAATCTCCACAAACAAACACCACAGGCCATAAAAATCGGTAGATATCCGAAAAAACAAAATGGTCAAATTCTTGAATATGTTGTCTAAATGGTTTGTAAAAACCTATGTATGTACCTACGTTATCCTTTGAATTTTTTTTCTCTACTTTTGATGATGACTGTGTGTATGTTGGTCTAAAAGTGGGCATAGATTTGCGTTGCTTTTACAAAATTACACAGTTATTTTCTTTTTTTGGTGTTCCTTCGTAAATTTGATTCATAGCCGAGTCTGGAACAAAAAAAAATTACTGCCTTTAGTTTCGTGTTTGAGAACGTAAGTTTTGAGTAACGTCTACAGGATTGATGGAAGAATGGCTGAATGAAGGTATTTCATTCAGCCTTGCTTCCATCAATACAAAAAAAAAATTGAAACAAAAATATAGGATCACGACTGTAATCTCCAAGTACGGTAGACAAACATACTATACCTACTACTAACTGGTTTCCCTAAGATGTTTTCCTTCACCATTTTGAACACGTGTTTTGCGCATACCTATACATTTTTAGAACAGAAAAATCCAATGATGCACGCCGGGATTCAAACCCGCAACCTTCAGATTGAAAGTCGAGGTAGGTACATTGGGCCAACACACAAATTTTTAAAAATAGTCCAACAATATTTAAATATTTATCACTACATAGTTTAAAGCAAAGTCGCTTTCCGCTTCCCGCGTATGTATGTATGTATGTATGTTTGCTTATATCTTTAAAACTACACAACGGATTTTGATGCGGTTTTTTTTAATAGATAGAGTGATTCAGGAGGAAGGTTTATATGTATAATAACATGCTACCCGTGCGAAGCCGGGGCGGGTCGCTAGTAAGCTTATAAAAATAATCACTTACATGTAAAAAGATAAACAATTAAAATCACTAACAAAATATAACACAGCCAAAACATGTTAAGTTAGATTTAGATTCGATTATTTAAATTTAATAAAAACAGAATACTAAATACTTTTTATTTATAGAATTCAACACACAAATAAATCTTTAAAACAAATTACATCCAGGTATTTAAGTATAACGTGTTTACCCTGCATTATTTATCTTTAAAATGCAATGAATTACATAATCATTATTGTTGTTTAACTAAATTTAGTACCTATACTTAATAGGTAAAGGAAAAAGAGCTAGGTAGGGAAAAACTGCACGCAAAGTTATGACAAGGGTAAGAGCGCTGGTTGTGGGCATTGCTACATTTTAATTTTCATACGGTTTATATTGATAAAATGATTAAAACACAGAAACAACATAGAATTGAGTATTTACCTATCTATCTCTTAGGTTAAGAAAAAGGTTTTTTATCAAGTGATATTTATTTATTAATTATTATTCATATTTTAATAGACAAAACGGGAAATCATTAGTTGTCGTCAATCAATCAAAAACGGACCATAGACAAAGAATTGTATTATCTATAATTATGTGGTTTTATATAGATAGATATGGGTATCTAGGCAGGTAGGTATGTAAACGGGTTATATTATTATATAAACTGCTCGCCCCGGCTTTGCGCGGGTGGTACCTGAATAAAAAGTAGCTTATATGTGTTATTCTGATGTTACTGTAAAGTTTCATTTTAATCCGTTCTGTTGTTTTTGCGTGAAAGTGTAACAAACACACACACACTCTCACTCACTCACAAACTATCGAATTTATAGTATCGGTGGGAACTAGAATTATTCATTATTATAACCCAAATGTGTTATTAAGATATGAAAACTGTTCTTGATTTTTTTTTAATAAATGATTTTTTTAGAATGTTTGGGTGGTCGACTTTCTGAAGAATCTGAATGAATTTTTCTGTTCAAAAAATTTATATGCGCATCAAAAAACGTGAAGGAAAACATCGTGAGGTAACCAGATAGTATTCTTGTAAGCGGCGATGGGCTTGCAACCTGTCACGTATTGGATTGCTAACTACTGCAAAATGTAGGGATGTGCCAAATATAATTGGACGTGCCTTTGACTACCCCCACTAAACATATTCAAAGGATCCAAGCGCCTGGAGATCTGAGAGGATGTCCACCGTACTAGGGGATTACAGTCGTGATCCTATTTATTTTTTAAAGTGTCGATCACTGGTCCTTGTCGATAATCGGTGTCATCACCCTAGTAGGTAGGTCTAGTTTGTTGTTGTCGAGTAGCAATATAAGCTTTTTAGGGTTCCGTACCCAAAGGGTGAAAACGGAACCCTATTACTAAGACTTCTCTGTCCGTCGCCGTCGTCCGCCTGTCTGTCACAAAGCTGTATCTAAAAAGCGTGATAGCTAGACAGTTAAAATTTTCACAGATTGTAATGTATTTCTGTTGCTGCTATAACAACAAATACCAGAAAGAAAGAAAAAAATAAAGAAAGAAAAAACATTTATTTGCTCCAAAGGCACAACAAAAACTACTACTTACTAAAAACAGAATAAAATAAATATTTAAGCGGGGCTACCATACAATAATCGTATTTTTTGCCGTTTCTTTTAGACAATGGTACGGAACGCATTACGTGCGAGTCTAACTCGCACTTGGCCGGTTTTTTTTATCCGGTTACAAGCAAAGCTATGGCCAGCTCGCTACGAGTAGGTATATATCTAAAGGAAAATGGGTCACATAATGTACATAGTATACCTACGATGCGATGACGTACCTAAAAATTATGATGAAAATACCATGTTTTTTTCCACGATGTTATTTCCTATAAGAATATCCACCTACTTACGGTCGTACCTACTTACCTATCCTATATTAACTTAAGTACCTACTTAGGTAGGGTCATAAACCCGGTTATGGTTCCTACCCCAGTTTTGGGCATTTTCAATTTGGCAGTCGATAAAAGCATAGCAAACAAACTTTTTTAAATCTATAGATAATAATATTCTTTGTCTATTGTCCGATTAGTGACAGTCTATATAAATATAAATAATTAATAAATAAATATCGTGTCACAGTGTTTGTAACCAAACTCCGAAACGGCTTGACCGATTTTTATGTTTTTTTTTGTGTATATTTGGTAGGTAAGTATGAGAATAGGTCGTAGGGTATTCATACCCCTAAGTGATAAAGGTTGCATAGTTCGGGAAAAACTGAAAGTGCTTTTTTCTGTGGGATTATTGAAATTTTATAGGACAACGTCTGTCTGACTTTGTCATATAACTTATATATATAAGGCATTATAGTCTAAAGATGTTCTATTAATTAAAACTAGTAGGTGTGAAACATTTTTTTATTGTTTATTCTTCCCATAGAAGGCGGATGTCACTAGCGCCATCTGTTATCAAGGTTCGCAAACAGCCTGACATTCGCGTAGAGTGAAAAAGCGATTACTATTTCCCGCGCAGCCTCCCCAATAGAAGCTGACACATTCGTTAGCAGTGGTATTGAAGCCATACCTACAAATTAATTACGTTTAAAAAACAAAACTTCACGCTGTTATAAGTAAAATACAAAATTAGGGGAAGGAAAAAGGGGTAAAATATAGGTATATTCTCGCAACAAATTTTTTTTTGAACAAATATTGTTTAGGTACTTAAAATTAAAAAAAACAAATTAATATAATAATAACAGATATATAAAAAAAACAGATTAATATAATGACAGAGTTCTGAGGTAACAAAACATCAAAATAAGTTATCTGATGAGAAATATTTTTTAAAACAAGTTTTTTGTAAAAATTTCGAAACGGGTTATAGATCAGAGCAGGTCGCTGTCATCCGACACAATATTAAGTAGAACTGTCATCGGAATTTGACAGGTAGGTACTTATGCAAAGTTTTGAAGTTCGATTCCCATTTACAAACATTTTGTGTGATGAACATTGATGTTTTTTCTGTGTTTGGGTGTTATGTATCATAAGTATGTATTTACAATAGTTTATAAGTATTATATCAGCAATCTGACTTCATAGTACAAGCTTTGCCTAGTTTGGGGCAAAATCTGTGAAATATCTCCTTTTTTTATTTATTCGAACTATTTACCAAGGAGTTCCTTTATTTTACTAACTTTATGATACTGGCGAAGCATATTCCACTATCGATGGGCTGTTCGCATCTTGGATCTGAAAATAACATGATAATAGGTAAATAGTGTGAGAGCACTGGTTGTGGGCACTTTTACAACACTTTAATTTTCAAATAAACGGTTTATATTGAAAAAAATATTAAAGCGATGATTTTTAAACAACATAGAATAGAGTATTTATCTACTTATCTCTTAGGTAAAGCATAAATAAATAAAGCCTTTTACAAAACCTTGTAAAAGGCTTTATTTATTCATTAATAATAGACAAAACGTGAAATCATTAGTTGTGGTCAATCAAATCTAGAGGTTTAACGCATCACAACTGTCACTAATCACAACGGACCATAGACAAAGAATTGTATTAACTATAGATTTTAAACAAGCTTTATTGACGGCCAAAATTGAAAATGCCTAAATCGGGGGTGGGCGTCACAACGGTCTATGTAGTAGATTATATAGCATCTGTTTTATCTACTAGATACTTAAAGAAACATTGGAATCTTCTAGGCATGCTCGTTATAATAGCTCCTTAGTGATTTTATGACAATACATTTCTTTATTTCTTGACTTTGATAACTGGTATTGATAACTTTTGACTTCTAAGTAAATTATTTCAAAAATAGTAATAAAGAGAGCTTTTCCGAAATTAGACAAGAAGATACTGTTAGCTTTCCATTTCCAACACTTCTAAACAGTTTTTGATTTTGACGTTTTGCGAAAGATAATTTTAATAATCAAATTATAACGTACAAGAACGCTTTAGAATTAACAAATGCTGTGTTAAGTTCCCGTTCCTGTTACCGTTCCAGTTTTCCTGCTTTCCTCTTGAAATTTTTCCAGAATTTTCTTTGCTATAAACCTCACGGAGCCCGAGACCTTTCCAACGAATGCAAAACCGTGGAAATTGGTTAGTGCGTTCTGGAGTTATAGCGTCAGGAAGGAAAACCCGACTTATTTTTATATTATAGATAACGTTATGAAAACAAAACTAAAATGGAACTCAGGGTAGTTCTCAGGTGTACCTTTAGATAGGTAGGTATGTATTCTAATATTATAAGATCTAAAAGTTTGTAAGGATTTTTTATAAGTAATTTAATGTTTGGATGTTTGTAGCTCAATCAAATCCGTTCAAACTATAGTTGAAACGTTGTACATAACTTCGTTACGAATATTGTTACAATATTTCGTTTTCGGTTCGCAAGTAGACCCTATTATACATAATTAACAAGCGAAGACACTGGCTAATAGAAAGATAAAAAAAAAACAAATAAATAAGTACCGATTCCAACGCAGATTCCGACGGTGACAAAAATAATAACAAGAAAATAGAAAAACTTCATTTTGATAATTTAAAATATTTTTAGAACTATGTAACTTTGTGAGCTCTCTGACAAGTAATAGCTTTGTAAATCAGTTAGTAACTTATAATAAGGTTAATTCATAACATACAGGGATGTATTCAGAAATAGGTAGTAGGTAGTGTAATTTTATAAAATGAATAGATAAAGAATCACGACTGTAATCCCCATATACGGTAGACATCCTCTCAGATCTCCAGGCGATCAGATTCATGAAGGTATCTAAAGGGGTCCAAACATTAGTTACATTTGGCACACAGATTATCATGATCATGATTATTTCTATAAAATCTTAAGGATTACTTTGAAACGTGTTAGGAGCTAGGTGAAGCTACGCCTGTTCCTCGCGACCAAGCCTAGAAGAATCAGGTAACAATATTTCACTACTTTATGCATTTATTATAAAAAATGGTATCTTACTCTTCATTAAAAATATACAAATCAAAATATAAAAAGTAAGAATAGAAGAAATAGAAATATAAATAGTTTATTCAAATAAAGTGGTACAAATTATAATAACTTACCTACTACTCACCTTGTTCGATTGGCACCACACTGGAGCTCTACATAGCATTAAGGAAAGGATCATAAAAAAAAAGGTCGTGTTTGTTGCCTGATTCTTCAAAAAAAAATCCAGCGGATTTAAGTCAGGTGAGCGTTTTATAGAGAGTTTTTGGACGAGCAATACCCGAACAGGTGGATTGGGCGATCAGGAACAATCCCGTGGCCAGCCCGCTCACCTGACTTAAATCCGCTGGATTTTTTTTTCTGGGGAACTATGAAGGAGCTCGTTTATGCGAAGCCCATTAATGACATCGCTGACCTTCGTGAGAAGATAACACAAGCAGTGCAGGTGATACGTCAAAAAAGTTACTCGCGAAACATAAAGCGGTCCTTTTTAAGGAGAGTGAGAGCTTGTATTGCCGCGGGTGGTCAACATTTTGAACATTTATTGTAATAAAATATCTTTAAACTAACATTCTTTGCTTTTATTCTACTGGGAACCCATCTACCTGTGTGTATTTCCTTCTTGCTCACTCTTGGAACCGAAGTAAATAATAGTAGTAACATAACAGTTTCTAAGATAAGAAAGGGTCCGACAGTTACCGTTAGTAGGTAGGCACTTCGTAAAAATTGGGTTGTTGAGTAAAAATATTATCAAAATTTTTTTTTTTCAAATTAATGTGTAAGTATTATACCTTTTTAAAAAGAGGAATAAACGCGTCAAAATTTGACGTCACTTGCCATACTATTTTGGTACATTTTTTTTACACTACAGTCGGTCAAAGTTGCGAAATTCAATAATTTTCCATATCACCTTTAGTTAAAATAATATTTTATTTTAAAATGGTACAATAAGTACTTTATTTTTACATTCTATTTAGACACAGCAATACCCTAGATTACAAAACCTCCAAGAAATATCGAAATTATCAGCATTAGCAGTCACAGCATTCAAAAGTATGTCACAGGGTGCTCATTTCCCCTTTTTTTTTGAAATCAGTATAATTCTGTAAGTACATGGGGTGGATTTTTTAAAATATTTTTCTGAGTACTGTTAGAACTTGGGGCATCGTGGGAATCCAGTTGGACGCCAGGTTCTTGGACACCCTGATAATTGAAAATCAATGATTGTCAAAAGTAATTACGGTCGTTCCATCAAACTATAGTCGGAACGATGTAGCTTTGAAACGAATATTTTACGATATTTAGTTTTTGATTCGCGATTAGACCTGAGTCCAGCCCTGTCTTAAAGGCAGGGGCTATCTGGTATAGGAATAGGTTACAGAGATAACCTAAGAACTATTATAATCTTAGAGTTAAAACGATCGTGGTTGTTAATCATTTTAAATAGAAATGCGACTAATTACCAAGTTATTTTCTTGTCTTATTTTCTGACGTTTCGAGACGATTCAGATGTTTTTTAACTGTTCCTCGATCTGCCGTTGATCGCGGTCGCGGACGATGCTCATGATGAAGAGCATCTGAATTTTAGCATCGGACTTTACACACAGCGCCGCATATATGGAAACTATACCTTCACACAACTCTCATGACGTCAGAGACCGCGTTGCCGTCGGGTATATTTTCAAAACCAGTAAACTAAAATCATTTCAATAAAGCGTACCTTTATCTAACATTTGTGACGTCACTGTCGCGTGTTGATATCGGGTATACATTCAGATTTAGTATACTAACCTAACCTAACCTATAAAATACACGTCCCTTTATCTGATACCTACCCCAAACGGATGTTGCGGTCGGGTATATTTTGAAATCCTTAACACGACGGTTCATATTTTTAAAGTATCCCCAAAACGTATGTTGCAGTCAGGTATATTATTTTAAAATCCTCAAAATGCGGTACATATTTTTATGGTATACCCGAACTCAACACTATAGAGCGTTGAGTAAAGGTATAGATTCCTTAAAAGCCACAGCGCCATCAGAACAAGATATCTGATAAAATACTTTTATAGTAGGTACTTTATTTTTAAATACATACTTATTATACATATTAACACCCAGACACAGAACAAACATCTAAGTATGTTTATCACACAAATATTTGCCCTGGGTGAGGATCACACCCACAACCTACAGCGAATTTGTCTCAAAACGTCTTAAATACAAGAAAAAACGTGGTATTTAGCCGTATTTCTATTATAATCTTTACTTAGAAATGTTTTGCTAATTTGTGTTCAACTAATATATATTTATAACTTATTTATTTTACTTTCAAAACTTTCGTGAGTTGTACTACACATTATTACAACAACGGGAAATTACTCACGTAAATGATAAATTGTCAATGAGGACACCGACAATGTTTCGATTCATCTAGAGAATCTTCTTCAGGTAGCGCGCGCGTTTAATGGTCCACTCACCCTGAAGAAGATTCTCTAGATGAATCGAAACATTGTCGGTGTCCTCATTGACAATTTATCATTTACGTGAGTAATTTCCCATTGTTGTAATAATTATTTATTTTACTACTTATTTACATTTATTTATAACTTGATTTCTGAATCACAGGTTATATATTACCTAGCTCAGAGATCAAGCGCTTTAATAATTACTTGTATATCTTGTGAGTGAAATAAATAAAGTTTATTATTATTAAAGTTTATTATTTATTGTAGTTTCTCGTCTCGTTTGTTATTATCTTTGACCGTTTTGATATTGTTTATTAGTACTTACTCAAAGTCGATATATTATGTAGGTACTAATAGACTACCGAAGACGTTGTCCTGTCCTAATTTTAATAATCGCATATATGTATTCTATCAGTAATTTGGTTCCCATAGAACAAGCTTTGTTTAGTATGGGGCTAGGGGGGAGAATTACTTACAATTTGCAACAAACTTAAGATAGCTCAACGTTATTACTTAAAAATACAATAAATGTATTAATTGTTATTATTAATTATGTATGGCAGATGTTTCAAAACTTTCGTGAGTTGTTCTACACATTATTACAACAACGGGAATTACTCACGTAAATGATAAATTGTCAATGAGGACACCGACAATGTTATTATTATGTTATTATTGTACAAATTTATCATTTAGGTACGTGAGTAATTCCCGTTGTTGTAATAATGTATGGCAGATGTTATTTGTTTCTGTAAATAAATATGTTTAAAAAATAAAACAAGTAAAATGAAAACAACTTTTTTATTGTTTTTATCGTGTAGCAAGCGGAAACTACTAGTGCCATCTGTTATTCAGTTTCGCAAGCAGCTTTGCATTCTTGTCGAGTTTCAAAAAGATTGCTATTGCCCTTACAGCCTCCGTATGCGATTTTGACACATTTATTTGCCGTAATGTCAAATGCAAATCTGTAAAATAAGTATTTTTTGTTAAAAAACAACAAACACGTTCCTGATTTTGCATATTTATGTGTAAAAAAAAGTCAAAATTACATTTTAGTCAACACTAATTTACATATTGACGTTAGGGGCTGTCCATTAATCCCGTGAAGTTTTGATCTCCCCCCCCCCAATCAAATCACGTGTATTTTTTAGTATGTACCTACAAAGAATCTTAAAATTTTTCAAACCCCCTCTCCCCTCTTCGAGCCTCACGTGATTTATGGACGGTCCCATATCGGGGGGCACGGCAGTGCCCCCGCCAAGTCGAGCGCGAAACAAACACTGCCGTACCATCCTTTACAGGAACCATTTCGCCGCATTTTCAGGCCCCTATTTCAGAACCTCTGGATAATACCAGAACGCAGAAATTTTCGTCATCCAGTAAGCTATAATCATACTTAAAATCCAAAATTTCAAGTCTGTAGGTCATTTAGTTTCGAAGTTAAGCGAAAGCAAAGTTTCGCATTTTAGACACTCACTCACTCATGATCATCAGAATAGAACTAGTACTTCCCATAAACTCAGAGAGCTGAAATTTGGTACAGAGTTAGGGTTTAATGGCCACATAAAGGGAAAACTATAAAAACTAGGATAATCGAAGATCTGGAGTACCTGGTGACCCGATTAGAAAACACAAGAGCCTAACCAAACTTGATGGGCAGCTTCATTTGATGTCAAAAATCGAAGGTCTGAAGTATCTGATGAAGAACCCTCAGCTGGTCTCAGCTGTATTAGAGATATGGTAATGCCCCCTTCTAATATTGGTAAATAAAAAAATCTATTGTCATTGCCAAAAACTGTGTCAAATAAGAAAATCTAATAAAATAAATCATTAAGCCCACGTTTCTACAAAAAGAAGTGTAATCCTACAAAAAACATTCTGTAAAAAACTAGCCAAGTCTCGATGGAGCTGCTTGTTTATCTCTAAAAAGTAATGTGTGACTATATACTGTAACTATAATAATAAAGAAATCGCAGTAAGGAACCTCAGACTTTGTCTAGATTTCATTACTATTTAGTAGTAGTTTTTTAAAGAATGTTTTTGGTAGAATATCCTTTTCCGTTTACAGAATCGACATCCTGGCAATACCAACCGTGGTATTTCCGCTCTGCATGGACCACTATCAATGGGCTGTTGACATTTAGGATCTGAAAACAAAATGGCGATAGGTTATGTCACCTACAGACGAGTCATAATTTTATGAATGCATAATCGTTTTTTCTCAATAAACATAAAACATGCAGTTTTGTTTTTTATGACAAAGATAACATAAGTACATAATAATCTAGATACATTACAAATTGGTGAAACTTTTCTCGATAGATTTATTTTCCAAAGTTGGCTCTTTAAAAACACTAATTTAATTTTTACTCAAAACTATGAATATCTAAACAGTTAATTTTTATATAATTCGTTAGATAATCATACTAGCTACATAAATGAAAGACAGTTTATTTTTAAGTATAATGGTTTTATGATAATTCGGTTTTATCACTTTTTCCGTCTTGTCTGAAAGTTTGGGATGATTTTGATGTTTGTGGCTCAATCACGCCGAACGGGTGAATGGATTTGGATGAAACTTGGAATATAATGTAACCTAGATCTTAGAATAGCATACAAGCAACTTTTTATCTAGGTACCGAATGAAGCCGCGAGCAAAAGCTTTATTTATAACTAGGGCTGCTATCCGTCTAGGTTTCTCCGAAAAGTGTCCGGGGAGGTGTCCGGGGTTTCATTCGTAGTCCGGATTAAAAATTTGACCGCTTGCGACTATTTTTCAACAGTGAATTTTTTCACATATCCAAAACCAATAGTTTAGTTGGTAGAGGGTTGGGGGGGGGGGAAACTCGACGACGAACTACAAAACCCTACATTGTGCGTGACCCGACACGCACTTGACCCGTTTTTTATAACACTGACTATGTTTAAAATCTGGTGAAAAAAAAACATGTCCGGGTCTAAAATCCGGGGTTCCTGTCCTGGTTGCCAAATTTTAGAGATGGCAACCCTATTTATATCTAACTACTTTATACGCGTAGATTCAGGAAATAGATTTTTGATTTTTATCGTAAAACATTGAAATTACTCAAAACAATAAGAAAATTTTGGGAAAATAGTAAACTATGTCCGTCCGTGTATCTCGGTATTTAATTTCATCACAATCGGTTTAGCGGTTTGGCCGTGATACTTACGTTAAATAAAGCATTTACATCACAGACAGAACCACTCACAAAATTTTAATTAACAAAATTAAAAAAAAAACAAATAATTACCAATTCCCGCGCACACCCCGACGGTGACAAGAATCACAACAAGAAAATAGAAAAACTTCATTTTGAAAAATTACAATATTTTTTAAATTAAGGTATTAATTTTGTGAGCACTCTGGCAACTTGTTTGCTTTGTAAATCAGTAAGTACCGACTTAAGTAACTTATAGTACACAGGGATGTATTCAGAAGTGCGTACAAGTACTTACTATCTACTCATAATTTTGATTTGTGTGATGAACATAGATGTTTGCTGTATCTGGGTGTTATAATGTACTTAGTATCTGGATGATCGAGCTTTGCTTTTATTTCATTGCCTGAAAACACAGAGAAAACGACGTTTTCTATAAATTAAATTTAGCTAGATCGATTTATCGCACCAAAAATCCCCTTGCATACTAAATTTCATGAAAATCGTTGGAGCCGTTTCCGAGATAACGTCATAGACAGACAGACAGAGTTACTTTCGCTTTTGTATTAGTATCTGTCCGCGCGGGACACCTTGAGTTTACAAATAAAAACCCGAATATTACTACAAGTACTATTGAAGATACTTGTTTTAATTAATAAAATATAAAATTACAGCTATGTTACAAATTTTGAGCCGCTTATTGCTCCATTGCAGTAGAAAGGCAGTTTTTGCCGGTTGGTACGTAGCTTACTTCCTGTCGTTCTCGTATTGTGGTAGCATTGGTAGCCGTAGTCTATGGTTCTACTTTGGATGTCGGCCTTTTGGCGGGCCGCGACAGTATTTCTAGATAATATTTCACTACCTTATGCAATAACGGATACTACATAGTGAAATCTTCGTTGTCATAAAAAAGGCGTAAAGCCCCATTTTCATGAATAATAGGTCTGAGTTCGGCCCTGTTATATGGGGTAAGGGCTATCGGGTATAATTAGGTTGCAGAGATAACCTAAGTAACAGATAAAAGAGTTTCTGGCCTCACAGTAGTAGGTTGTGGGTTCGATTCCAACCCGGGACAATTAATTTGTGTGATGAAAATGGATGTTTGTTCTGCGTCTGGGTGTAATAATCCTAATAATATAATAAGTTTGTGTGTTCGTTTGTATGTTTGTGCCTCAATCAGGCCTAAACAACGAAACGGATTAATGATGAAACTTGCTGTAGATGTAGATATAATGCCAAATAAAAAATAGACTATTTTAAAATACGAAAAACATCCCCCAAATAAAAAAACCTAAAAATAATGATTTTAGTATAGATGGAGCTGGTGTAAAAAAAATCCGACATCAGTGTTGACATCCAGTCCATAAAGTAACTTGCGTTACTCTATACGATTATTGAAGTTTGGACAGGACAACGTCTGTCACGGGTCGGCTGATGTATCATAAAGTATGTAATAAGTATTCTATCAGTAGTCGTTCTTTATAAACGCGCATATAAATTTTTCGAACTGAAAAATCCATTGATGCACGCCGGGATTCGAACCCACGACCTTCAGATTGAAAGTCGAGGTACATCCCACTCAGCCAACACGGCTTTTCAGATTCATAACAAGTAGGTTTTTTTTTCAAAATTGATGTTAAACATCAAAAATAATCAAGCAGTAGATAAGAATGGTGAAAATATGAAACAAAATATCTCTCTCGATACAGTCGCAGCAAAAAGTGTTATCAAAGAAAACAAAGAGCAGGTACAGTGGCGTGCATAAACAGTTCGCGCCGCGGTGCACAAAGGGGATACAGTTACACCGAATTGTAACTGTAACACTTGCGATTTCTATGTTCTACTAATGTA
This sequence comes from Hydriomena furcata, assembly GCA_912999785.1. NCBI lineage: Eukaryota > Metazoa > Arthropoda > Insecta > Lepidoptera > Geometridae > Hydriomena > Hydriomena furcata. Next base: position 2,963,842 of record OU538845.1, read on the forward strand.
GAGTATTAGTGAGTATTAGAGATAGATTAGTATAAAAGTGTGACCAAATATTGCGCGGCAATCGAGCGCGGCAGCCGCGAGCTACCTGCCAAGCTCAAACGGTGTTATCGTTCGTTCGATTGCCTCGATTGCCGCGCAATGTTTGGGCACACCTTTATACTAATCTATCTCTAATACTCATATACATATTATAGTCGGGTTTGTTACAACACTTGAGAAAGGCTGGCCGATTTTGATGATTTTTGATTCGTTGGATTCAGCCTGAATAACATAATAACTATTATAACATTAATAATAAAAGAAAATAATGTCTTTTTTATGGTGAGTTCAGGTTTGGTACAACGGGAACGGGAACGGGAATTAATTAAACTACAAAATTAAACTAATTGTATTTACTGGCCTCACAGCTCAGTTGGTAGTAGCTCTGACTTCTGCGCTGTAGGTTGTGGGTTCGATCCCCACCCAGGATAAACATTTGTGTGATGAACATAGATGTTTGTTTTGTGTCTGGGTATAATGGTGGTCTGGTGTCTATGTATAATAAGTATGTATTTACAACAAAAAAAACGTATATATGTATTCTATGAGTTATCTGGTTCCCATAATACAAGCTTTGCTTAGTTTGGGGCTAGATATGGCGCTGTGTGAAATGTCCACCAATATTTATTTATTTTATTCTTATTGTATGTAGGACTGACTAATAGTCAGAAAACTATAAAAAAACTCTTGACTTTTCGATCGGTAGAAACATTTGGGTTAGTTTTCCTTTTAAAATCTTTTATTTTAGGTGATATGTGAAATGTTTGGTTGTTTGTATTGGCTGAGTCTACCCGGATAAGACGGAAAAAGTGATAAAACTGCATTATCTTGAAAACCATCAAACTTAAAAAGAAACTGTCTATAATTTACTTAGCTAGTATGATTATCTAACGAATTATATAGAAACTAACTGTTTAGCTATTTATAGTTTTGATTAAAAACGAAACTAGTGTTTTTGAAGAGCCAACTTTGGAAGATAAAGGAATCTATCGAAAAAGTTTCACCAATCGTGTTACTGTCTATAATATTTATCTTGATTATATACTTAAGTTATCTTTGTCATAAAAAAAAACTGTATGTTTTGCGGTTATTGAGAAAAAACTATTCTGCATTCATCAAAAACATTGATTACTCGTCTTAACTTTCCTATACCTACCGTGGTTACATATCTGTGTAAATCGTGCTGTACCCGGTTGCAGCTAAAGTGCAGTGGGAAACACTGAAATGGAATTTGCAACTTATCTCTTTGTAACTCGCATCTGGTCAATATGATGTGATTTAACCGACAACGGCAGAGTGCATGAGTTTATTTTTTGTTTTTTGTGTGTACTAATTTCACTGTTTAAAATAGTAAAATATGTATTTATTACAGACTAGCAGTCCGCCCCAGCGTCGCACGGGTGTATTAATGATTTTATGGCAATTTTTTTACACCTTGGGTTATGTATGTATGTATGTATGTATGGGGACTCCCTTTCCCGCATTTGGACTCCTGTTTGGTCCGTTATGCGTGGGGGTTTGGATTGGCTACATCTGTAGCCAGCCCAGCTCTTCCCAGAAGCACAGAAGTTTCCTGGGGTCTTCGCAGGCCTCGAGAAGAGTCCTCGGGTTACCGAGGATCTGAGTACGTTGTGCTTTTACACCCGCGCATTCCAGGACTACGTGGGCAGCTGATTCTTCTTCGGTAAGACAACCCCTGCAGAGTGGGCTGTCTGTGGCTCCGATAATGTGTAAGTGTTTGTTAAGGGGGCAGTGACCTGTGAGTGTCCCCACGATGGTTCTTAGGTCTGTTCTTTGTAGGTTCAACAGGCGAGTTGTCAGCCGCGGTGAGTTGGTTAGTATCGCCGCTCTTGACTGTCTGCAGTCAGTCGCCTGTGTCCATCGTTCATAGTGCTTGCTCCGGGTATGTCTCCGCATCCAGGATCGTAGCTGAGAGAAGGGTATGGGCAAGAAAGGGGTCGGACCCACTGTTAGCGTTTCCGAGCCCCTCCTGGCCAGTTCGTCTGCGGCGTCATTACCCAGTGATCCGCTGTGTCCCTTTATCCATTGTAGCGTAACTCGGTTACTTAAGGCTACACTGTCTAGGGCGAGGTGACATTCGTATATTAGCCTTGAGTTACAGTGATGGCTCTCTAGGGCTCTTAGTGTTGCCATGCTGTCGGAGAGGATTCGTATGTTGAGGTCATCGATCTCTCGCCTTTTGATGGCGTTGGCTGCTTCGGTTATGGCTGCACATTCACATTGGAAGATGGAACTGTGTATGCCTAGTGCAATTGAGATGTTGATGTTGAGATCCAACGAGTGCACCCCTGCACCTGTTCCATGTTGGGTCTTAGAACCGTCAGTGTAGATTCGCACTTCATTGGCTCCTGATTGGTCTCTGTGTTCTTCATTAGTTTGTATGTGGTATCTCTTGTTAAAAATAAACTTTTTAGGGATCTTGTCACATGGGGCAGCTATTAGGGGTTCGTGTACTAACGCTCTATCCAGAATGGATGCATGTTTGTTACTGGTTATTCCTAGTAGGTTTAAGTGTTTGAGTCTGATTGCTGCCATGGCAGCTTCCTGTTGTATGTGTAGGTCCAGCGGGGCTAGTCCTAGGAGCATCTCCATGGCAGTCGTTGGTGTTGTCCTCATGCAGCCTGTTATTGCGGAGCATGCAAGCCTCTGAAATCGTTGCAGTTTGGCAATAACGGTTTTGAGTTCTGTGCGGGTCCACCATACGATTGCTCCGTATGTTAGTGTTGGTCTTATTATGGCTGTGTACAGCCACATGGTTATTTTTGGTGATAGACCCCATGTTTTGCCGAGCATCTTTTTACATTGGTAAAAAGTGGTACATGCTCGTTGCAGTTTGAGGTCTAAGTGTCTGTTCCAGAGTAGTTTGTTGTCTAGTATGACCCCTAGATACTTAACTTCGTTGGTGAGTTTTAATTCAGTGTTAAAGAGTTTGGGGAGTCTCAGACTGCCCAGTTTACGTTTGTTTGTGAACATTATGAGTTCTGTTTTAGTTGGGTTGACCGATAGACCGTGCTTGTTACACCAGTTTTCGATGGTCTTGAAGGCTAGGTTCATTGTATCACATAGTGTACTCTCAAACCGTCCGGTCGCGAGGATAGCAAGGTCATCTGCATATCCCACTGTGACTAGCCCACAGGTGTTTAACTTCCGGATCAGTTCGTCGACTACTATGTTCCACAGCAGTGGGGATAGGACGCCCCCTTGTGGACATCCCTTGGCCACGAGGCCCCTTGTGGTTTTGTTTATTGTTAGTTGTATGGCTCGGTGTTTTAGCATGTTATTGACCCATTCTGCCAGTGTCTGTTGGACGCCGTAGTTTTGTAATGCCATGCTTATGCTATTGAATGTCGTTTTGTCGAAGGCTCCTTCTATGTCTATGAAGGAGGCCAGGGTTAATTGTTTATTCACAAGTCCGTCCCCAATACGGGAGACCACGTTGTGTAGTGCTGATTCGGTTGATTTGCCCGGGCTGTAGGCATGTTGGTTTGGGTGCAGCGGTTTGTGCAGGAGCGTGTTTCCTCTAATCTCCTGGTCGCACAACCTCTCCAGGGTTTTGAGTAGGAATGATGTCAGACTTATCGGTCTAAAAGACTTTGCTAGCGTGTAATCGCTCCTACCGGGTTTTGGTATAAAAACTACTTTCACTTCCCTCCATAATTTCGGAATGTAGCGGTGGGCAATGCACCCTACGAAGATATTAACTAGGTGGTCCGCTACTATATCTCCGCACCATTTGAGGAGTCCCGGAAATATTCCATCTAGCCCTGGCGATTTGAAAGGAAGGAAGCTGTTGATGGCCCAGAGTACCTTTTCTCGGTTTATAAGATCTCGGGCTGTGGTCCAGTCTTGGTCATTTGCTGCTCGCTCGACGTAAGCTTCCCAGTCACGTGTCTCTGTAATTTGACAGCCGGGGAAGTGAGTCTCTAGCAGTAGTTCACTAGTTTCATCATCGGTTTTTGTGTAGGTATTGTCAGGTTTTTTCAAACTCCCCACGCTGCGCTGTGGTTCGTTTGATAATATGCCCTTGATACGGGTTGCCTGACTATTGCTTTCTATGTTTGTGCAAAAGCGTCTCCAGCACTCAATTTTCCTGAGGCGTATGCGCTTTTTATAGGAAGATTTAGTTTTTTGGTACTTTTCCCAGTCCCTCGTTAGTCTGGTGTTTATGGCCCTATTAAAGAGTTTCCTTACTTTGCCGCGTAGGCGCTGCAATTCAGGACTCCACCAGTATCGTGTCGACCCCTCCTTCGGTGTGACGAGGGGGCACGATTGCTCATAGCTGTTAGTTAGGATATTAGTTAGGTTATTTACATAATGGTCAATGTCAGCTGCTTCCATGTTGTCACAAGGTGTACCTACTACCTACATTATGAATAGCTGCTGTGACCAATTTTATGAAGTTGGTTTGATTAGTTTTACGAGGGATACGTCTGGGCGTTGGTTTTGGTAGTGACATGTTTAAATTGTAGCGTATCCATCTATGGTCGGAGCAGGACGCCTCGTTAGAGACGTGCCAGTCCGTGATGTAACGCGACATTCTTTCTGTTGAAAGGGTTAAGTCTATGATAGTTTGTGTTCGGGAGTTAACGAAGGTAGGTTCTGATCCCTTGTTGTGTAATATAAGGTTAGTAGTAAAAAGGTAGTTTACCAACTCTTCTCCGCGAGGATTGTTTGTATCGCTACTCCATAAGGTGTGGTGTGCGTTGGAGTCTGTGCTGACGATCAGCTCTAGCCCTTCCTTACCGCAGTGGTCAACCAGCGACATCAACTCCGGCGACGGAATGTCCCTATCGCTGGGCAGGTATACGGAGGCTAGGACAATGTCGTGTAGTGGTTGGTCTAGTTCTGTTCGGAGTTTAATCGCTGTAATGTCTCTGGAACAGAATTGGGTGATTAGGGTTGATTGCATGTGTTTGGGAGTAGTAATGCAAGTTCTGGGGTCGCTTACGGTGGTGTCGACGTGTAAGGTGCGGCCACTGAGTTGCAGACCGCAGATCTTGCCCTTCCTAATCCACGGCTCTTGGATTAGGCTGATGGTTTGGTTGTTTACCTCCAGCACTCTGCGCAGTGAAGCCGTAGCAGTTATGCTGTGCTGGAGGTTGGTTTGGAGGATGTGGATGGGTTTAGGAGTCTCGCATGGGTGAGGAGTTGAGACAGCTTTCGCTTGCCTCACTCCCCTCACCGTCGAGAAAGAAGTCCTCCACGACCTCCGTTGCTGGTGGGTCTGTGGCGGCAGCGGCTGTGGCGGTTGCCGTCCCAGCTGGCTGATTCTCCACCGTGGTCGTGCCCTCCATCTCCTGGTCCTGCGCTGGCGTTGGTGCTGGTGTAGGTGTTGGCATCGCCGGGGCGTGAGCGCCTCCGGTATCATCCCCCAGGATGCGGACGTACACATTGCCGAACATCCACTTCATGCGCCGTTCGTTATTTTTGAGGAGCGCTACCTGCGTCTCCGGTATTTTGAGGAGGAGGTAGATGCCTGGTGTCTCAGACGCAGGCTGTCTCTCCGCCCTCACTAGGGTCCAAGAGTTAACGTCGTACTTCCTGTTTTGTGACGTGAGGTAGTGCCGGACACGGGTGATGGCCATCTCCGGTGCGGGGATGTGTAACCCGCACAGGAGGCGCTTTTGTATTTCCGCCTGTGGGCGGACTACCAGCCTCGTGCCAGCGATGGGTGATGCGATGTCCTCGACCGTTCGGCGTATCCATTTGACCGAGTCGTCGTCCTCGCACCATAGTTTGAGGACTCCTTCCCCGACGTAGGCTTTACCGCGGTACCCAAGTTCACCTACTTCTTGGTTGGTGGTGGGGTTGTCGAGGGCGCTTTGCAGCCTCTCCTCTAGGCACTTCTTGATGCCCTCCCCTTGTTCTGTCGAGAGGTCGAAAGCCGGGTGCGTCATAACGGCGATGCAGAGCTCGTGTGACTTGAAGGCCTCCGCATAGCTCGCCTTCTTGGTACCGGTTCCTGGTCGAACCCTTTTGCTGTCGCCAGTGGGCGTAGTGGTGTCGTCAGGGCGGGTCCTCTTCTGCACCCCGGATGGCCCTGCATCGTTGTGGTCTCTGACGTGTTTTCCAGAGCGTTTGCCCCTTTGCGTGGGGTAGTGGTTGCGCGGAGTGTAACCCACGCTTGTCGTGGGCGTTGTCGCCGGTGCTGCCTGAGGCTGAACCTCGGGCGCGACCTCTACCGCTACTCTTGGCGCCGGCGGCGCAGCATTGGGTGTGGCTTTCGCCGCTGCCCTCTGTGCTGCCTGTGGCATTGCCTCGAGCGCAGGCTTGGTCGGTCCTTTGGTCACCACCTTTGGCGCAACCTTTGACTCTGCCCGCGACTGGGCCCGTTCGGCTTGACCGGTGGTCGAGCGTACCTGGGCCGAGGACCCGCTGTTAGACGGCTGTCGTCCTCCGTAGGTCATTCTTGGCCTAGCCGTATTCCCCTCCTGAAAATCGGCTCTGGCTTGCTTCCGCCTTTCCCTTTTGTCCTTTCTGGACTTTCGTCGTGGGGAAACGATCGTCCAGGCAGGTCCAGGGGGTCCTGTGTTGATGGCTTCGCTGAGAGAGGCCATCTCGATTGACGTGTCCTTAGACGCCCCGCTGGGCGGAGTGGACACGGGTGGTAGTATGGAGCTCGAAGGTGCCGCGGTTGCGGCAGTCGAGGTCCTAGACGGCGCGCCTGATGGCGCTGCCACATTTGTTAGCGCTGTAATAGCTGCTGTAGGGGGTGAGTTGTTGCTATCTTTGGAAGCCATAGTGTGTTTGGTGTTTAATTCATCTTCGAGATTCTCCACCCGCCACGGAGTCCACAAGTCGGGGACGTCGTACGCTCTACGTACGATCGCCAGAGTTACCTCGAAAATATAGGGCTCCTATCCCTCAAGATAAGCGAGACTAAACGCTGCGAAGATGTCCGGGGGTCACTAACTCCCGGAGTCCGCGCCTCGCCGCCTGCCATCCCTTAGGTAGTAACCCTCACCGACGACCCTCAGACGGGGCGCCACAGCCGATTGATCGTAGTTGGTTACTCTACGACCGCCCGTGTAAGAAGAAATCCAGACCAAAGAGATGTGTTGAAGGCAGTGGGCACAACCACCGGCTCACTGCGTTCTCAATCTCCAGGATTCCTTCATCCTCCCGTACGGGTCCCCGCGCACGGCACAAACACGCGGGAGGTCATTGCTATCCAACATCTGCTGTCGCATGATGGTGGACCCGCCGAGACACAACCTCGTCATCCCTGGCAGTTTTCGCCGAGTGGTTTCAGTTATATCTATTTCTTAGGGAATTAGATCAAAAACAGGGGGCAACCACGTGAAGGATAACCACAGGACTTGCCTTTGGGATCGGCGACTGTTGCGCTACCTTCCCCTAAGACCAAAGCATCCTTACCCGTCTAGAAGAGACAGATAAGGTGGGCCTATATCTATGCTAAGCAAGCGGCTATCCCAGTTAGGCTAGAGTAGCAAAGCAACAAGCTAGGCCGTGCAACTATTAATAGCATGGATACAAACCCCCCCCTACACCTTGGGTTACGATATCGAAGTTTTCATACGGATTCCTAATAGTTAGACATATGGTATTGAGGACTTTTTTGTAGATATTGATGTTATCTATAAAACTGTAGTACATTACTTTGCTCTATTGTCAATAATTTCCGCAGCGTAAGCTATATACTTAAGGTTTTTTTTTGTTTTTTTTTCACACGTTGGGTTAGGTTAAATTCTTTCACCATTAGAATCCTACATTATCCCTGATGAACATAGGCTATAGAATATTTACAAAAATATTAGGGATCCCTACTAAAACTTCGATAATGTAACCCAAGGTGTATCCAGTTGAAAATTATTTTTCAATGACAAGCTTTTGTAAACATAACTATAGAATTTGACACGGGTCTTTATCACGTAATTACCTTTAATTTACTTTTCCGACGTTTCGACTATGTTGCAATAATCATGTCTATACTAATATTATAAAGAGGAAAGATTTGATTGTTTGTTTGTTTGCATCGAATAGGCTCCGAAACTACTGGACCGATTTGAAAAATTCCTTCACCATTAGAATTCTACATTATCCCTGATGAACATAGGCTATAGAATATTTTCAAAAATGTTAGGAATCCTTATGAAAATTTCGATAATTTAACCCAACGTGTGAAAAAAAATCCAAAAAAAATCCTTATATCGCTTACGCTGCGGAAATTATTGACAATAGAGCAAAGTAATGTTCTACAGTTTTATAGATATTATCAATATTTACAAAAAAGTCCATAATACCATATGTCTAACTATTAGGGATCCGTATGAAAACTTCGATAATGTAACCCAAGGTGTAAAAAAATTACCCATAAAATCATTATTACACCCGTGCGACGCTGGGGCGGACTGCTATTTAATATATAAATCTATAGTTATGTCTACTTAAGGCGCTCCCAGTCGACGATTGTTTTTGTTCGAAACGAAAAAATAAATACTTGTGAACAAGCCACATCTCCTATTTTATAATGTATAGTATATGTGAATAAAGATGTACCCATCTTTAATCACTTCGATAAATAATCCTACCGACCACTGCAATGACGACAAACACACGTCGGCGCGTGGTCCGCCTTAGCTTTTCGAATAAATTAATGATATAAATTATGTATAATTACTTATCAAAAATCTAGATCTACATATTACCTATCTTTAACAATAAATCACAAGTTGATTTTAATAGTAGGTATATAAAATATTTCGATCATAAATTGTAAAACGTATCATTTTGAAATAATATCTTTATCGTGAAAAGTTTCAGCTATTATGTTTTCAGCTTAATAGAAATCTAGGTAGGAACCTGAAGTAATATACTTATAAAAATAGGAGATGTGGCTTGTTCAGAAGTATTTCTTTTTTCGTTTCGAAAAAGGGCAATCAGCGACTGGGAGCCCCTTAACACGATAGTTTGAAGCTTTTGTAAAATCATTCAAACCATCGAGCACCTGTCAAATAATATAACATTGTCATTGGAAATTGACAGGAATGCAAAGTTTTTACTCAGAGTATTTACTAAGGAGTTCCGTTGTGAATGTCTGTTGAACAGCTCCTGACTCCATCATCAGATCAGCTCGCTGTCACCATATTATTGCATTGTCACCGAAGTTACATAAGTATGCAAAATTTCAGCTCAATCGGTTGAAGATAACTGCTTCAAAATTGAGTTGCAAGATACCACCTTATAAAACATAGTTAATTAGTTACATACATACATACATTGGAAGTTATAAAAGCTTTTGAAAATAGAATCACTTGAATGTAATCTCCAAGTACGGTAGACATCCTCTTAGATCTCCAGGCGCTTAGATCCTTTGAAGATGTCTAGAGGGGGTAGTCCGAGGCACTTCCAAACATTATTTTGCGTGACATGCACACGCTCACATTTTGCAGTAGTTAGCATTCCATACGTGACAGGTTGCAAGTCCATCGCCGCTTATAAGAACACTAACTGGTTTCCTCACGATGTTTTCATTCACCGTTTTAAGATATTTTGATGCGTATTTATACATTTTTTGAACAGAAAAATTCAGTGTACGCACATTGTCAGTCAGTGCTCAAGTCGAAGTACTAGGTATACTAGCATCATTTCTAGTACCGTATAAATGAATTACATTTTCTTGTAATTATGCGAAGTACCAGCCTTTCTTACACACGAGAGTACATAAGGTTAGAATTTTAAAAAGACCGCACACATAGTGCCACGCACTTTTCAAGAGAAACGGCGCGTTTCCATTGTGCGACGACTTTTAACAGATTATCATTTTAAAGCCCTAAAAAAAATTGTTATTATTCTACGACTTTGATAACATTACTCAAATTCAAATTCAAAAATAACGTATTTCAATAAAATCACAGGGATCACTTTGAAACGTCTTAGGAACTAGGTGAAGCTACGCCGATTCCACGCGAACAAGCCTAGAAGAATCAGGCAACAAACACGGCTTGGGGTCTACCTTTTTTTTTAATGATCCTTTCCTTAATGCTATGTAGAGCTCCAGTATGGTGCCGATCAAACAAGGTGAAGGCTCGAACAAGAATAATAATTAATAGTCGTGATCATATTTAATTTCATATTGAGAGCCGACAAACAACATACGATATTTTCTCGTATCATTTGCTAATGGACACAGTACCTAGCCATTCTTAACGAGCCTCGAACATCCCTTCACACACACATACAGCCACCCTACGCACTTTTACGGGTTTAGCTTACACACACTAGCGTTATGTAGCTAGGGGTTGCAAGGGTAGTTCTGAACCGACAACGAGTAAGATGGTTATCAATATCGTCTAACGTCGTCTTTCAGTTTCTATAGGTACATCACATCTAAACACACATATCATATCTTTAAGTTCACACTTAGTGGAATGGAAACGTAAAGTTATTTTCAAATAGACAAACCACCGCTGCACCATCTTAGGGGTTGAATTTCGGTAATTCTTTTCGTAACCTCTTAAGGCCCAGGACTGCTAATCATCCACTTGTCATTACGACCCAGTGGTCCTTTCTAAAGGACCACACAAAAGTAGTGACTCCGGCCCAGCGCATGCCAGTGTCATCATTTCACCAATTTGACAAATCCATTGACAATCTTTAATATTTCGTTCAGAAATGCATTAATACGATAATGGTGGCAATGGTGGAGATTCTGTTGTGTCCACGCTTATGTTTAAATTCCTAAAAACTATCTATCTTATTTCTTTTAAGTTAAAGTTTAAAATAGCGTAACCTCAAAGTGACAGTTCTAAAACATAGAATAGTATTGAATAAATTTACGATTTTTGTAATAGATTTAGAAACGTCAAGCTAAATTTAATCAACATGTAAATTGGTGTTGACTAAGATGACACTTGGTTGTGTCAAATATGCGAAATAAAATAGAGAAACAGTTAAAATATCCCAAGTTTTAGGACTGTCATTTAGATTGACTCTAATTTAGACTTTAATATAAAAGGAATAAGATCGATCGTTTTTTTACGAAATTTTAAGTTTAGCTTGGACACAACAGAATCGCCACCAATAACTTCTCGCGAAATGTAAAAAACCGGCCAAGTGCGAGTCGGACTCGCGCACGAAGGGTTCCGTACCATTAACTATAAAAACGGCAAAAAAACATGTTTGTTGTATGGGAGCCCCCCTTAAATATTTATTTTATTCTGTTTTTAGTATTTGTTGTTAGAGCAGCAATAGAAATACATAATCTGTGAAAATTTCAACTGTCTAGCTATCATGGTTCATGAGATACAGCCCTGTGACAGACAGACAGACGGACAGACAGACGGACAGCGAAGTCTTAGTAATAGGGTTCCGATTTTACCTTACGGGTACGGAACCCTAAAAAGTAAAACAGTTAGTTTTTCAGGTCCTTTGGAAAGGATGTTGGGTGTTAATGAGTATAAAGCTAGAAAATAGACTCGGCTGGAATGGCCATGTTTGTTGAGTAGGTACCTTAGAACTGTGGGCCTTATGAGGGTAATGCACCCCTTCACACCAATAGGAATAACACTCTCCAAATTTTAAGACCAGTTGTTGAGGCTGTGCATTGATAGATCAGTCAATCAGTAACGCAAGAGTTTTATATAGGATCGCGACTGTAATCCCCAAGTACGGTAGACAATGTAGACATCCTCTCAGATCTCCAGGCGCGGAAATCGTTCTTTACGACTTTATCGTAAAATGTATTATTTTACGACATAACATTAGAAACCTTTAAAATATCAGAGTTTCTCTACTATATTATACATGTATTATACATATAAACCTTCCTCTTAAATCACTCTATCTATTATAAATACCGCATCAAAATCCGTTGCGTAGTTTTAAAGATCTAAGCATACTTATGTACAGACAGAAAGCGGGAAGTGACTTTGCTATTATACTATAATTATATAATGATAAACTTTGTCTATTCTATGACTATTCACAAACAATCCTTGACAATTTCATATCACTCAGAGGTCACGGAAAATATTGTTTATAAATTAGACTAGCCGACCCGTGACAGACGTTGTCCTGTCAAATTTCATTAATCGAAAAGAAAAGACTGAATGTTTTTAGTCTGTGATGTGAGATTTGTTGCACACCAGTGCCGTCTATACCAAAATCATCCCTTTTGCGTTTTTTTATCATTTTGGGGATATTTTTCATATTTTAAAGTATTTCTATGTTTTATTCGAGCATTATATCTACATCTACAGCAAATTTCAACTTAATCCGTTTTGTCGTAAGCCTGATTGAGGCACAAACATTATACAAACTCACAAACTTTCACATTATAATATTACTAGCTGCTCGCCCCGGCTTCGCACGGATGGTACCTTGATAAAAAGTGGCCTATGTGTTATTCTGATGTGTATAAACTACTGTAAAGTTTCATTTTAATCCGTTTAGTAGTTTTTGTGTGAAGGAGTAACAAACACACACTCTCACTCACAAACTTTCGCATTTATAATACTAGCTGACCCGTGCGCGACTTCGTTCGCAAGGTGGTAGATTAGCATTAGGTAGGTATGTCTATCTATGGAACCTAAGTATTCCAATGTATTATTTAAATTGCTATACAACACCAATGTAGAATAATAGGTAGTTTGTATACAAGGTATATAGGTTACCGGGTAGGTAACTACCCCGTGATATACCTTACCTACTTAGTTTATTAATCGATCGAAAATATTATGTAGGTAGTTTATAGGTTAGTAGGATTAGGATGAAGGACTTGCAAAAACCAGTGTGGTGAGAGGAGATTCCTCACATCCCTACAATTATTGAGTTCGTTTGCAAACACGGCCCAGTTTTACGTCATTTCAGGTGGGGGGTAGGTAGGGGTAGGGGACGCTTAGGGGACCTATTTGTCATAGGAGCTGCAGGTAGATAGGCCTAGCTTAGAGCTAAGTTTATGTAGGTACTAGCTTCCGCCCTGGCTGGTACTAATGATGATTATAAAGCAAATTTATGATTGTTGCCGTGTTGGCCGAGGTTGTGGGTTCGAATCCCAGCGTGCGTCAATAAGTTTTTCTGTTCGAAAAATGTAAATGCGCATCAAAACACGCGCTCGACGGCGAAGGAAAACATCGTGAGGAAACCAGTTAGTATTCTTATAAACGGCTATGTATGGAATGATAGCTACTGCAAAATGTGGGCATGTGCCGAATGTAATGTTTGGCGTGCCTCTGACTACCCCCACTAGACATCTTCAAAGGATCTAAGCGTCTGGAGATCTGAAACGATGTCTACCGTACTTGGGGATTACAGTCGTGGTTTTATTTTTATTTTTTTTATACTACTCGCGATTTGAAAATGAAATTTAGTAATTAAATTCGTATCAAAGTTACAATACATCGTTTTGACTATTGAGCAAAAGGGATGATTTGGTATAGATGGCGTTGGTGTGCAACAAATCTGACATCACAGACTAAAAACATTCAGTCTTTTCTATTCTATTATTGAAATTTGACAGTACAACGTCTGTTATGGGTCGTCTAGTCTTCTCGTATTCAGGAACAGAGAACACGCGCCCGCAGTGGACGAAATCTTTTTTCATAACATCACTTTATGTGTTGAGCGACACTATGGCGCACACTATCGTGTGCCTCTAGAGCTCAACTTTGGGTAGAGACACACGACAGTGTGCCTCTAGTCTAGTCGCACTAGGCAGTGTCGCACAACACATAAAGCGATGTTATTGAAAAACCGGCCAAGTGCGAGTCGGACTCGCGCACGAAGGGTTCCGTACACTATAAAAACGGCAAAAACATCATGTTTGTTGTATGGGAGCTACCCTTAAATATTTATTTTATTCTGTTTTTAGTATTTGTTGCTAGAGCAGCCACAGAAATACATAATCTGTGAAAATTTCAACTGTCTAGCTATCACGGTTCATGAGATACAGCCCTGTGACAGACAGACAGACAGACGGACAGACAGACAGACGGACAGCGAAGTCTTAGTAATAGGGTTCCGTTTTTACCCTTTGGGTACGGAACCCTAAAAAGTATATAAGTATTCTATCAGTTATATGGTTCCCATAGTACAAACTTTGCTTAGTTTGGGGTTAGATGACGTTGTGAAAAATAAACCGATGTAACTATGTAACAACTCGATTTTGCAGCAGTTATCCCCAACCGATTGCGCAGAAATTTGGCATACTTGTGTAACTTCGGTGACAATGCAATAATATGGTGACAGCAAGCTGATCTGATGATGGAGTCAGGAGCTGTTCAACGGAATTTCTCAGTAGAGATAAAACTTTGCATACCTATCAATCTCCAATGACGATATAAAATTATGGTACTAGCGAGCTGGCCTGATGATGGAGCTCGAATGTAGCCATAGGAACTGCCTAACTACACAACATAACCACGTCGTGTTTGGGCTCGTTGGTTTGGTTTTGACGAGTACTAGAGCCCTAGAATTTATAAAATAAAACCGGCCAAGTGCGATTCGGACTCGCGCATGCAGGGTTCCGTATCTATAAAAACGGCAAAAAAATCAGGTTTATTGTATGGGAGCCCCCTTAAATATTGATTTTATTCTGTTTTTAGTATTTCTTATAGCAGCAACAGAAATACATAATCTGTGAAAATTTCAACTGTCTAGCTATCACGGTTCATGAGACAGACAGACGGACAGACGGACAGCGAAGTCTTAGTAATAGGGTCCCAGTTTTTACCCTTTGGATACGGAACCCTAAAAATGTAATAAAAAAAACTAAAAAACACGCCATATTTTTTTTATTTTTTCCTTTGTCGTCGATCCTAAATAAGTATGCAAAGTTTCAAATTAATCCGACTGTTTGAAGTAGGTCAAAACCACGTTCAAAGATTCCGTTACATACATACGACCCAAGCTTATAAAACCGTGTAAAAAAAACTTTTTTATTTTCAAAATACGATTGGACTATGAATAGGTCTGAAATGGTGTATTTCTATATTACCGTGGTACTGGAACCTCCTCTTTGAGCAACCCTCAGTTCGATATAAAATGTTACTGAGGGCTGTCAAAACATTGAGAAGAATATCTTTAAAGTGATAAGTGAAACTTTTGACTTTTTGTATGGGCTGAGTCTACCCGGATAAGACGGAATAAGTGATAAAACTGCATTATCTTGAAAACCATCAAATTTAAAAAAAAATGTCTTTAATTTAGTTAGCTAGTATGATTATCTAACAAATTATATAAAATGAACTGTTGAGCTATTCATAGTTTTGAATAAAAACGAAACTAGTGTTTTTGAAGAGCCAACTTTGGAAAATAAATCTATCGAGAAAAGTTTCATCAATCGTGTTTCTGTCTTTAATTTAACTAGATTAAATCCATAAGTTATCATTGTCATAAAAAACAAAACTGTATGTTTTGCGGTTATTGAGAAAAAAAGATTCTGCATTCATCAAAAACATTTATAACTCGTCCTAATAAATAAGTTTTTTGTTGAAAAATCATTTTCATTGAAAAGCTTTTATAAAATCATTTAAACCATCGAGCACCTGCGCGCTATCACCTGTCACATCATATAACATTGTCATTGTAACTTGACAAGTATGCAAAGTTTTTACTCAATCGAAGTATTTACTAACATATTAATGCATTGTCACCAAAGTTACATAAGTATGCGATATTTCAGCTCAATCGTTAGGGTATAACTGCTTCAAAATTGAGTTGCAAGATTCCACCTTAACATATATAGTTACATACATACATACATTGCAAGTTAAATAAAAGCTTGTAAAAAAAACGTAGGAGAGGAGTAAAGTTTATTATTCAAGTAGTCCTAAAGAGGTTTGACGTCAGGCAGGCGGGCTACGACCCTACATTAAGAGAGAATAGGAGAAGAAAATGAAAAACAATTAAGGCGCTCCCAGTCGACGATTGTTTTTGTTCGAAACGAAAAAATAAATACTTGTCGGCGCGTGGTCCGCCTTAGCTTTTCGAATAAATTAATGATATAAATTATGTATAATTACTTATCAAAAATCTATTCTAATAGAAATCAAGATCTACATATTACCTATCTTTAACAATAAATCACAAGTTGATTTTAATAGTAGGTGTATAAAATATTTCGATCAAAAAATTCTAAAACGTATCATTTTGAAATAATATCTTTATCGTGAAAAGTTTCTGCTATTATGTTTTGAGCTTAATAGAAATCTAGGTAGGAACCTGAAGTAATATATACTTATAAAAATAGGAGATGTGGCTTGTTCAGAAGTATTTCTTTTTTCGTTTCGAAAAAGAGCTATCAGCGACTGGGAGCCTCTTAAGTTTCAAGATCTTTTTATTTCAATTGATTATTGTTAGTTTATAACTATTATTATTTTTATGGGAGTTTACTTCTTAAGAATCGGTTTTTGATATAAGGCGCCCGGTATGAAAAAAATGTGAGTAGTAAAATCTACTGAACGCATGACCTCGTTACGTTTTTGGTGCGCAACTTTCTAATTTGGTGTGAGCAGTGCAGCTAGATCGTGGGTAGTGTGTACCTTACTTTGCCTATACTTTATAATGGTTTCTCTCACTCTTACTGATGGCAAAACATCTTATAGTGGGGATACGCTCTACGCACGATCTGGTAAACTCCAGTCGTGCGTCGGAGATGACACACACAATTTTTTTCAATTATTTACAGTTCGGGCGTTGCACGGATGGTGGTAGTAGTAGTAGTAGGTACCTATACCTACTATTGATTTAATCACTTGTTTTAACATTATTGAAGTTTTAGTAGGGATATTTTGTTCAAGTAATAAATGAGGTTATCAATTCGCCTGTATGTGTTTTTGTGTGTATGTTACGCGATTACTCCTGCGTTTGTGGACGGATCTACAATTTTTTTTATTTGAATGCCTATACTTCCGAGGTGGTCCCATTACCACCAAGTCAACATGTGATGATGAGATCCCAGGGAAATCGAGAGAAATCTTCAAAATTTATGGGCATTGATAGTGGTTTTCAACTATAGACCTTGCCCTTTTTTCATTGGCAAACACCGAGTGGCTAGCCGGGGTAGGGCTCCTAGATCTCGCGGACTACTATTTTCTATACTAATATTATAAAGAGGAAAGATTTGATTGTTTGTTTGTTTGTTTGTTTGCATAGAATAGGCTCCGAAACTACTGGACCGATTTAAAAAATTCTTTCAACATTAAAATTGTACATTATCTCTGTTGAACATAGGCTATAGAATATTTTCAAAAATATTAGGGATATGTATGAAAACTTCGATAATGTAACCCGACGTGTGAAAAAAACTCCTTATATCGCTTACGCTGCGGAAATTGTTGACAATAGAGCAAAGTAATGTACTACAGTTTTATAGATATCATCAATATCTACAAAAAAGTCCATAATACTATATGTCTAACTATTAGGGATCCATATGAAAACTTCCATAAGGTAACCCAAGGTGTAAAAAATTACCCATAAAATCATTATTACACCCGTGCGACGCCGGGGTGGTCTGCTAGTCACTACATAGTATAAAGCAAAGTAGCTTTCCGCTTCCCGCGTATGTATGTGTATGTTTGCTTATATCTTTAAAACTACACAACGGATTTTGATGCGGTTTTTTTTAATAGATAGAGTGATTCAGGAGGAAGGTTTATATGTATAATAACATGCTACCCGTGCGAAGCCGGGGCGGGTCGCTAGTTATTTATAAACATGAAGTCGGTTTTGTTTTTAGTTTTTTAAACGTAATTATTTTTCTAATACATTGAGTGTGACAGCCCTACGCCTAGATCCCCTTCTAGTAGTGACAATAGCTCCACGGGCCGTAATTAAAAAAAAACGCGAAAACCCGCGTTGGGGCGTGAATTTTCACGCTTATAGCGTGTGTGTACGCACGCACTTTTGCTTATGTGTGCGTATAGCGGGTGTGCGAAAATGATAGGTACCTATTTAAATAAATTAAAAAAAGTTTTATACAGACAACATTATGGTAATGCTTGATTTTTTTGTATGGGCTGAATCTACCCGGATAAGACGGAAATAGTGATAAAACCGCATTATCTTGAAAACCATCAAACTTAAAAAGGAACTGTCTATAATTTTTATGTAGCTAGTATGATTATCTAACGAATTATATAAAAAACCGGCCAAGTGCGAGTCGGAGTCATGCACGAAGGGTTCCGTATCATTATCTATAAAAAACAGCAAAAAAAACACGTATTTTGTATAGAAAACCCACTTAAATGTTTATTTTATTCTGTTTTTAGTATTCATAATTATAGCGGCAACAGAAATACATAATCTGTGAAAATTTCAACTGTCTAGCTATCACGGTTTATGAGATACAGCACTGTGACAAACAGACGGACAGCGAAGTCTTAGTAATAGGGTCCCGTTTTTACCCTTTGGGTACGGAACCCTAAAAAGTAAGTAAAGTGGTTAGACATCACCTTAGATCTCTGGCTCTCGGATCTCAAGGCGCTCAGATCTTTAGTTATGTCCAAAGGGGTTAGTTAGAGGCACGTCCAAACATTATATTTGGCACATGCCCACATAAAATGTCCACCAATATATATTTATTTATTTACTAGCTGCTCGCCCCGGCTTTGCAGGTACCACACCTAGATAAAATGTAGCCTGTAACTCTGCCTTCTGCGCTGTAGGTTGTGGGTTCGATCCCCACCCAGGGCAAATATTTGTGTGATAAACATAGATGTTTGTTCTGTGTCTGGGTGTTATATATATATATATAATGAGTATGTATTTAAAAAAAAAAAGTATATAAGTATTCTATCAGTTATCTGGTTCCCATAGTACAAGCTTTGCTTAGTTTGGGGCTAGATGGCGCTGTGTGTATAGTCCGCCAATATTTATTATTTTTATTTATTATTATGTGTTATTCTGATAAGCTATATTACTGTAAAGTTTCATTTTAATCCGTTCAGTAGTTTTTGCGAGAAAGAGTAACAAACATACTCACTCACAAACTTTCGCATTTATAATACTAGCCGACCCGTGACAGACGTTGTCCTGTCAAATTTCAATAATCGAATAGAAAAGACTGAATGTTTTTAGTCTGTGATGTCAGATTTGTTACACACCAGCGCCATCTATACAGAAATCCTCCCTTTTGAGTTTTTTATCGTTTTGGGGATGTTTTTCATATTTTAAAGTATTCGGGCATTATATCTACATCTACAGCAACTTTAATTTTAATCCGTTTTGTTGTTTTTTTTTTGATTAGGGAACAAACATAGCAGCCTTATCACAAACTTTCGCATTTATAATATATAGACACATTTTTGCACACCCTGTATAGTGTGGGGTAGTGTGCGTGGTGCTAGTCAGTAATCAGATGATAGTGAGTGGTTCACTACACTTTTGCTTTACATGTTAGGTATGTTGTCATGTATGTTATATCAAAAGCCATGTCTGCCTAGTGGAATGATGATCATGGGTTTGCGTGGTCGTGTATCAATGGCTTATTATAAAGAAAATACATCGTGAGGAAACCAGGGTGTCTACTTTGGAACCGATAAACGGCATTACGTGAAAAACGTTACATCGTTTCCGTAACGACGGTTTTTTTTGGTGGGGGGCACGACGGAACTTTTTTTTTTTTTATAGATAAAAATAGTAATGGGGGGGGCTCCCCCACTCCGCGAGATCTAGGAGCCCTTTCCCGGCTAGCCCTCCACTCGGTGTATGCCAATGAAAGAAGGGCAAGGTCTATAGTTGAAAACCACTATCAATGCCCATACATTTTGAAGGTTTCTCTCGATTTCCCAGAGATCCCATAATCAGATGCTGGCTTGGTGGTAATGGGACCACAGCCGAAGTATAGGCATCCAAACTAAAAAAAATAATTGTAAATCCGTCCACAAACGCCAGAGTAATCGCGTAACATACACACATTTATCAATTATTAATTATTCATATATAAATAGAGAAAACAAGAAATATTTAGTTGTGGTCCATCAAGTCTAGAGGTATAACAACTGTCACTAATCAAAACGGACCATAGACAAAAAAATATTAAGGCGAGTAATTAATGTGTTTGATGAATGCAGAATCGTTTTATCTCAATAACCGTATTTTGTTTTTTATGACAAAGATAACATAAGGATATAATCTAGATAAATTACAGACAGAATCACGATTGGTGAAACTTTTCTCGATAGATTTATTTTCCAAAGTTGGCTCTTCAAACACACTAGTTTCATTTTTAATCAAAACTATGAATAGCTAAACAGTTTATTTTTATATATTTCGTTAGATAATCATACTAGCTAAATAAATTACAGACAGTTTCTTTTTAAATTTGATGGTTTTCGAGATAATGCAGTTTTATCATTTTTTCCGTCTTATCCGGGTAGACTCAGCCCATACAAAATGTCAAAAAAATCACTTTTAAACAAGTTTGTATGCTAAGCTTAGTTGACTGCCAAAATTGAAAATGACCAAAACCGGGGTAGGCTCCACAACCGGGTCTTTGTCCTTAGAAGGACGTATGGAAAGAAGTCATCATTTAATAATAAAATAAACTAGAAACATGACAAAGAACAACTTTTGCAAGGACCTAACTTTTGACGACAATGTCCCAAAAACTCCAAAAACATCGGCCCAAGATACATTAGCATGAGTTTTTGCTATCGGAGGGTTTTATAAAATACAAGCTGACCCGGCGAACTTCGTATCGCAATTGACAAATGTTGTTTGAAGTTCCCGTTCCCGTTATTAGGAACACACCTACATTGCTTAGACAACATTGATCTTTATACAATAGCAATAAAGCTCAAAATTACTCTACGTTTTAGTTAGAAAACTTTTGAACGGGAAAAAGAAAAGGGCTGTTTTTAGGGTTTTTCCGGCAATTATTCGAATTTATCTCACCTTTTAAACCTTCCCTAGACCTCCACGAACATTTCAAGACCAAGATAAGATGAATCCGTTTAGCCGTTCTCAAGTTTTATCGAGACTAACGAACAGCAATTGATTTTTATATATATAGATTTATTACTTTTTCAAAATAAAAAATAGCCTATGTTACTCAGGGATAATGTAGCTTGGTAACGGTGAAAGAATTGTTTAAATCGGTTCAGTAGTTTTTGAGTTTATCCATTACAAACATACAAAAAATCAAAACTTTTCTCTTTATAATATTAGTATAGATTAGTATAGATATAGATATAGATATAGATATAGAAATAGGATCACGACTGTAATCCTCAAGTACGGTAGACATCGTCTCAGATCTTCCAGGCACTCTGATCCTTGAAGATGTTAATGGGTTAGTCATTATATTTGGCACATGCCCACATTTTGCAGCATTCTATACGTGACAGGTTGCAAGACCATCGCCGCTTATAAGAATACTAACTGGTTTCCTCACGATGTTTTCCATCACCGTGTATGATGCGCATATACATTTTTCGAACAGAAAAATCCATTGATGCACGACCCGACGAACCCACGACTTTCGAAATGAAGTCGAGGTACCTCCCACTCGGCCAACACGGCTTTTAAGCTAAATAGTTAACAATACTCAATTGTTTTCAAACTAGCTGACACGTGCCCGCATTGCTGGGGGACAAATAGTTTCACATCTGGTATTCCAATCTTCAATAGTTATTTGTTATACAAGAGTGCAAAGTTGCTTTTTAACCGCGTGTATAATTTTGATGACCGAGCAAGTGAAGGATTCTAAAATTGAATCACGAGCGCAGCGAGTGATTCAAAATTAGAATCCTGAGCGTTAGCGAGGGAATCAAAAGAGCACGAGGTGAAAAATCTTTGCACTCGAGTGCAACACGTAACTTTTCATTCCACCTCAGCGAGGAAATGACTAAATGCAAAAAAAAACGTTTACAATCACAAGATAGGTACTTTTATTTCAGTTTAGGTATTAACTACTACATTATGACAGGTAAGTATTACAGAATAATCATAATAATGACGTGAAAAAATGCCGCGTAAAGAACCGCGTACAAAGCAAATTGAAAAAAAAACCGGCCAAGTGCGAGTCGGACTCGCGCACGAAGGGTTCCGTACTATTATCAAAACGGCAAAAAAATCACGTTTGTTGTACGGGAGTCCCACTTAAATATTTATTTTATGCTGTTTTTAGAGAAATACATCATCTGTGAAAATTTCAACTGTCTAGCTATCACGGTTCACGAGATACAGCCTGGTAACAGACAGACGGACAGCGGTGTCTTAGTAGTCCCGTTTTTTACCCTTTAGATACGGAACCCTAAAAACATAAAAAATAATTCATAATATCTCGTAACCTACCTATTTACCTAACTACGTAGTTAGCATTCCACACGTGACAGGTTGCAAGCCCGTCGCCGCTTTCAAGAATATTAACGGGTTTCCTCACGATGTTTTCCTTCACCGTTATATAAACATGTGTAAGGCATGGCCAGGATTCGAACTCAAAATTAATAATATCTACCTAGGTACCTATTTCTAACTACATGAATTCAATAATTCAATTTCAAACTTTTTAGTCTAATTTACCGACTTACTTTACCGATAGTCGTAAAATAGCGCCACCTGCCAGCGGAATTGCAAACCTCTATCATCTTACCTCTCAAACCCCGAGCGGTCGCATGAGACCGCGAAAAGTACCTCTAATAACGTAATAACATCAAGTGAAACTAGATGGCGCTGGAATGAGAAAATCACGTTTGTTGTATGGGAGCCCCCCTTAATTATTTATTTTATTCTGTTTTTAGTATTTGTTGTTTGAGCAGCAATATAAATACATAATCTGTGAAAATTTCAACTGTCTAGCTATCATGGTTTATGAGATACAGCCCTGTGACAGACAGACAGACGGACAGACAGACGGACAGCGAAGTCTTAGTAATAGGGTCCCGTTTTTACCCTTTGGGTACGGAACCCTAAAAAGAACACCAAGAAGGTTCCGAGTCTGAGTTTTTAACAAATTAAAAAAAAGTTGTATGATATATTCGGCACCATAGAGGTAGCAGTAAATAGGTTTAATGATGTTTTTAATTCACAAACTTAGTGCACACGATGTTCTAAATTCAATTTACTTTATCCTCTAGAGAATAAAAACGGCTTTTGCACTCAGATATTGAAGAGCAAAAATACTCTTTCCGAGATGGTGGGATGAAAAATAAATTATAGCCAATATGTTGCCGAGGACTAATAGCTACATAACAAAAAACAAGTGCGAGTCGGACTCGCGCACGAAGGGTTCCGTACCATTATCTATAAAAACGGCACAAAAACATGTTTGTTGTATGGGAGACCCCCTTAAATATTTATTTTATTCTTTTTTTAGTATTTGTTGTTAGAGCAGCCACAGAAATACATAATCTGTGAAAATTTCAACTGTCTAGCTATCGCGGTTCATGAGATACAGCCCTGTGACAGACAGACGGACAGACAGACAGACAGACGGACAGCGAAGTCTTAGTAATAGGGTTCCGTTTTTACCCTTTGGGTACGGAACCCTAAAAACATCAAAATCCGTCCAGTAGTTTTTGTGTGAAAGCCGGACAACAGACAAAAATTTCAAAATGTTTTTTTTTTTGGCTTGTGTTACTTGTGTAAAGGCCCCTTGGAGTATTTTTTTGTTTTTATTCAATGTACAGAATTTAACTCTTCTACAGTTTTATTATATGTATAGATAGTCACTCACAGCTCAGTTGGTAGTAACTCTGCCTTCTACGCTGTAGGTTGTGCGTTCGATCCCCACCCAGGGCAAACATTTGTGTGATGAACATAGATGTTTGTTCTGTGTCTGGGTGTTACTATGTATAATAATTGTATGTATTTACAAAAAAAAAGTATATAAGTATGCTATCAGTTATCTGGTTCCCATAGTACAAGCTTTGCTTAGTTTGGGGCTAAATGGCGTGGTGTGTAAGGCCAATATTTATTTATATTTAGATATTTACCTATGTATTTTTGTTCTTTGTATGTTTGTTACTTTCTTTCGTTGTTTTGGTATTGCAAAACGCCCACAGGCACATTAGATATTATTTAGCTTTAGTTTTCTCTCTAAGTGAATTTGTAATTCTTAAGAGAAAATAAACATCTTAAACCGTAATATAGACTAAAGCGCAGTAAACCAGTGCTAAGCATTCAGTACCCAAGGTCCAAGCACTTGAAAGTGATATAGTCCTAGCCCATTATGAAAAATAAAGGGCAAAAATACTCTGTGGAATTGCGTCGTTGAGATCAAGATGGCCGACGAAAAAGTCCTATTTTTACTGAATATGCAATACATATTTGCCGGGTCCTTCGAATTGTGACAAGGAATACGAAGTATAGATGAGGCGGTTTACAATAAAAATAGGTATTACAAAATAAATAAGTATTGGTGGACATTCACACAACACCTAACCTAAAACTAAGCAAAGATAGGTCTATGTGAACTAGATAACTGACGGGAAATATTGTGGTCATACGCATGACAACTGTCACTAATCAAAACAGACCATAGACAAAGAATTGTATTGACTATAGATTTTAAACAAGTTTGTTTGTTATGCTTAGTTAATGACAAAAAAAAAGTTTATAAGCATTCTATCAGTTATCTGGTTCCCATAGTACCCATACCCATAGGGTTTCTCAAAGTGGGGTACGCGTACCACTGGGGTACGCCATTGAGTCATAGCGGGTACGTAATAGGGGTACGTGGAACAATAAGTTTGAGATACGCTGCCATAGTACAAGCTCTACTTAGTTTAGGGCTAGATGGCGCTGTGTAAAAATGCTCATTAATATTATTATTTTATTGTCTTTTCAACTAATTTTTTACGCCACATCCAAAAGCAGACATCCACTCTCACATCGCGAAAGGAAAATCTTCAAGTTTACGAAGTATTCTTTATATTTTTTTAATGTTCACAACATCTGAATAAAAGGAGGTCAAGATACGAATCTAGTGGAATGGGCCAACCGCTCCATGGCCGTTAAAATTATTTAAAAAAAAATATTACCTCTGTAACGAGCAATCATTCTAAAGTGTTGTATAAATCTATATCTGTATCTATACTAATATTATAAAGAGGAAAGATTTGATTGTTTGTTTGCATCGAATAGGCTCCGAAACTAACGGACCGATTTGAAAAATTCGTTCACAATTAGAATCCTACATTATCCCTGATGAACATAGGCTATAGAATATTTTCAAAAAAGTTAGGGATCCGTATGAAAACTTCGATAATGTAACCCGACGTGTGAAAAATAAAAACTTATATCGCTTACGCTGCGGAAATGATTGACAATAGAGTAAAGTAATGTACTACAGTTTTATAGATATCATCAATATCTACAAAAAAATCCATAATACCATATGTCTATCTATTAGGGATCCGTATGAAAACTTCGATAATGTAACCCTAGGTGTAAAAAAATTACCCATAAAATCATTATTACACCCGTGCGACGCCGGGGCGGACTGCTAGTTCAATAGATGAAGTGTCTTTCGGAGTGGGATTTTTTATTTATTTTTAACGGGCGCACTGCCCACTTTTATTGATGTTTTGTTGCCAATTTGAAAAGTGTTTTTTATAATAAAACAAACCAATTTAAGTAGATGTATATGCGCCTTTACCTTGTTCGATCCGCACCACACTGGAGTTACATAGCATTGAGGAAAGGATCATTGAAAAAAATGATAGGCCCCAAGCCGTGTTGTCTGATTCGAGGCTTGGTCGCGCACATGCGTAGCTTCACCTAGCTCCTAAGACGTTTCAAAGTGATCCTTACGATTTTACTGAAATAAATACCTTTTGATTTTGACTTTGATTAACACGTTTGAAAATATCGTGAGGAAACCAGTTAGTATTCTTGTAAGCTACGATAAGACTTGGAATATCTTAGAATAACATAAAAGATACTTTTAATCCACCCTGGTCAACTCCGCAAACCGAAAACGATTTGTAACATTAGCCGACCCGTGACAAACTTTGTTCTGTAATTTTTTTTGTAATAATCACATAGGTAAAAGCAATTTCAGGCAGCTTCTAATTTTTTCCCTACAACTGATACTGATAAAATAAATTACGAATTTTGGTAGTATGATTATCATTCATTAGTCAAAACTGCGTTGCTAGGACGACTTAATGTTTTTAGTCTGTGATGTCAGATTTGTTGCACACAAACGCCATCTATAACAAAATAATTTTTTTATCAATTGGGGTTGTTTTTCGGATTATAAGTTCTCCCTTTATTTATTCTGATTTTTTATCTAGGTACATACACATACTACAGAAAATTTAAACAAACATAGCAGCCTATCACAAACTTTCGCATTTATAATATTACTAGCGACCCGCCCCGGCTTCGCACGGGTAGCATGTTATTATACATACAAACCTTCCTCCTGAATCACTCTATCTATTAAAAAAAGCCGCATCAAAATCCGTTGCGTAGTTTTAAAGATATAAGCAAACATACATACAGACATACAGACGCGGGAAGCGGAAAGCGACTTTGCTTTATACTATGTAGTGATTAGAATTAGTTTTGTTGTCAAATTCAAATTCTTGTAATGTTTTAGTGATTTGTAGGCAACGATAATAGGAAAAAATACCTAATTATGATTGTTCCAAGGTTCATACTATAGTCAAAACGACGTAGCTTTGGTAGGATTATTATTACGGTTTTCGGTTTGCGAGTAGACCCCCAGATACTAGAGCAAAAGCTAGTAATAATGCAATTTTTATAAAATGATATATGCTTAGCTTGTTTAAAATGAAAGAAGTGCATGTTTCCACTACGCCACCACTCAATAGGTACCTACCTTACCATAGGGGTTCCGCATTCTATCAGAGGCGTCGAACCATAGACTAAAGTCTATTGTCTATGCTTTTATTATAATACCAATTGTTCTATTCTATGCGAAAGCTTTGAAAATCACGTTAGAACATTATTTTCATATTTTTTTGTTTTTACTCGTAGCTAAAAAGGTGTGAACAAAAATGTACGTATTTTTGATTGCACGCACATTTTATTTAGCACTTTTATAGAAAAAATATCTCTTTATTTGTCTCACAGGACGTTTGATTAATAATTAATTACAATAAAAAAAACCGGCGCAGTGCGAATCTATAAAAACGGCAAAAAAAAAAATGTTTGTTGTATGGGAGACCCCCTTAAATATTTATTTTATTCTGTTTTTAGTATTTGTTGTTAGAGCAGCAACAGAAATACATAATCTGTGAAAATTTCAACTGTCTAGCTATCACGGTTCATGAGACAGACAGACGGACGGACAGACGGACAGACGGACAGCGAAGTCTTAGTAATAGGGTTCCGTTTTTACCCTTTGGGTACGGAACCCTAAAAACAGTTGCAAGATTTGAGCCGAACAAACATAGCAATTTAATATCTTGTAAAAATTAAATAAGATCACGACAAAATCAAAATTGAAATCAAAAAAAAGTTTATTCATTGAAATCACTTGAATCATTTAGAATCGTCAAATTTAGTTAAGTTTAATTTTGTTCATTATTTGTGTTTTTTTTTAAAGTCTTTGTACATATTTTTAATACAAAATTAATCTTAATTATTATTGACTAGCTGACCCGTGCCCGCTTCGTAGGGCGACAGATATTTTCACATCTGGTTTTCCAATTTTCAAAATAAATTATAGCCAATATGTTGCCGAGGACTAATAGCTACATAACAAAAAAAGTTTCATCAAAATCCATCCAGTAGTTTTTGCGTGAAAGCCAGACAACAGACAGACAGACAGACCAAAATTTCAAAATGTTTTTTTTGGCTTATGTTACTTGTTTAAAGGCCCCTAGGAGTATTTTTTTTATTTTTTATTTAATGTACAGAATTGAACTTTTCTACAGTTTTATTATATGTATAGATAGAGCGAGTTGGAGCAGTCCCAGGCTTTTTTGTTGTATAAGTAATCAGATATTTTATAGTAAGCCTTTTCGCATAGTCACTACATAGTATAAAGCAAAGTCGCTTTCCGCTTCCCGCGTATGTATGTATGTATGTATGCTTATATCTTTAAAACTACACAACGGATTTTGATGCGGTTTTTTTTAATAGATAGAGTGATTCAGGAGGAAGGTTTATATGTATTAAACCCGTGCGAAGCCGGGGCGGGTCGCTAGTTTACTATAATCCCCAAGTACGGTAGACATCCTCACAGATCTCCAGGTGCTTAGATCCTTGAAGATGATAAAGGGGTGGTCAGAATCACGACCAAACATTATATTTTCGCACATGCCCACATATTGCAGTAGTTAGTAAAATAAAAGCTGGTAATAAAAACTGCTAACAATATTGCATACAATGACGTATTATATATAGACACGTTATCAACCAACATCTCGGCGCTTAAAAACGGCGAAAATACTAGATACGCGTGAAATGACACATTTTTGTCTTTACGCGTGAAATTACACATTTTTGTCTTTAACTTTTGGGGTATAATTTGTACATCCTCTGAAAACACACGACGGCATGTTTTCTTTATGTTTTGCACAGGTTTTCACACACGATATAAATTAAAAACAAACATAGCATCGCGCGACAGGTTGGTGCGTGACTGAGCGCAATGTGGCCAATTGGATTCATTTCATATTGCCATTTTAGAGTGCGGACAACGTATCTATAGTTTTTATACATCATTGATTGCATAGACAAAAAAATCAAGGTTTAGTGCGTCCTACCCTATTTTACTAGCTTTTATTTAACTTGCAATGTAAGTAACACACAACATATTAATGTATTTACAAAAAATATTCTATCAGTTATCTAGTTTCGATAGTACAAGCTTTGCTTAGTTTGGGGCTAGATGGCGTTGTGTAAAATGTCCACCAATATTTATTTATTTATCTTGTATGTTCACGTGAAATCTTGCAACTCAATTTTGAAGCAGTTATCCCCAACCGATTTTTGCATTGTTATTTAACTTCGATGACAATGCAATAATAGTGACAGCGAGCTGATCTGATGATGGAGTCAGGAGCTGTTCAACGGAAACTCACTATAGAACTCCTTAGTATAATAGTTCGATTGAGTAAAAACTTTTCATAACTGTCAAGTTAAAATGACAATTGATATGCGCTACTCGATGGTTTAAATGATTTTACAAAAGCTTGTCAACAAAAAAAATATAACCCTTATAATAAATATATAAACCCTTATAATAACGAATAAAAAGCTTTACAAAACGTTGAATTTTTGTAAACCACCTTAATACAATAGCAAAAAACCCTATGATATTGCATAGACAAAAAAGTCTAGGTTTAGTGCGTCTAAGGGTCTACCCTATTTCATTCTCTATACAAACACGGTCAGTAGGGTCCTAGGCAATATAATATTCCTAAAGCAGCTGGACTATTGTGGGACCCTTGCAATACGTGGTCCGTGAATGAGTCCTAAATAATTGATTTGTTTGCCTTGTTGATTGAATGGTCCGACGTCATAGATGAAGTGATGTGAACAGATACGATAACCAAAAAGATTTCTATTTATTTTTTATTCTTTATTTATTAATACTTATATTAATTTAAACACGAACATAAAATAAATATGACAAATAATTCTTATTCTTTTTAAGGTTCCGTACTCAAAGGGTAAAAACGGGAACCTATTACTAAGACTTCGCTGTCCGTCTGTCACAGGGCTGTATATCATAAACTGTGATAGATAGACAGTTGAAATTTTCACAGATTATGTATTTCTGTTGCCGCTTTAACAACAAATACTAAAAACAGAACAAAATAAATATTTTTGTGGTTATAGTTACTTCGTGCGCGAGTCTGACTCGCACTGGGCCGGTTTTTTGTTTAAGATTTCTTCTGATTTGAAAATATTTTTTGGGCGTTGTCATGATGATGTCTGTTTGATATAAGTTAGCAGAATAGTTTTACTGATAAAAATGATTTTATGAATATATAATAATTCATCTGTACGTGTGTTTGTCACCGTAAACGTCTGGGCCGATTTGGTTAAAATTTCGTATGTATATTTCAATGGGTTATTGGATTCTTCTATTATTATCCTATACGCATTATATCAAGCTCTCTTATAGGTAAAAAAAAATGCATGATAAAAATATTCGAACTACAATATATTAAACTAGCTGACTCGTGCCCGCTTCGCTGGGGGACAGATAGTTTTACGACTTCATATTATAAATCCTAAAATTATCAGTGGTTCTCTAATATATTAAGCATGTTATTATACATATAAACCATCCTCCTGAATCACTCTATCTATTAAAAAAAACCGCATCAAAATCCGTTGTGTAGTTTTAAAGATATAAGCATACATACAGACGCGGGAAGCGGGAAGCGACTTTGCTTTATACTTTGTAGTGACTAGTGATAAAACTGTCGCATGAAAATTCAATTTTTCGTGATTCGATTTCACATCGCGTTCACTGTAAAATCTGACCTATCTATCATTATTCTATACATAATAACTCTGGTCGAATGCTGGGCAGCGCGTTGCTCTCAAAAAAAAAACATTCTCTATTCTCAATCACTTGGGGTAGCCAACATTTTAAAACAATCTTTTATTTCGCCGCGAAATATTTTGTAAACTTTAAATTGTTGCAAATAGAGCTTAAAATTGTAGGTTAAGTTATTTAAAATTGTTAGGTTATGTTTGTAGTTATATATATTGACCGAAATATTGATGCTTGACCAATGGGGTCGAAAATTGTAAGTACTTAGGTTAAAAATAGTTACACAATGACTAATTTGGCTAACATGATAATGGTGAGAATTGGTACCAACGTAAAGTAAAAGTATTGGGAACTCTAGTATCAGAAATAATACTAGCCGACCCGTGACAGACGTTGTCCTGTCAAATTTCAATAATCGAAAAGAAAAGACTGAATGTTTTTAGTCTGTGATGTCAGATTTGATGCACACCAGCGCCATCTATACCAAAATCATTCCTTTTGCGTTTTTTTATCATTTTGGGGATGTTTTTAATATTTTAAATTAGTCTATGTTTTATTCCGGTATTATATCTACATCTACAGCAAATTTCAATTCAATCCGTTTTGTTGTTTAGGTCTGATTGAGGTACAAACATACAAACTCACAAACTTTCACATTTATATAATATTATTAAGATTTAAGCACAAGAACCAGTTGAGCTATCTACTACTCTGTCACTAATAAAAACGGACCATAGACAAATAATTGTATTAATTATTTTTTTTAAACAAGTTTATTTTCTATGCTTTGTTATTGACTGCCAAAATTAAAAACCAGCCAAGTGCGAGTCGGATTCGCGCACGAAAGATTCCGTACCATTATCTAAAAATACGGGAAAAAAATCACTTTTGTTGTATAGAAGCCCCACTAAAATATTTATTTTATTCTGTACTAGCTGACCCGTGCCCGCTTCGCTGTGCGTAAAACATTTCTAATACCATCGTGGACTTTTTTGTAGACGTTTTTAAGGTGTACAATACTGTAGTACATTATTTTGATATATCTCGTGGGGTTCAGCCAGCATTTGGAATGTAAGCGCAAAAAAATGTGTTTATTTACGACATCACATTAGAAACCTCTAAAATTATCAGTGTTTCTCTACTATATAATGCATGTATTATACATATAAACCTTCCTCTTGAATCACTCTATCTATTAAAGAAAACGGCATCAAAATCCGTTGTGTAGTTTTAAAGATATAAGCAAACATACATACGCGGGAAGCGGAAAGCGACTTTGCTTTATACTATGTAGTGATAGTGATTTCAACTGTCTAGCTATCACGGTTCATCAGATACAGCTTCGTGAGACAGATGGAAGGACAGACGGACAGCAGAGTCTTAGTAATAGGGTCCCGTTTTTACCCTTTGGGTACGTGTAACGTTCACACTTATGTGTCCTACAAAGAGTAAGGGTGGTGAGATCCTTGATCAATAACCAAAACAGATTTCCAGTCTAGCTTGACTTCCAATCTGCAAGTCCAGTCGCCGGCGCCCTTCGGTTCGCGACTCACTATCTTGACGGAAACATCCGAACGTCAATCGTTTATTTGATATTAGCGACTCGCCCCGGCTTCGCACGGGTTTAATACGTATAAAACTTTCTCCTGAATCACTCTATCTATTAAAAAAAAACCGCATCAAAATCCGTTGTGTAGTTTTAAAGATATAAGCATACATACTAACGCGGGAAGCGGGAAGCGACTTTGCTTTATACTATGTAGTGATTTCATTATTCACACAGGCACCCAAACAAGTAGGTACCCAGTACACTACAGTACGGAACCCTAAAAAACACTACATTCAAATAGACGAAACAAAACGTCTCTGTTACCAAATTCAAGCTTTCTTTCACGGAAGAACTTACAAGAGAAAAACTCATAGAACTACATTATATTTTTTCTTTTTCATGTGAATGGGAGTGAAAAGCACGCATCTAAACGTGAAGCCTTTATTTTTTTCTTCAGCAAGTATTCATAGTCTATGATACAGCTAACAAATATATTACCTCACTAGCCGACCCGCGACAAAGATGTTGTTCTGTCAATTTTTTTTGTAATAATCATAGGAAATAGTATATTATGCAACTAGTGAATAAAGGACGGATTTAAAGCGAGGGCCGTAGATGCATCGACTACATAGCCTAACCCAGAAGACACCGCATGCAAGGCGAACACTGTCATCCAAAACATCAGGCTTATACGGCCGATAAAAAATACCGCGCGTCAAACCTGCAGTAGTACCGACCACTTCCTTGACCCGTGCACATCTCGTCTGTTTATGCTAAAAAACCATTACCACAAGCTCAAGTTACACTGGTTATTTTCCTTGTCGATAGTCAATAGTGTTGTACCACTACTCAATAATAATTGATGATCGATAAACCTACATAGTAGTAACAACAACAGTTGGACCTAACTAGTAAAACTACTTATTGCCAACTAGCTTCCGTCCTCGGCTTCGCTCGCGTTGTTCCTACATGGAAGTAACCTATTTGCTATTCGCATTTATAATATTATCGCTTTAGAATTAACAAATGTTGTCTTAAGTTCTCGTTCGCGTTCGCGTTCGCGTTCGCGTTCCCGATCCCGATCCCGATCCCGATCCCGATCCCGATCCCGATCCCGATCCCGATCCCGATCCCGATCCCGATCCCGATCCCGATCCCGATCCCGATCCCGATCCCGATCCCGATCCCGATCCCGATCCCGATCCCGATCCCGATCCCGATCCCGATCCCGATCCCGATCCCGATCCCGATCCCGATCCCGATCCCGATCCCGATCCCGATCCCGATCCCGATCCCGATCCCGATCCCGATCCCGATCCCGATCCCGATCCCGATCCCGATCCCGATCCCGATCCCGATCCCGATCCCGATCCCGATCCCGATCCCGATCCCGATCCCGATCCCGATCCCGATCCCGATCCCGATCCCGATCCCGATCCCGATCCCGATCCCGATCCCGATCCCGATCCCGATCCCGATCCCGATCCCGATCCCGATCCCGATCCCGATCCCGATCCCGATCCCGATCCCGATCCCGATCCCGATCCCGATCCCGATCCCGATCCCGATCCCGATCCCGATCCCGATCCCGATCCCGATCCCGATCCCGATCCCGATCCCGATCCCGATCCCGATCCCGATCCCGATCCCGATCCCCATCCCGATCCCGATCCCGATCCCGATCCCGATCCCGATCCCGTGTTTAAAACGGTGGAAACCAGTCGCATCGCATCGCATCGCGAGGAAACCAGTAGTTAGTATTGTTATAAGCGGCGATGGGCTTGCAACCTGTCACGTATGGACTGCTAACTACTGCAAAATGTGGGTATGTGCCGAATATAATATTTGGACGTGCCTCTGACTGCTATCGACAACTCATGACAACACTTCCCATCCCTAGTGAATCACGTCATCTTGAACCGGCCAATCAGAATGCATTTTTTCCCACTCCCCCCGTACCTCATACCTCACTGACTTGACAGAGTTGTTTGTTTGAAGAAATGAAGCCATTAGGCGTCTATTAGGCTATGGGTTATGTAGTCGATGCGTAGATGAGTCACGAGCAAGTGAAGGATTCTAATGATTGAATCACGAACGCAGCGAGTGATTCAACTGTTAGAATCCTGAACGACGCGAGTGATTCATGGCCCTCGATATAAATTCGTACTTTATTCAGGAGTTGCATACTACACTTTATACCATGACTACGAGAATATTTATTTAATCTAATGCCAAACTCCTTGTCGCAAATATCGACCAATCAAATCTCGAGAATTTATTTGCACCAAAGAGTTTTGAATTTCGAATCTCAGCGCAAGGAGTTTGTGTAAGCATTGAAATAGAGACCGGATATATTTTGTGTTCCAAATTCAAACACCAAAATAGTGAATAAAAACAAAACAGTGAATAAAAGACCTTTTTATTCACTGTTTTGCGTGAATAAAATAAGCTTTTTAAAGTAGTTGGTAAATGTTAGCTAATTACGTAATAACATAAGTCAGAAGGACCCTTAAAGTAGGGACTGAATAAATTAACCGACTTGGTATTACATGGATCTCACTACTTTTTACGGTAGAAGAACTGAGTTGCGTTGCGAGGTTATGTTTTTGATGGCATCTCATTTATTTTTGTAGATAGCCCTACTTTTTAGGGTTCCGTACCTAAAGAGTAAAAACGGAACCCTGTTACTAATACTCCATTGTCCGTTCGTCCGTCTGTCCATCTGTACGTCTGTCCGTCTGTCCGTCTGTCCGTCTGTCTGTCTGTCGGTCTATCGGTCTGTCAGTCCATCTGTCTATCACAGGGCTGTATCTCATGAACCATGATAGCTAGAAAGTTGAAATTTTCACAGATGATGTATTTCTGTTGCCACTATAACAACAAATACTAAAAACAGAAAAAAAAATATTTAAGTGGGGCTCCCATACAACAAACGTGATTTATAGATAATGGTACGGAACTCGACGTGCGCGAGTCCGACTCGCACTTGGCAGGTTTTTTTAGGATTTTTCACTAAACACTAATTGTGTTTCAAATTTGAAGCTTCTATGTCTGCTAGAAGTGCCTTAAACTTTTGATGATCGGTCAGTCAGTCAGTCAGTGAGTGAGTTACAAAATAGGAAACTTTGACTAGTTATAATTCTTAAACTACTGGTTCAAATTGAATGAAAATTGAAATATACCTACCGTGTTTATATAGTGACTGCTTGGTTACTGAAAATTCAGGCTTCTAGTTTTATCCACAACGAAGTTATAGGGGGTCGATAATGGCCTGAACTGCTTCGAGAAAAGGATGGTACAGCCGTGCCGCTTTATTGCTTGACTTGGCGGGGGCACTGCCGTGCCCCCAGATTACGAATTTTGGTAGAATGCGTATCATTCAAAACTGCGTTGCTATGACGACTAAATGTTTTAGTCTGTGATGTCAGATTTGTTGCACACCAACGCCACCTATACCAAAATAATACTTTTTGCGTTTTTTTATCATTTAGGGGTTGTTTTTGGAATTTCAATATCAACATTTTTTTTTTACAAAAAAGTCGTCTGTCAAAAATCGATTTCCCGAATCTAAACTGACAAAGTCGCGGATAAAAGCTAGTCTTTGTCATATTAACAATTATATAAAATTAATAATAATCAAATAACAGATAAGGGTATATATTTATAAACTGTATCTTGCACTATCATTGAGCATAGCTGAAGTGCGCGTTAGCTCTTTTGCAATATTATTTTTTCACGGTTTCGCGATAAGTAGCGGGGAGGCTGAATGGGTAGTGCATGCCTACACAATAAAAAAGTGTGTTGAGCTTGTCTATGGGTATAGTATTTTTTTTATTAAATCATATATAACAGGAAGCAAGGAGGATTTTATTTCAATCTATTTTATTTATATTGTGAGAATTTCGCCGAGTTGGCCGTGTGGGATATACCTCGACTTTCAATCTGAAGGTCGTGGGTTCGAATCGCGGCGTGCATCAATGGATTTTTCTGTTGGAAAATTTATATGCGCATCAAAAAGACGTGCTTACTACGGTGAAGGAAAACATCGTGAGGAAACAAGTTAGTGTTCTTATAAGCGGCGATGGGCTTGCAACCTGTCACGTATGGAATGCTAACTACTGCAAAATGTGGGCATGTGCCAAATATAATGTTTGAACGTGCCTCTGACTACCCCCACTAGACATGTTCAAAGGATCTAAGCGTCTGAAGATCTGAGAGGATGTCTGCCATACTTGGGGATTACAGTCGTGATCCTATTTACTTATTATTTTTTTTTTATTTAAGGGGCTGCCAGTCGACGATTGCTCTTTTTCGGAACGAAAAAAGTAATACTTCTGAACAAGCCACATCTCCTATTTTTATAAGTATATTACTTCAGGTTCCTACCTAGATTTCTATTAAGCTGAAAACATAATAGCAGAAACTTTTCACGATAAAAATATTATTTCAAAATGATACGTTTTAGAATTTACGATCGAAATATTTTATATACCTACTATTAAAATCAACTTGTGATTTATTGTTAAAGATAGGTAATATGTAGATCTAGATTTCTATTAGGATAGATTTTTGATAAGTAATTATACATAATTTATATCATTAATTTATTCGAAAAGCTAAGGCGGACCACGCGCGGACGTGTGTTTGTCATCATTGCAGCGGTCGGTAGGACTATTTATCGAAGTAATTAAAGATGGGTACACCTTTATTCACATATACTATACATTATAAAATAGGAGATATGGCTTGTTCAGAAGTATTTCTTTTTTCGTTTCGAACAAAAATAATCGTCGACTGGCAGCGTCTTAAGATTAGTTCATTCATAAAACTAAAACTAATAACATCCCTTGACTTTTCGATTGGTCGACACATTTTCGTCGGTCTTTAGTTATTTTAAACGTAATTATCTTTAAATACCTTCCGGTATATGAACTACTAGCTGACCCGTGACAGACTTTGTCCTGCCCAAATTTCAATAGTCGCATAGAAAAAAACACTTTCAGGAAACTACAACTGTTTTCCCTATAAACCATGTCCTGATAAAATATTTTTTATTACGAAGTTTGGTAGAATGCGGTAATCATTCGGTAGTCAAATTGATGTCAGATTATTTTGACAAAATGAATTTCCAATACCGACCTTGGTAGGATTCAACCTTTATGCGTTGCTATGACAACTCAATGTTATCGGTCATAAATGTCTAATTTTTTGCACATCAGCGCCATCTATAACTAAATCATCCTTTTTGCGTTTTTTTTATCATTTAGGGGTTGTTTTTCGGATTAAAAGTTCCCCCTTTATTTATTCTGATTTTTTATCTACATACATAATTCAGAAGTATTTCTTTTTTCGTTTCGAAAAAGAGCAATCGTCGACATACAGGGCCTTATTGTCATTTATTTTTGATTCGGGAACAAACTTCAGGAGGAGGAGGAAAAATTCAGGATCAGCCTTATCACAAACTTTCGCATTTATAATATTATTAGGATTTAAGTAAGCTACCTACATGTCTTCTATAGGTTTTTCTTCAGTGTTCTTACAAAATGGCGCCACAATATTAAAATCTCCATCTTACGATACATTAATGCGTGCGTGTGGTCTAATTCACTACAGTGTCCTCAAACCGGCCCCGGGTGTGATCAAAGGGGGTTATAGACCTAAGAACCACACAGAGGTGACAAACAAACATAAAAAAACCGGTCAAATGCGAGTCGAACTCGCGCACGAAGGGTTCTGTACTATTATCTATAAAAGAACGGTAAAAAACACGTTTTTTGTATGGGAGCCCCCTTTTAAATATTTAATTTATTTAGAAAATTTCAACTGTCTAGCTATCACGGTTCATATGATACTGCCTTGTGACAGACAGACGGACGGGCGAACAGACGAACAGACAGACGGTCAGCGAAGTCATTAAGACTTAACAGTAACAAATTTTTAATACTAAAATCAGAATAAAATAAATTTTTAATTGGGGCTCCCATACAACAAACGTGTTTATTTGCCGTTTTTTATAGATAATGGTACGGAACCCTTCGTGCGCGAGCCGCACTTGGCCGGTTTTTAATATTCCGTACCCAAAGGGTAAAAACGGGACTCTATTACTAAGACTTCGCTGTCCGTCTGTCCATCTGTCCGTCTGTCTGTTTGTCCGTCTGTCTGTCACAGGGCTGTATCTCATGAACCGTGATAGCTAGACAGTAGAAAATTTTCCCAGATGATGTATTTCTGTTGCAGCTATAACAACAAATACTAAAATAAGAATAAAATTAAATATTTAAGGTAGGCTCCCATACAACAAACGTGATTTTCGCATTCTAGCGCCATCTAGTTTAATTTGATGTCTGTCAACTGTCACATTGTTGTCATCTTGCTACGTACTAGCTGTCCAGACAGACGTTGTCCTGTCAAATTATTATTTTTTTCTATAAGAACCTTCTGATAATAACCAATACAACAAAAAAAGAATTAGCGAAATCAGTTCAGCTGCCTTCGAGATTTGCGCTTAGCAACACATTAGTATTTTTTTTTCTCTGGGACCTCTCTGCTTGCTTAGCACTATACGGGTGCACGCTCTCTGAAGAGAGCGGCAGTAATGGACGCTTAGAGGCAACGCCGCGCATAATGCACGCTTGTTCCACTGACGGGACAACACTTCATAAGGTACCTGTCACTGTCACTGGTACGCAAAAACGATATGTCAGACTATAGGCACTAGGCATACCTAGATAAACCAATACAGAAACAGTCATGAAGGCACGACGGCACGAGTAATAAATGTTTTGATGAATGCAGAATCGTTTTTTCTCAATAACCGCAAAACATACAGTTTTGTTTTTTATGACAAAGATAACTTAGGGATATAATCTAGATAATATTAAATACAGAAACACGATTTGGTGAAACTTTTCTCGATAGATTTATCTTCCAAAGTTGGCTCTTCAAAAACACTAGTTTTATTTGTTAATCAAAATTATGAATAGCTAAACAGTTCATTTTTATATAATTCGTTAGATAATCATACTAGCTAAGTAAATTGCAGACAGTTTCTTTTTAAATTTGATGGTTTTCAAGATAATGCGGTTTTATCACTTTTTCCGTCTTATCCGGACTCAGCCAATACAAACAACCAAACATTTCACATATCACCTTGCGATACAAAGTTCGCCGGGTTAGTTATTAGTAGATACTAAAGAGTTTCATATTAATATTTTATGTCCATGTACAAGATACACGTCTAATCAGAAACGACATTAATGAAAACCAGCTAAGTGCGAGTCGGACTCGCGTACGAAGGTTTCCGTACCATTATCTATAAAAAACGTCAAAAAAAACACGTTTGTTGTATGGGAACCCTACTTAAATATTTAATTTATTCTGTTTTTAGTATTTGTTGTTATAGTGGCAACAGAAATACATCATCTGTGAAAATTTCAACTGTCTAGCTAATAACGGTTCATGTGATACAGCCTTGTGTCAGACAGACGGACAGCGAAGTCTTAGTATTCGGGTCCCGTTTTTACCCTTTGGGTACGGGACTCTAAAAACACTAAGTACAAACGGTACATGATGGTACACTACCATTGAAATTTATCTCGTGCAGGATCTAAAACAGTGTGCCACAGTGGCGACCACAATGGACAGTCGGATATAACATCGATGCCATGACAGCTGCACAGCGAACAAGTACTATTTGCCTGGCTTTTGTCACAGATAAATTATATTAGAGGCTTTTGTTCTATGATTTACCCTCGTATTCAGGAACGACACTATGAGAACACGCACCCACAGTGGACGAAATCTTTTTTCATAAACATCACTTTATGTGTTGAGAGTGTGCCTACCTTGTGCCTATAGAGCTCAACTTTGGCTAGAGGCACACGACAATGTGCCTCTAGTCACACTATGCAGTGTCGCACAACATTTAAAGTGATGTTTATGAAAAAATATTTCGTCCACTGTGGGTGCGTGTTCTCATAGTGTCGTTCTTGAATACGAGGGTTAGTCAATCTGGCTGTCAATTCTGACTATTTAATTTAGACGTGACGCAATTATAATATTACTAGCCGACCCGTGACAGACGTTGTCCTGTCAAATTATAATAATTGCATAGGAAAAAGTTATTTCAGGCAATTTTTTCCAACAAACCTTGTACTGATAAAATAAATTACGAATTTTGATAGAATGGGTATCAATCATTAGTCAAAACTGCGTTGCTATGACGACTAAATGTTTTTAGTCTGTGATGTCAGATTTGTTGCACACCAACGCCATCTATACCAAAATCATCATTTAAGGGTTGTTTTTCGTATTAAAAATTCCCCCTTTATTTGTTCTGACGTTTTATCTACATACTACAGCAAATTTCATCTTAATCCGTTTTGTCGTATATTTTTGATTAGGTAACAAACATAGCAGCCTTATCACAAACATAAATAAATATTATAGGATATTATCCCACAGCGCTATATAGCCCCATACTAATATGGTCAACCATGTACGTAACTAGGAATAAAAAAGTCATTCGTTATAAAACTCCCTACCTAGGCATACTTTAATAGCCTAGACTAGGTAGGGGAGCACCCTAGCTCTTTGATCAACGAATAGAAAATATGTCACGAGAGGCCGCCATCTTGGAGGGGAAGAAACGGCCAAGGGTGAGTCGAGCTGTGTCTGTGAAAGGCAAGGTTTTGTAGTGCAGCTTTTTTTAACCGAGGTAACTCGACTTTGAATGCAAAGATCGTGAGTTCGAATTCCGGAATTAAATAGTTTATTATCTGAATAAACATCATCATCGAAGACAAGAGTACCTAGACTTTAAATCTGATGGTTGTGGATTCAAATCCCGGCCGTGGATAATTTTTTCTATTCGAAGAATACTCAAAATGGCGATGGAAAACATCGTGAGGATACCGTTCGTTACTATAAAGTCGGCTCTACTACTCGCGAAGTTAAATAATAAATAAAATAAATAAATATTGGCGGACTTTACACACAGCGCCATCTAGCCCCAAACTAAGCAAAGCTTGTACTATGGGAACCAGATAACTGATAGAATACTTATATACTTTTTTTTTTTGTAAATACATACTTATTATACATAGTAACACCCAGACACAGAACAAACATCTATGTTCATCACACAAATATTTGCCCTGGGTGGGGATCGAACCCACAACCTACAGCGCAGAAGGCAGAGTTACTACCAACTGAGCTGTGAGGCCGAAGTTAAGAAGTTAAGCGAATACGATAGTGTAGAAGGGCACTTCGCTTCACTTCGTATAACTTCACTTCGCCTCGGGCGACTTCCATTCGGTGTCGGTATTTGCGCCCGAGTCAAAGGATACGAAGTGTCCCGAAGTTCGAAGACGAGTGTGTAGACACGTACTTCAGACTTCGATCAACTTCGGCAAGTACTTTGTCGAAGCAACTTCGCGAGTAGTGTAGATCCGACTTTATAAGTAAGCGATGGGTTTGCAACCTGTCACGTATGGAATGCTAAATGCAAAATGAAGGAATGTGCCAAATGTAGGTAATGTTCGGATGTGCCAACTACCACTATTAGCATGTTTAATGATCTGAGGCGCCCGGAAATCTAAAAGGATATATACCGTACTTGGGGATTACAGTCGTGATATTAAAATCCCCAAGCAACTACAACAATAAAGTAACGTCTAAGTTGACTGAAATAAATAAATATTGATAGACATTTCACACATCGCCATCTAGCCACAAACTAAGCAAAGCTCGTACTATGGAAAGCAGAAAAAATATAGAATACTTATATACGTTTTTTTTTTTGTAAACACATACTTATTATATATATTAACACCCAGACACAGAACAAACATCTATGTTCATCACACAAATGTTTATTCCGGGTGGGAATCGAACCCACAACCTACAGCGCAGAAGGCAAGCTACTAGGTACCAACTGAGCTGTTGAAATCAATTGATGTCTTCATCATCAGATCAGCTTACTGTCACCATATTATTGCATTGTCACCGAAGTTACATAAGTATGCGAAATTTCAGCTCAATCGGTTGAAGATAACTGCTTCAAAATTGAGTTGCAAGATTATTTTAACAAACATAGTTACATACATACATTGCAAGATTTGCAAGTTAAATAAAAGCTTGTAAAACTGATAGGCCCCAAGCCGTGTTTGTTGCCTGATTCTTCTAGGCTTGGTCGCAAGTAGGTAAAGGCACGTCCAAACATTATATTTGGTACATGCTCACATATTGCAGTAGTTAGCATTCCATACGTGACAGGTTGCAAGCCCATCGCCGCTTATAAGAATACCAACTGGATTTTCCACGATGTTCACGATGTAGCGTTTTAATGCGTATAACAATTTTTCGAACAGAAAAATCCATTGATGCACGCCAGAATTCGGACCCACGACCTTCAGATTGAAAGTCGAGGTACCTCCTACTCGGGCAAAACAGTGCAAGTTAAATAAAAGCTTTTGAAGACAATTTCTTTCTATACTTTCTGATTTAAAGTCGGTATACCTATACCTATCTCTCAGCCGACTCTGCTATTCAAAATCCCTGATCCCCCCCCTCTCCCTGGGGGGTAAAGGCTTTTTGTCCCACAGGTATCGAGTATCGTATTAAGATATTCAAGGTGTGAAGAAAAGAGCTTCCACACGCGGCTCTGCTCGGTACATACAAGAACCAAATTAAATAAAAAGCCGTGTTGGAGTGGGAGGTACCTCGACTTTCAATCTGAAGGTCGTGGGTCCGAATTCTGGCGTGCATCAATGGATTTTATTTAAATGCGCATCAAATACAAGTGCTCAAAACGGTGGAGGAAAACATCGTGAGGAAAACAGTATTCTTATAAGCGGCGATGGGCTTGCAATCTGTCACGTATGGAATGCTAACT
This sequence comes from Hydriomena furcata, assembly GCA_912999785.1. Lineage (NCBI taxonomy): Eukaryota > Metazoa > Arthropoda > Insecta > Lepidoptera > Geometridae > Hydriomena > Hydriomena furcata. The sequence goes on from OU538845.1 coordinate 3,006,739, forward strand.
ACTGCAAAATGTGGGCATGTGCCAAATATTATGTTTGGACGTTCTTCTGACTACACCCACTAGACATCTTCAAAGGATTTAAGCGTCTGGAGATCTGAGAGGATGTCTACCGTACTTGGGGATTACATTCGTGATCCTATTATCCTATCCTATCCTAATAATATTATAAATGAGAAAGTTTGTGATAAGGCTGCTATGTTTGTTCCCTAATCAAAAATAAACGACAAAACGGATTAAGATGAAATTTACTGGTATGTAGATAAAAAATCAGAATAAATAAAGGGGGAACTTATAATCAAGAAACTAAAATATCATAAAATAATGCAAAAACGATGATTTTGGTATAGATAGAGGCGCTGGTGTGCAACAAATCTGACATCACAGACTACAAACATTTAGTCGTCATAGCAACGCAGTTTTGACTAATGAATGATACGCATTCTACCAAAATTCGTAATTTATTTTTTCAGTGCAAGGTTTGTAGGGAAAAAATTGGAAGCTGCCTGAAATACATTTACCTATGTGATTGTTACAAAAAAAATTGTCAGAACAACGTCTATCACGGGTCGGCTAGTATTTTAATAATATTATGTGACAGGTGACAGCGCGCTGTTCTGATTTCTGTAGTACTTTCCTTGTAATTCTTTCTTGCATTAAAACACCAATAATCTCACACTTCAGAGATCAACAAAAAACGCGGTCACAAAAGGGGAGAGGTGTGAATGAGGGTTCCGTACCCTTTATACAACATAATAGGCATTGTACGGAACTGTCACGTTTTACAGAACCAGATTACGAAACGCCCTGAACTCACTTCACGGATACGCATTTTTATAATTAAAATCCTATAACATAATATTATTAAGGTTTAGGAGAGGCCTACGCTGAAGAGGCGACTACTACTAACAAAAATTTATTATATACCTTCACACTTACTTAAACATACAAAATAACACAATACTAATCTTAAGAAACTTTTAAATAGTAGTAGAAATAAAGGGCCTAAACGACAAAACGGATTAAGTCGAAATTTGCTGTAGATGTAGATATAATGCCCGAATAAATAATAGACTACTTTAAAATATGAAAAACATCCCAAAAACTATAAAAAAAACGCAAAAGGGATGATTTCTGTATAGATGGCGCTGGAGTGCAACCAATCTGACATCAAAGATAAACCATTCTGTCTTTTCTATTCGATTATTAGAATTTGACAGGACAACGTCTGTCATGGGTCGGCTAGTTAAAAATAAATAGAATAACGACTGTAATCCCCAAGTACGGTAGACATAGATCCTCTCAGATCTCCACGCGCTTAGATTCTTGAAGATGTTTAGGGGTTAGTCAGTGAGAGGTACGTCCAAACATTATATTAGGCATACCCACATTTTGTAGCAGTTAATTTCAAAATAATTACGAAGACAAAACCGATTTCATGGTGTTATAAGTCAAATTCAAAATTTCATATATTTTTCAACCTTAGTATTTTTTCATCAAATTTAACGGGACCCTCCTCTTTTTTAGGGTTCCAAGGGTAAAAACGGGACCCTATTTCTAAGACTTCGCTGTCCGTCTGTCTCATGAACCTTGATAGCTAGACAGTTGAAATTTTCACAGATAATGTATTTTTGTTGCCGCTATAATAACAAATACTAAAAACAAAATAAAACAAATATTTTAGTGGGGCTTCCATACAACAAACGTGTTTTTTTTCACTGTTTTTTTATAGATAATGGTACAGAACCCTTCGTGTGCAAGTCCGACTCACACTTAGCCGGTTTATTTTTAAATCGGGTAAAATATATGCGAATGAATAATATCCTTTTTCGGAAAACAAACTTTTTATTAAAATTGTATGCAACCTCTTCAATACCATACCCTCTTTGGACAGTTGGGCAAAATACGGGATGTCAGGTTATACTGGTCATGGATTATAAGGAGTTGTATTGTAAAGTTTCTTGTTTGAGTGGTAGGGACTGATTGGAATGTGTGAAAAGTCTCTAGTTTTTGTATGTAAGTGCTTTGAGGTTATTGCACTGCCAATCAGTCCAATTGGGTGCAGTACCACAAATAAAAAAATACTTTTTTATAGTAGGGTCTGTAAGTCGTCTCTTCAGGGTCAATAATTAAGGTGATAAGTGAAATTTTTGACGTTTTGTATGGGCTTAGTCTACCCGGATAAGACGAAAAATTTGATAAAACAGCAATATCTTCGAAAAAAAATTGACTTTAATTTAGGTAGTATGATTTATCTAACGAATTATATAAAAATTAACTATTTAGCTATTCAAAGTTTTGATTAAAAACGAAACTAGTGTTTTTGAAGAGCCAACTTTGGAAAATAAATCTATCTAGAAAAGTTTCACCAATCGTGTTTCTGTCTTTAATTTATCTAGATTAAATCCTTAAGTTATCTTTGTCATAAAAAACAAACATGTATGTTTTGCGGTTATTGAGAAAAAACGATTCTGCATTCATCAAAAACATTTATTACTCGTCTTAATCAAATTCCATTTAATTTTCATACTTTTATCTATGTTATAGTCATATTTCATAATCCATAATATCGCTAAAGATCCAATTCACTTCCCTCCAAAAACCTCTCTGTCAGAATACCTGTCAGAGTGACAGTTGACTTTGCACAAAAACCAAGCATAGAATCAAACGTGTATTCTACCTACGATAAGCGTACCACTGAATAAGAACGTATATATATTTTAGTATGCCGTTACAAGTCATAAGCCTGGTTCGTGTGTTTATTAGACTTAACTATAAATTTTTAAACGGATCTTCGGGTTGTCTGTCCGTCACAGCAAGTTTCATCTTAATTAGTTTTGTCGTTTAGGCTCGATTGAGGCACAAACATACAAAAAAACTCACAAACTTTCGCATTTATAATATTATTAGGATAGGATTAGGATATTAGGATTATCTATGGTAGAGATCGCTTTTAGCGATAAGGCCGCCCATTGTATTACCTTTAAGCATAGTGTTATTTATTTTTGTTCATAAATATTTGTATTCGTGTGAACGTGTGGTAATCAATAAAGTGTTATCTATCTATCAATCTATCTATTATCTATGTACTTACATACTATAAAAATATTTTCTTATAATTCAGTAAAGACTAGGGGATTAATAAGGTCATTCCTAGTTAAGAGTAGCTGAAATAGAAAATCTTGAAGCGCTTAGAGAAAATCCAAAATAGGTTCTTCAAGCATCCCAATTAGGCAAACTATTTCATAGCCTCTCTAACAAGAGAGTAATAAAACTTTCTATAGGACGACACTTCAAAATTTTGCCTAACTCCAAAGAATATAAGGATTGTGTAAAATGTAGAAATTCTCTTCAACATTTTCTCGGATTTGGAACATAAACTCGAATAATATTTCGTCTTGCAGTATAGTTGCTTAATACTTCTAGACTTCTAGGCATGCAAAAATGCGCCCCCGGGTGGACTCGAACCACCAACCTTTCGGTTAACAGCCGAACGCGCTAACCAATTGCGCCACGGAGGCGATACTTCTTACCACCAAATTATGGAATTCTTCGCGCAGATAATACTTATCAATAATATGATAATCATTATTGTATACAAAGTAGTAATTATCGCAAATGACGTAGCCCTATGAAGTGAACTGATTCTTATAGGCTTGGTCGCGAGGAACAGGCGTAGCTTCACGTAACTCCTAAGACGTTTCAAAGTGATCTGATTGTGATTTTATTGAAACTAGGATTGCCAGTTGGTAGAAATTCGACCACAGTTTAAAAAACGGCCAAGTGCGAGTCGGACTCGCGCACGAAGGCTGCCGTACCATTATCTATAAAAACGGCAAAAAAAACACGTTTGTTGTATGGGAGTATACAGGCCTTCGACAGACAGACATACGGAAAGACAGACAGATGGACAGCGAAGTTTTAGTAATAGGGTCCCGTTTTTACCCTTTGGGTACGGAACACTAAAAACATTATTTGAATAGGAAAAATCACTTTCTTACTCTAACGACTAAGGCCGTGTCCCCCTGTCTGTGATGCGGCGCCTTTCACCATGAAAAGTTGTGACGCCGCGACATGAAAAGACATGGCGCCATGCCACGGAAAGATACCATGCAAGGTGCCCGGCGCGTCTTCTGATGGCGTGGCGTCACACCTTTTTATGGTGAATGGCGCCGCACCACAGACATGGGGACACGGCCTTACACCTGCGTTTCACTACACGTAACTAAAGCGATGAAAAATACATTTGATAAATCTGCAATATTATTTACTAGCCGATCCGTGACAGACGTTATCCTGTACAATTTCAATAATCGAATAGAAAATACTGAATATTTTTAGTCTGTGATGTCAGATTGGTTGCACACCAGCGCCATCTATAACAAAATCATCCCTTATATGTTTTATTTGGGCATTATATCTACATATACAGCAAATTTCATCATAATCCGTTTTGTCCTTTAGTCCAGATTGAGGCACAAACATACATACAAACTCACAAACTTTCACATTAATAATATTATTAGGATTATTATTTTAGTTAGCCCACTGCAGGGCAAAGTCCCTTCTTAATTATAAAAAACAACGACAATAGTGGCGATTCTGTTGTGACGCGTATTTAGCACGCTAAACAAATTTAGGAAGATGTCAAGTCATACAAATACGTCAAATTTAAATAAAATTAACAGCTAAACACTTTTGCTCACACAAACACTTTGCGTTAAAGTATAAATTTGCATAACCTAAAAATTACAGTCCTAAAACATAGGATATTCAGTCATTTCTCTATTTTATTTCGCATATTTTACACATCCAAGTGTCATTTTAGTCAACACCAATTTACATGTTGATTAATTGACATGTTGATTTAGCTTGACGTTTCTAAATTAGGAGGGGGCTGGGGAATGCATTATTAAATGGATAGGTATATAGATAGATAGATAGATAGATAGCGATTTATTGCATGCCATATAGCGATAAGTTTATTAAATTATAATTATTATAAACCCACTTTGTTAATGCCACGCATACCTTTTCTTTATTGTTTAGTTTATACACAATAACCTCACAATTTTTCATTAGTAATCTGAGGATAACGTAGTGGGTTGTACATTTACTTATTTCTTCATAGTTTATACTTTATTTTATAAGATCCTAATGTATCAACTGTTTGTTGTTCCGAATAAAGTAAAATAATATAAAATAAAATAAATCGCTTACTGAAATCGTAAATTTCTTTAAAAATGCTTACTGAAATCGTAAATTTCTTTAAAAATGCTTACTGAAATCGTATATTTCTTTAAAAATGCTTACTAAAATCGTAAATTTCTTTAAAAATGCTTACTAAAATCGTAAATTTCTTTAAAAATGCTTACTAAAATCGTAAATTTCTTTAAAAATGCTTACTAAAATCGTAAATTTCTTTAAAAATGCTTACTAAAATCGTAAATTTCTTTAAAAATGCTTACTGAAATCGTAAATTTCTTTAAAAATGCTTACTGAAATCGTAAATTTCTTTAAAAATGCTTACTAAAATCGTAAATTTCTTTAAAAATGCTTACTAAAATCGTAAATTTTTTTAAAAATGCTTACTGAAATCGTAAATTTCTTTAAAAATGCTTACTAAAATCGTAAATTTCTTTAAAAATGCTTACTAAAATCGTAAATTTCTTTAAAAATGCTTACTAAAATCGTAAATTTCTTTAAAAATGCTTACTAAAATCGTAAATTTCTTTAAAAATGCTTACTAAAATCGTAAATTTCTTTAAAAATGCTTACTAAAAAGTAAATTTCTTTAAAAATGCTTACTGAAATCGTAAATTTCTTTAAAACTGCTAAGTTTTAGAACTGTCACTGACTGAAAAAGAGCGAGAATTTTTAGGAATTTTCGGTTTATCGTGGACACAACAGAATCGCTACCGCTATCGCGATGCCGACTAAGTATTCATTTTGAAATGAACCTCTTGACTTTTGTTCATACTTCGAAGCTGCTTTCACAGCTTGTTTATTCTTACTCTGCGTAAAGCCAGGATTAAGCTAGGTTTAATACAATTAAAAATGCAATTTTGATCAATTAGCCTCTCGTCGCTCTAATCCGGTGAGAGTGTACTGTCTACTTCTACTAAGAGGTAGGTTAGGAAAGGACTTACCTGCTTTATATTTAAACTAGCGACCCGCCCCGGCTTCGCACGGGTAGCATGTTATTATACATATAAACCTTCCTCCTGAATCACTCTATCTATTAAAAAAAACCGCATCAAAATCCGTTGTGTAGTTTTAAAGATATAAGCAAACATACATACAGACATACAGACGCGGGAAGCGGAAAGCGACTTTGCTTTATACTATGTAGTGACTAATACTCTAAACTAGCTTTTACCTCGAATTGTCCGCGTATATTCAGAAAATTAATTATTAACACCTTTATCGTAAAACTTTAAAGTTTTTTTCTGAAAATTTCCTAAAAAATAAAAAGTTTTTTTTGAGGAAAAACGTAGCCATGTCCGTCTCAAGACTTTAAGCTATCTCTACGGAATTTCATCACAATCGGCCTAGCGTTTTGGCCTTCATAATGTTACACACAGAGTTACTGTAGTGTTTTTTATTTGTTATAGTTACATAATTTTATTTATTCTTAAAAGCTTTTATTAAACTTGCAATGTATGTATGTAACTATGTTTGTTATGGTGGAATTTTGTAACTCAATTTTGAAGCAGTAATCTTTAACCGATTGAGCTGAAATTTTGCATACTTATGTCGGTTAATTTATTCAGTCCCTACTTTAAGGGTCCTTCTGACTTATGTTATTACGTAATTAGCTAACCTTTACGTAATAACTTAAGACAGAAGGACCCTTAAAGTAGGGACTGAATAAATTAACCGACTTGGTATTACATGGATCTCACAACTTTTTACGGTAGAAGAACTGAGATCCGTTGCGAGACTTGGCTTTTTTTACAAGTTATGTTTTTGATGGCATAAGGTTTTACACAAAAAACTCTTCTACCATGACAGTTTAAAGTCAAAAAAGAAAATTAAATAGTTCTTGTCACAAATTGAAATGTTTACAACATTATAATAAATTCCAAAAAATGGACAAAATTTAATATTTATCATCATGTAAACACCGTAGTTTAAGATGAATCCAATAAAAATGTATTTCCGTCACTTTTTATATTCGAAACAACTAATTTCTTGAAGTACTGTTTTCAAGTTAAATAACTACAAAAAATCACATCAAAATGTACAAGGATGAAGATGGTAAGTATATTATTTTAATAACAAAACCGGCCAAGTGCGAGTCGGACTCGCGCACAAGGAGTTGCGTACCATTATCTACAAAAAACTGCAAAAAATCACGTTTGTTGTATGGGAGCCCCACTTAGATATTTATTTTATTCTGTTTTTAGTATTTGTTGTTATAGCGGCAACAGAAATACATAATCTGTGAAAATGTCTAGCTATCACGTTTTATAAGATAAAGCCTTGTGATAGACAGACGGACAGACGGACAGACAAAAAGACAGCAAAGTCATAGTCCTATTTTTTATAATTTTGGGAATGTTTTTCGTATTTTAAAGTAGTCTATCTTTTATTCTGGCATTATATCTACATCTACAGCAAACATCTTAATCCGTTTTGTCGTTTAAGCCTGATTGAGGCACAAACATACATACAAACTCACAAACTTTCGCATTTATAATATTATTAGGATTTTATTTCCATAATGGTGGTGAAAGATAACCTAGAATCGATGTTACAACCAAGTTGCAATACAATACAGTAATATTTACATAGAGCGTTAGAAAAGGACAACCGCTTGTTTGTATAGCGTCGTCTCTGTCATTCATTCGCGCTTCGAGTATTTTTATAAATGTTCCTACATAGGCCTAGCTATACTTGGATTCTCGATGATGTCATCGCCTACGTCGATACGGAGGTGGTATCTTCACCGGTTCTCTGCCTCCTCAACATTTGGCATAATTAAGGATTTTATCTAGATAAATTATTATTTTTTGAGCCTTCATCTTGTTCAATCGGCACCACACTGGAGCTCTACATAGCATTAAGGAAAAATCATTGAAAAAAAGGCCGTGTTTGTTGCCTGATTCTTCTAGGCTTGGTCGCGAGGAATCGGCGTAGCTTCACCTAGTTCCAAAGACATTTCAAAGTGATCCTTGTGATTTTATTGAAATAAATGATTGAATTTGAATTCGTAAAACTAGTCTATACTTCTATACTAATATTATAAAGAGGAAAGATTTTATTGTTTGTTTGTTTGTTTGCATTGAATAGGCTCTGAAACTACTGGACCGATTTCAATAATTCTCTCACCATTAGAATCCTACATAATCCCTGATGAACATATGCTATATTCATTACTAGAAAAAATCAGGGATCTCTATTAAAACTTTGATAATGTAACCCAAGGTGTATAAAAGTTAGCCATAAAATAATAAATAAATATTGGTGGACATTATCACACAGCGCCATCTAGCCCCAAACAGAGCAAAGCTTGTACTATGAGAACTAGAAACCTGATAGAATACTTATATACTTTTTTTTGTAAATACAAACATATGATACATAATAACACCCAGACACAGAACAAACATCTATGTTCATCACACAAATATTTGTTGTGGGGATCGAACTTACAACCTACAGCGCATAAGATGATAATTCCAGAGCCAGAAGACGCCGGAACCATTGCTGCCACCCGGTACCCCTGTATGCCGTCCCTGGTTGCTCTCCAGCAGATGAGGAACCGGCTGCATCTGGCGTTCGTTGGCAAGAAGCTGATGAAGTGGACGGCTCAAGCCACTGGACGAGAGCTGAGGAAGCTGGCTTGGGAGCTTGTACTGTAAGAAATATACTACACTAGCCGACCCGTGACAGACGTTGTTCTGTCAAATTTTAATAATCGCATAGGAAAATGCAATTTCAAGCAACTTCCATTTTTTCCCTACAAACCTTGTACTGATAAAATAAATTACGAATTTTGGTAGAATGCGTATCATTCATTAGTAAAAACTACGTTGCTATAACGACTAAATGTTTTTAGTCTGTGAACGCCATCTATATCAAAATCATTCTTTTTGCGTTTTTTTTATAATTTAGGGGTTGTTTTCCGCATTATAAGTCCCCCCTTTATTTATTCTGATTTTTTATTAACATACTAAAGCAACTTTCATCTTAATCCGTTTTGTCGTTTATTTTTGATTAGGGAACAAACATAGCAGCCTTATCACAAACTTTCGCATTTATAATATTATTAGGATTATTAAGCGGAGGTTGGAGGTTGGAGGTACCTCGAATTTAAACCTGAAAGTCCTGGGTCGAATCTCGGCCGTGCATCAATGGATTTTTCTGTCCAAAAAATGTATATGCGCATAGCACGGTGAAGGAAAACATCGTGAGGAAACCATTTAGTATTCTTATAAGCGGCGATGGGCTTGCAACCTGTCACGTATGGAATGCTAACTACTGCAAAATGTGGGCATATGCCAAATATAATGTTTGGACGTGCCTCTGACTACCATTTTAGACATCTTCAAGGATCTAAGCGCCTTGAGATTTGTATGTCTACCGTACTTGGGGATTACAGTCGTGATCCTATTTTTTTAATATAATTAATTAATGTTTTAGGACATGTAATCATTTCCGTGATGATATGAAGGATGCCTTCATTCTTCTGGCGCGAGCACGTTACTTCTATCCGAATCTGAACAAAATGGTGCTTGAACACATCGGGCATGAGGTAAGAATCAATAATCTACATCTTTTTTTCATTCATTATTAATTAATTCTGAACAAAATGGTGCTCGAACACATCGGGCATGAGGTAAGAATCAATAATCTATATCTGTTTTTCATTCATTCATACATTCTGAACAAAATGGTGCTTGAACATATCGGGCATGAGGTAAGAACCAATCATCATCATCTGGCCTCACAGCTCAGTTGGTAGTAACTCTGCCTTCTTCGCTGTAGGTTGTGGGTTCGATCCCCACCTAGGGCAAACATTTGTGTGATGAACATAGATGTTTGTTCTGTCTGGGTGTTAGTATGTATAAATAATAAGTATGTATTTACAAAAAGTATATAAGTATTCTATCAGTTATCTGGTTCCCATAGTACATCTTTGCTTAGTTTGTGGCTAGATGGCGCTGTGTGAAATGTCCACCAATATTTATTTTATTTATTTATTTATCTACTAGCGACCCGCCCGGGCTTCGCGCGGGTGCAATGCTGATACTAAATATACTACAGAATGTCTTTATATAAAACGTTTTTTTTCACAGCTTTTTTGTCATTAGACAATTATTGATGTTTTTTTTTCTCGAACGTTCGCGACCGGTCGAACTGCGCGTTTGACGCCTAGCTGCTAGGCCGGTCGCGAACGTTCGAGAATGTTCGTTTTACGAAGCTACTCGCTAGGTGACTCGCTAGCCTCTAGGTGCCAAGCAAGCCGCCTGCCTGTGCGTTCGCGTTTTTAATTAGGGATGACTGAGAGTGTTATAAACGTAAGAGTAGACAAATATAATCAGAAAGCTTCGAACTGCTAAGCTATCGGGAGTTACACGTGTTATTGTGAGTCAACCATAAAAGATAGACATATGCTGTCGTGGGATATTTTTTATATAATTTTAAGGAGAACATTTCCGTCATACATGATTTCTGTGTAGCTTTAACTAATTAAGGTTGCACACGCGACGGAAGCTTAAAAAATGGAGTAACTTCTCCCGTTTTCCCAACATTTTCCTTCACTGCTCTGCTCCTATTAATTGCAGCGTGATAAAAAGTATACTATAACCAGCTCAGGAGTATGAAAAATAATTGTACCAAGTTTCGTTAAAATCCGTCGAGTAGTTTTTGTTTCTATAACGGTTATACAGACAGACAGACAGACAGACAGACAGACAGACAGACAGACAAAAATTTTACTGATTGCATTTTTGGCATCAGTATCGATCCCTAATCACCCCCAGATAGTTATTTTGGAAATATATTTCATGTACAGAATTGACCTCTCTACAGATTTATTATAAGTATATAGAAGATTAATCCTTCATTAATTTATTCTGAACAAAATGGTGCTTGAACATATCGGGCATGAGGTAAGACATTAATCATCTTCATCTTCATTTTGCGTGAAAAGAACAACGAACATACACAGAATGATATACATATGGTTAGAAGTGAAGACAATGAAATTAATACTAATGTAGGTGAAAAAAAAAACACAATTTAAAAGAGTAAAAACAAACAAGAAACAATATCTTTTCGCCCACCCAAATATGACAAGTTTGTGTCGCGCCAAAAAGGATCAGCTCAGCATTAGGCTAAATGAAGGGTACTTACTCAGCGCTGGTATTCTTCTGACCTCGAGCATTGACAGTGACGTCACCTACGTCAGAATGAAATAAAATGGTGTTTGAACATATCGGGCATGAGTTATGAAGATATCAATCACTAGCAAACCCGCGACAGACGTTGTGTTATTATTGCAATTTTTTAGGGAATCTCTATTTTTTTCAAATAAAATATTACTAAATATTAATATTTGCTCCCTGATAATCAAGCTTTAGATGGGTGAAAGAATTTTTAAAATTGGTCCAGTAGTTTTCATTTCATCAATTACAAACAAAAATAGTTTTTTTCCTAACTAATGTAGATGTATGTATGTATATAGATCCAAGGAGATATGAATTCATTTTGAATTGTCTTCTTAGGGTTACAATTTTGGCCATATTTTTTGTATTGTCTTTTTTAGGGTTCCGTTACCCAAAGGGAAAAACGGGACCCTATTACTAAGACTGCGCTGTCCGTCTGTCTGTCAAAGGGCTGTATCTCATGAACCGTGATAGCTAGACAGTAATTTTTTTTTACAGATTATGTATTTCTGTTGCTGCTATAACAACAAATACTTAAAACAGAATAAAATGAATATTTAAGGGGGTCTCCCATACAACAAACGTGTTTTTTGCCGTTTTCTATAGAAATAGTATGGAACTCTTCAAGCGCGAGTCCGACTCGTATTGACCGGTTTTTTATTTTTATTAGTCACCTACCTACTACTACACAATACAGATAATTAATCACACAAAGATATAATACAAAGTTGTGGTCAAAAAAGATAATAATTATTGTATAAGAGAAAACACTAAATTTCGTTGATGACACACGTCGCCTCCGTGGCGCAATTGGTTAGCGCGTTCGGCTGTTAACCGAAAGGTTGGTGGTTCGAGTCCACCCGGGGGCGCATTTTTGCAGTATTATAGCTATACAAATTAAAAATAATAATATATGTTTTTTTGTTATTTTATCGAATTATTTTGTAAAAGCACTAAAGTAACATCAATTTGGAACAAAAAACATAGCAAATCGAAGTCAAAGCCTGAAGGTACCTATTTATTTCAATAAAATCACAAAGATCACTTTGAAACGTCTTAGGAGCTAGGTCTATTCCTCGCGACCGTTGTCTAGCTAGAAGAATCAGTTCACTTCATAGAGCTACGTCATTTACATATTTTAATTTTAATTTTGATACTTTGTTACTAGACATGTTATTGACAGTTTATTGATTGGCATATCTGCGCGTATAGTTCCGTAATTTCGCGACGAGATCCGTGGCCTCCGTGGCGCAATTGGTTAGCGCGTTCGGCTGTTAACCGAAAGGTTGGTGGTTCGAGTCCACCCGGGGGCGCTTTTTTGCATGTCAAGTTTTTTTTTTACACAATTTGTTTGTCAATAATAATGTAAAAATAAATGGAGTTTGTTGAAAAAAATAACATGTAAATAATCGCCTTTTTGTCCATTCACTGTTATTTTATTATATTAAAACTGTCCTGAACGACGATGTTTCTTCAATAACTCATAAAAAAAAAAACGAATCGTACCTACAATTTTTCAGGCAACTTTTCCTATTGTACTTTCCCTAAAAATCTTATTCGGGCTAATTCACATTTAAAAATGATAATAATAAAATCAGTCTAGCCGTTTTCAAGTGATAATCTTTCATATATTCATTATATAAGTGTATAGATCACCTCATTCTAAACAATACATAAATTCGAGCCCTTAAAAAAAGCGCCCCCGGGTGGACTCGAACCACCAACCTTTCGGTTAACAGCCGAACGCGCTAACCAATTGCGCCACGGAGGCCACGGATTTTACCACCAAATTATGGAATTACCTACGCTGATGCCTATCAATAATAATTGTTTAAATAAATAGGATCACGACTGTAATCCCCAAGTACG